>JARFJB010001256.1:960000-1242500 GCA_036346205.1 Vesta saturnalis
TCGAGTATAGTGCGTTAAAATGATGATTCCGTTACCGATATAATTGTAATTAATTTGCCAGACATCATCCACAATTGAGGACTACTAATTGTGACTATAAATGTGTGCACAATACAAAATTATTCAGTTTATAACCAATAATTAAATACATCAATACACTTATAAAGATAAATCCAAAGTACCAAGGTTCCGCTTCAGAGACGTAAAAGAACCAAAAACAGTGCTGAGAATCAAACAATAGTGGTATAATTCCTGTATACACCACAATTTACGGAAAATTAGAAAGGTAGTTTTAATCTCAAATGGTATCTCCTTGTTAGAGTTTAATTTTATGAAAAGATTTTTATAACAGAAATTGACGAAACTTACTACTAAATTCAAACCGGTGTACCCACTTAGTTTTTATTTAAAAATAGAAAAATTTACGTTTAGGGCTCGAAATACGGTATTCGCCAAAATTAACAGTACCGAAATATCAAGGGCCATGGAATGGCTTAGGCGATGTCTGTTATGTTTGGCTTGTTTGGCATTAATTGTCATAATAATATTACGCTGATGTTAAAATCGTTCTGAAAATGGTACTGACATCTGAGGAGAATGTATTTATAGTAGAACATTATTTTCGTTCATACGGAAGTGGACGGAAGTTTGAAACACTAAAAGCGTAGTGTTAGCATTTATTGAGAAATTTAGTGCCACTCGTAGCATGTTGTGTCAGCGCAAGGCTTCTTCTGGTAGCCGCAGAACAGTTTGTACCAACGGTGATGAATAACGTATTCTTGACCAGGTTTTGCAGGATCGTCAAAGAAGTCTTCGACGAACTGCGTATAAATTTAATGTAAGTGAAGCATCCACACGTAGAATGTTCAAAGGCATTGTTGGTTATCCATATTGTATTGAAAATGAACAACGACTAAACGCTGTGGACAAACGTTCAGCTTATTGTGGACACGTGTTGAGCTTATTATACGAAGATACCGATTTCTTGAAAAATGTATGGTTTTCAGACGAAAGTCATGTTCACCTAAATGGTTATATCAATAGACAAACAACTCGATATCTTGAATTTGAACAAACTGACTTTATTGTAGAAAAACCACTTCTCAGTGCTCGAGTTACGATTTGTTGTGTTGTGTCGAAGCACGGTATAATAGGTCCTTATTTGGTTGAGTACGGGAACCAACACACTGTTACTGTTACTCAAGAGCGTTGCAGCCAGAACATCTCCATACCTTTTGTGATAGATTTTAGAAGGTTTTGTCGCGTACGAAGTTTACAGTTGAACAGTCAAGCCATACAGCCACTACAACTTCTCCGCGAGAATTTTGGAAACAGAATAATTACTTGTGGAACTGACTTCGATTACCCTTCACACTCGCTTGACCTTACGCCACCTGATGCATACATTTGGGCTATTATGAGAGTCAGTATTCCGCTCTGATAATGCGCCAATGGACATTGCAGAACTACAGCAAATAATAATAACTTATTTCCAACAATTGCGTCAACCACTATTTATGAATTTTCAATGATCTGCAAAATCGCTATAAAGCTTGATTATGCCGTAATGGTGCTCATTTTCAACATATACATTACAAAAATTTAAAAAATGAATAATAAAGTTGTTGTTTTCGGTACTGTTTATATTGGCGAATACTGTAAAATCCATTTTGTTAGAATGTCCCTAGTTAATAAATAAATAATCAGTTGACAACACCAATAAACACAATTGTAGTTTTTAGTGCTTTCCACAAAAATTATACTATTCAACGTTTCCATTTTATGAATCATGGCGTAATTAGTCGACCACTATCCATTCAACACTATTTTTTGGTATGAAAAAATTATTTACATCTAATTCGTGTACTGTAATAAATACATGTTTGTTCTGTTGTATTTGTGTAATATTATACGATATATAATAATATATAATATAAATATTAAACGATATAAAAAACCCACCTCCTTGAGGTGAGATAAAAATCGTTGTCTAAGCATTTTTTATTTGACACTTGGGAACAAAAAATAATCGTTAAACGATAAATTTGGTGAATACGGGCAATGAAACATTAATTAGATGTTTTTCACCTTCAAATAATTAAAAGTTAGCTTTGTCGTGATAGATAATGTTACGACACTTTTTCATACAATCCAGTGATAACTGATCTTCGATCTTCTATAGGAATGGTTTGCGACATATCTAGTACAACCGAAGAAACAATTTTTGAGGGATTCGGGACATCTTGGAACACCCAAACTGTGAATTGTCGCTAAGTTTTCTGTTGAAACGAGTATATTTAAGTTTTATCGCCTATGGCGATATTGTCGACGGATTTTCAGTTTCTGGATCAAATCTTGTAAGGATTGCCTTACACCATTTAACACCAGTCAAAATTATGCGGAATCCATCGGGAACCGATCTTTCTGGCAGCTACTGTTGCTGCTAAATCGAATTCATTGCAGTCTATAATATCCCAAGGACGCCTCATGTTACATACAGTATTGTTGTTCTTTGAAATCACAATCTATTTTGGTTTATAAGGCTCATGACAAGTACGTATGTTTAGGTGAAAACTGTTGGATGTTACATACAGTGTGTTACAATAGATTGCTTACCAAAAATATGTAACGGTGAAATTTTTCTTTGATGTCAGAATAATGGAAAAACTGTTACACATCAAATTGATTATATTAGAAAATAATATATCTCCAAAAACACTAAATATGTTACAGAGAATGTTCAAAATAAGGACCATTTTGTTCTTGGCTGAACGCCAATCGTGCTCGAAAATTAGAACAAACATCACGTTTCTTTTTTTTTATGATTGTGGACCTGAACAGGCTAAATAAGGCCTATCGTGCTAAAGCACTCAGGAACACTTAGGAGGATGGATAGAGGGATAACGAATTGCCAATAGATGCCTATGAACAGCTACCTTAAATTTTCTCATATCATAAGTGAGAGGAAAACAGGAACTAGGGAGATCATTCCAGAGTTTAGAAGTCGTGTAGAAAAATGTGGATTGCGCCCGTTTGGTACGACAAGTGGAGATTTGTACTGTATACTGATGATGTGAATGAGCGAACCGAGTGTTTCTCGCAAAGATAGCCGGAGATGGTATCAAAGAATGTAATTCACCAGCACAATAGAGAACAATAGAGACATACCGTTTTAGTTATTTTATGCTGAAATTAATCAGACATTTTGATTTTTTAAATATGCAAATAAATACAGCTATTTAGTGTTATTCAGATTACCTACGGTATTAATGTACAACTTTCTCAAGTTTTCTTGTATTTTAATTATTATACCTATAAAATTGACTGGCGTCCAACAAGAAAAAGCAAGCAAATCCTTGCTGATTATATCTATGGACATATCTCTGCATCCCTCACACCTGTGAACAGTTCTTCACTATAGTAAGTTTCGTAAGTATTGCACCTTGCTGAGCTAAACCGTGGTGCACCTTACCTTTTAATATTCCAATCAACAGCCGCTAATTTTTTTATTTGTTATTGTATAAAGAACAGTGGTTTAATGAACATACTTTAAAAGAATAAAAAATTATAACAGAACCTATGTGAGTTCACCCTGACATCATTTCGCAACAGTTATCGCGCTGATGAAAAAATTAGTGCTTAAGAAACATACTTTAAGACGATGATCCAAAAAAGCTACTTTAACCTATTTTAATTCACCCCATCATTTTCACAACCGTTATCTTTTAGCTCATATAAGGAAAGAGGGTATAACATACATACTTTGAAACAATGAATGAAACAAATATCCTAATTCGCTCCAACATCCCTTTCGCAATTTACCTCTTAGTTGATATAAGGCATTATAGTTTAATAAGCATGCATTAAGACAATGAACAAAAAAGCTACTTCTCGAAACAGTTACCTCTTAACTCATGTAAACAATTACTTTAAGAAACATACTTTAACTGAATGAACAAGATATGCTACTCTGACCTATATGGATTCATACAATTAGTGTTTAAGAAACATACTTCAAGAGAACCGCCCAAAAAAAGCTACTTTTAACCTATCTTAATTCATCCCAACATCATTTTCACAGCACCTCTTTCCTCATATAAGAAACCACAGTTTAATAAATATTCTTTAAGAGAAATAATAAAAGGTGTTACTCTAACCTATCTGAACTTACCTCGACATCCCTTTCGCACCACTTAACCCTTATCTTGTATGAATAATTGGAGTTTAAAGAACATACTTTAATAGAATGATCAGAAAATGTTTCTATAACCTGATCCCATATAAAAACATCAACATATTCTTCAAGAAATGAAGAATTCGTCACACCAAGTCTGCACAAATACTTACTGATTGAGCACCAGAATGCTTCAACGTGATTTTTGCAGGGTCGAGCCATATGGTCCACAAAAGTTTGTGAATGGTTTACCGTTTTGTGCACAAACGGTGATACTCTACCCAAACGTGCCAAGTTTGAGTAACCAGGCCAACAATCAATCCATATTCCTGAACCTGGCCGCACATGTGATTGAATTAAGGATAGTAAGGTATCACCATTTCTATTGTCGATAAAACACGCAAAACCTCTACGATCCCGAACATCGTAAATACCTAGGACCCACTTTGCAGGAACAATTCTACCAGCAGTGTAATTTCTTTTAGTGAGCACCGATTCGTGATACGTATGAAAAACAAGATATTGACAAACTGCTGGCATAAACGTAATATACTAACCAAACACGAAGCTTTCATCTTCGTTCAACAATTCCCAAGAGCAGTTGTCACGAAGATAACGATATAGTTGAATCACCTTTTTTATTGTTATCATTACTGCTGAACCCACCCGCTCCTGGCAAAGGCGCAACCATAAAATTGAGGTTATTTTTGGAGCATCAACTCTTACATCTTCAAAGAAAATATTAACTAACATGGAATATTCCTTATTACATCGCGTGCAATAAAAAACATGTATAAGCACATACCCTAAAAGAACATTGTCTTCTGCATCACTTACCCTTACAGCGAAAAATATCTCGAATCAATGATTTCTTTTGTAAATAATGCAGAAAGTAATTATCAGACTGATTAAGAATGTAAGTGAAACACATCGGTCACAATCACTACAAAGTGCTACAACGTAAGCTTTCCATATTTTTTTTATTTTTAGTATGTTTACCTCTTGTTAAAAAATATCTTTATTAGTAAAAAACCAGTGCCAAGTTATTTACCATAATGCTTTCGCATATATGTCAAAAATTTTTGACCAAAAATTTGTAATAAGCAACTTAAAAATCCACAATACATGAATTTAAGTCACATCGGTTTTTAAACACGATAATCTCCCATTTTTGATCCGCCATTTTGAATTGGTTAGGTTTGACAAATAATTTATGCTTAGTGATCTTAAAACCCTCCAATACCCGACTTTCAAAGAGATCGGTTTATAAATTAAAAAATGCACAATTTTGCACCCTAAAAACGGTGCGCCACTGGTTATATTTGAAAAAGTGTGTTTGTTTTTTAATTTTGTAACTTTCTAAAATTTGAAGCAATGAATTCTTTAATTTTCTAAGCGCCTAAAAATGCCCTGCTATTGATTTTGCTTATTTAAAAAGATGACCTAGATTTTATGGCAAAGCATTTTTGTACCAAATTTTATATCACACACACACACACGCACGCACACTCGCACTCACCCCCACACACACACAGACACACAGAAAGCACACACAGGCGCGTAGGCGCATAGACACACAGACAGGTACAAAGACCGGCACATACCAAACACATATACACGAGCACACGCACATATACACACACACATAGACACACACACACACACACACACACACACACCCTCACGCACTCTCACAAACACACACACACACACACACACACACACACACACACACACACACACACACACACACACACACACACACACACACACACATACACACATACACACACATACACACACACACAAACACATGAACACACAGACACACATACACACACACACACAAACACACAGACACACACATACACACAGGTCCAGACACACACACACACCATCGTACACTCCCACACGCTCACACACGCACCCACACAAGCTCATATGCACACAATCACACGCACGCACCCAGACACACACACACACACAAACCCACATACACACACACTCATACACACGCTCACACAAAGACACATACGCCCACGCCCACACTTACACGCACACACCAACATCTACACACACACACAAACATACACACGCAAACACACACACACACAACACACACACACACAAACACACACACACGCACCCACACCAACACCCACACCCTCACCCACATACATACTCACTCATACACACCCCCACACCCACACCTACGCCCACACTTTCACCCACTCCATCCCACACCCACACCCACACACAACCCACACACAACCCACCCACACCCACACACAGGCACAAAAACGTTTCCTGAAATATTTATGGGAAGTTTCTGAAATGATAATAGGTGTTATTGGTCAATTTCTGCTGCTCATCTGGAGACCACGTTTGGAAAGATGTAGGTTAAATATTACTATAGTACACCGCCGTATCTAAAATACCTAACTAATAAACTTATAAACTTATTACATGTAAGCAAGATTAATACGGGGTATATGTTGCTTGTATTTTTTTCTATTTATTTGCAAAGTTCTGTGTTTTTTAACTACATCACGTTACCATGACGTCACTAATTATAGGATAGATGTTTCATACTTTCACTTCTCTACTGCCATATTTTGATTCTTTCTACAAACGTTTTAAAGAAAAGAGATATGCGTAAAGAAGGATGTCCCTAAATTCGCATAATATCTCTCTCAGTGCAACGCTCTTATCCGGGCATGGATAGAAGAATAGCAAAATGTTACAAAAGTAACCTTGAGAACTGCAAAAACGTTTTAAGAAAAGGGATCAAAGGAGGACAGTAAAATTTTCAAGTGAAGTTATAAACGTGACAGAAATGCACAATATACAATCCTAGCAAATGGGAGGAAACATAAACTGCCCATCGCAGTTTATTACTGCTATTAAAAATATTTTTCTAATTCAAAAGGCAACACAAGTTATTTCTTTATGTCCGATTAGATTATTAAAAAAGGGTTTTTTTATACCACCACAGAAGTACCTACAATGATGTGTTGGCTCGTCGGTAGTCCTATCTTCATGTAAACATATCCAAGCTTGAAACAATAACTAAGTGACTTAAAAAATTTACTTGATTCTGTATTTTGCGTTTGGTAAGGAATTTTGTGTGTATTAATTACCTTTGAGAATATGTTTGAAAGGATATGACACGTTTTAGTTAAAACTGCTTTAAGGATCTTATGACATAAATAACACTTCTGATCTAATCCATCAACACATTTCTAATTAAGGTATAACTCTAATCAATGTAATCAACTTTTTAATTTACTCTTTAAAAGCTCTATTTCGTATTTACCAGAAATGAGCATAGTGGCTAATGACCTGAACTGTCACTTCAAAGAACAAGGCTGTAGGTTGTTTGAATACTCTTGTTAATTTTTTTCAATATTCGATAGTTTCGTGCTGCTGAATTATATTCTTTGATTCCATCTCGGGCTATCTTTGCGAGAAACACTCGGTTCGCTCATTCACATCATCAGTATGCAGTACAGATCTCCACTTGTCGTACCAAACGGGCGCAATCCACATTTTCCTACACGGCTTCTAAACTCTGGAATGATCTCCCTTGTTCCTGTTTTCCTCTCACTTATGATATGAGAAAATTTAAGGTAGCTGTTCATAGGCATCTATTGGCAATTCATTATCCCTCTATCCATCCTCCTAAGTGTTCCTGAGTGAATTGCAGTTTAGTAATATTTACTCCTGTGGTGATCCAGTTATTATAAATAGCGGACCATGTGTTAAACGACTTAAATCGTAACATTAAATTTGATAACACGAAAATTTTGTCAAGGTAAGCTCATTATTATGTTCGTCAACAACGAGAAACTATTGAAATACAGGGTGTCCCAATAGTGCGGTAAAGTTTTTTTATAGCGTTATTATAATAGATACGAAAAAATTATAAAAGCACAATTGGTAATCGCAAGGTGCATAACCCAAAATTATTTATAAATATACAGGGTCCTCTATAAGTTCAAAACTATCCAAACCTACCTTTTTTAAAATGGAATGACATATTTTTTATTTTATGTATTTTATGGTTAAACTCGGCTCGTTTTTGCAGATCTCCTGATATGATGTTTGATTGGAGTATACCGAGGGTTTTAAAAGTTATGGTCACTTTAAGATTAAAATCGTTATGAATTCAGGACCCTGTATCCTTTCTAATGTAATCAATTTTCTGTATTTTATGGCAAAGGTTATTTTTTGTAAGTAAGTGAAGTTTGCCAGATCAATTATGTTTCGCAATTATTATACTTTGTATACAAGGCGAGTGAAAACGCAAATCTGTACTTTTCCCACTTAAGTTAAATAGAATACCCTATAATTTTTGTGCTCTCTAGGAAGCCACTAAATAACCATTTCATTTTTATTAACATTTCCCTATACCTAAATTCGACGGTTTCTGAGATATTTTCCTTTTATTAACAAAATCCAGCTTTTTGGATTAATTTTTGATTTTATCAAGTTGGCTATGAATTACACGAACTTTTTTACAATCTGTTTTGGTTAAAATCAATAAATTATTATTTTTATCTGTCCCTGTTTTACTTTAAAATACTTAATTTAAAATTGTAGCAATATAAAATAGGATAAATACTTTTATTAAAAAGAACTAAAATGGACTGTGATTTCAACATAGTTTGAATCAGTGTGTCAATAGACACATAACTTTCGTTATTATTCAACTAATCCTTATCATACTGTAACACGCAGCCAAACACGATGGTCAATAAATGTCAATCAATTACTTATTATTACTAAAGCCACACGTAACAAAAAAGAGCACTTATTAAATAATGATTCAAAGTATGATGAAATCACAATCATTTTAGTTGTTTTTAATAAAAGTATTAATGCTATTTATATTCTTACAATTTGAAATTAGGTATTTTAAAGGAAAACAGGACAGATGAAAAGTACTATTTATTGATATTTACCAAAGCAGAACTTGATAAAATCAAAAATTAAATAAAAAAACTGGGTTTGTTTAATAAAAGGAAAATATCTCAGAAACCGTCGAAGTTAGGTATAGGGAAATGTTAATAAAAATGAAATGGTTATTTAGTGGCTTCCTAGAGAGCACAAAAAATATAGGGTGTTCTATTTAAGTTAAGTGAGAAAAGTACAAATCTGTGTTTTGACTCGCCCTGTATACAAAGCATAATAATTGCGAAACATAATTGATTTGGAAAACTTCACTTACAAAAAATCATAAAATACAAAAAAATGATTACATTAGAAAAAATGCAGCGTCCTGAATTCATGACTACTTTAACCTTTAAAGTTACCATAACATTCAAAATCCTCGGTATACTCCAACAGGAGATTTGTAAAAACGAGCCGAGTTCAAATGTAAAATAAAAAATGTGTGATGCCATTTAAAAAAAAGTATGTTTGGATAGGTTTGAAGTTATAGAGTACCCTGTATATTTATAAATAATTTTGGATTATGCACCTTGAGATGCTTAACAATTGCGCTTTTATAATTTTTTCGCATCTACTATAATAACACTATAAAAGAACTTGACCGCACTATTGCGACACTGTATATAAAAACTAATAGCATGAACAGGCAAGAAGAAAATCTTAGATAAAATAGGTTCTGGCATCATGTAGCTAAAAAAAGTCAAAATGGTAGATATGCTTTAATTTTAATTTTAACGATTGGTATATCTAGGTTTTTTGCTGTGTTTTTACTAGACCTCCTTTTTCAATTAAGTATGTTAAACTATCACAGTATTGATTTAAGATATATAGTTAAAATTAAGATAAGATTAAACATACCCATTATATGTTCTTTGTGTAATAACGATTGCATCCTTTAAATACTAACGGAAAAGTATTTCTTTGTTCGATTTGAATACTTTTATAACTTTAAAGATAAAGTCTTTGACATTTTTGGCTATTATAATTTGATTAAATTTGTTTTTGATTGCGATTCCGTTAGACTGGTTTATCATTTTCAATGTGGTTTAATAAAGTTTCATCTATTAAAGATCTCACTATCCCTTATTAAAATAAACGTTCCATAGTTGGCTTATTCATGTACATTCCATCATCATTACAAGAGGCGTTTTCATATTTTATAAATAATATTCATGCACGATAACTGTAACTTGTTATCGAAACGTTTCAATTTGTTAAAATTAATAAATCATTCACCGTCACTCAAAAGTATTTTAATTAGATCTTGCTATGTTTGTGAAGTTGATATGACTTGGCATAAACATTCTATATTTTTCACATTGTATTTAAATAGGAAAGCGATTATATTTGTATTGTTTTGGATAAGTTGAAGTGTATCACGTTATTACTTAAACAATTGTGTCAATACCTCATTGTTTCTTATCATAAATAGTTAAAAACTAGTTAGTACTGAATTAAATTGTATAATGTTAAGGACTAACTTATGAAATATACGTTTTACTAAAGAGAATTACATAAAACGTTACATTTAAACATTAAAATAAATTTTTGTGAAGGTGACAGGTACCAGACTGCATACGCTCAATACGCTACTCAGCTCTTGGGGCACGATATTGCGGTGGTCTTTTCTCTCCAAGGGCTGAAGCGAAATATCTCGGGCTCTACCCAAAGATAGGTTAATACGGTCGAGTCCAGTTTTGGATCAATGCTGCACTAATACAGACGTTTGGGATAAAAACTAAGGTCACAGATTCCCTCGCTACGAACACAGCTTTCTACTAATGATCTGTCACAGGTAATAAAAGTAGACCGATGGCTACACAGTGGCAGTAAATTCACATTACTAACCTTCACTTAAAATCAATTTTTAAATTAATATTTGAGCAAGTATATAACGTGGGGACTCCAACAACCCACTCATAGACAGGAACGTCATTTACGATTTTTATTACTGGTGTCTTAGAGATTTTGGACTCGTGTCTTCTTATATATATATATATATATATATATATATATATATATATATATATATATATATATTGTGTGTGTGTGTGTGTGTGTGTTTGTGTGTGTGAGTGAGTGTGTGTGTGTGTGTGTGTGTTTCTGTGTGTGTGTATTGTATGTGTTTGTGTGTGTATGTGTGTTTGTGTGTTTGTGTGTTTGTGTGTTTGTGTGTTTGTGTGTTTGTGTGTTTGTGTGTTTGTGTGTTGTGTGTTGTGTTTGTGTGTTTGTGTGTTGTGTGTGTGTGTGTGTGTGTGTGTGTGTGTGTGTGTGTGTGTGTGTGTGCGTGCGTGCGTGCGTGCGTGCGTGCGTGTGTGCGTGCTTGCGTGCGTGCGTGCTTGCGTGCGTGCGTGTGCTGTGCGTGCGTGCGTGCGTGCGCACGTGCGTGCGTGCGTGCGGCGTGCTGTGCGTGCGTGCGTGTGCGTGCGTGCGCGCGTGCGTGCGTGCGTGCGTGCGCGCGCGTGCGTGCGTGCGTGCGTGCGCGGGTGCGTGCGTGCGTGCGTGCGTGCGTGCGTGCTTGCGTGCGTGCGTGCTTGCGTGCGTGCGTGTATGCGTGTGTGTGTGTGTGTGTGTGTGTGTGCGCGCGTACGTGCGTGTGTGTGTGTGTGTGTGGTGTGCGTGCGTGTGTGTGTGAGTGTGTGCGTGCGTGTGTGCGCAGGTGTGTGTGCGCGTATGTGTGTGCGTTTGTGCGTGTATGCGTGTGTGGGTGTGCATGTGTGTTCGTGTCTACGTGTGTGCGTGCGTGCGTGCGTGTGTGCGTGCATGCATATGTGTATGCGTGTGTGCGTATGCGCATGTGCGCGTGTGTGCGTGTGTGGTCAGTAGTACTAACCCGTATGTAAACCGCGAATGATTTATATAGTAACGTACTTGATTTAATTATCACCTTAAATAGAACACATACAAGCACATTCTAGACTATTACTCAGAATTTTAGCAGCAATTAAAATTGCACCCTAAAATTGAATACATGTCTGCATACTCAGGAAAGCTGTACGCCATCACGCTAATATGGGGAATCTAACTGAAAAATTAATATCGAAACTCAAGAACAGCCCAAAAAAATATCTAAATTACGGAAAATAAACCAAAATTGAAGTTAACTGAAGATAAAGAAGACGAAGACTATTCAACACGGGACTTTGATTAGAAAATTGTGACAGAAATGTCTATAAAAGTCAAATGACTTGAAATAAGTACGTAAAAGCCTATGTTTCTTTTAAAATATGAAAGTTGTATTGCACATTGCTGCAACATTTTAGTAAAACTCAAGCATTGTAGAAACTTTAAACTTCTGATGGAAATTCGAAGTAAACCGAACTTGTAATGATTACAATTACCGATTGGTGATTTTTTTGTTGATTAGAGTACTGTATACGCCAAAATATACAGTACTGGAAAACGATGTTACTGTTATGTTTACTATTTAGTTATGAGAATGATACTGTAAATGTTCAAAATGTGCTCCATTGCGCTGTAGACAGTGTTCATAACGATCACGCAGATTTTGAAGCATATTCTGGAACATATGTTTCTTCAGAGTCCTGAAACACGAGACGATCTTCTGACGTAATGCAGGCATGGATGGATCTGGACATCTGAAAATTTTCTGCTTTAACACTCCCACACATAAGCATCAGGTAGTGTCAGATCGGGGGAATGTGAAGGGTAGGGAACTCAGTCCTATGGGAAATGATTCGTCCTGGAAAGGCCAAAGATCTTACAAAATATTAAATCTTAACATGCCTATCTCGCTCCGTCAATCGTTGGCCAACCTGTATTCGGTACGGAAATCCACCTAAGTCTTTAAACAGTCGTAAAAGTGACGTATTGCTGATGTTTAATTTCGTTGAAGACTTCACTTTGGTGACTCCAATACCTAATTGAGGACACCTTCATGATTTTCATTTGGACACATTTAATGGCCTACCAGACCTTTCCTTCCGTTGACACAAGATACTACCCGTACGACGAAATTTTGTAACGATAGAGAGCATAACTGTGTTGGTTGGTGCCGGCTTATCAAAGTGTTCACAGTATTGTTCCGCCATTAACGGTAAACTCGGCCCGCCTTAATAACCATTTCCATACGAGCGAAATAATATTTCACTATGAACACTTTCTCCTCCGCCGCGAGACCCATTGTCACTTCCAACCACAGAGCACAACGTTTGTTACACAAGTAGTAATACAAAATGGTGATGCTACATCACGCAGACGCACAGGCATTCGTATGCGGGTTGCGCAAAATCCAGTTCTGTAGCTTTTGGCGCATACGGTACAACAAAAAGTTATTTCGTAAAAATATCGCACATTTATGCAATCCGGAATCTAACTTAAGACTATCAATAACTTCTCATCTATGAAGTTTACAGCAAATTAAATTGGTATAAGGCTTTATTGTTCCATTTTCTATGCAGAATTAGGCGGTATATCTATTATCCGTCATTTAGGATTTACCCTGTAGATACATATATATGTATATGTATATATATATATATATATATATATATATATATATGAAGTGATACATTCTGGTACCGCTATCACCTCATATATAACGTTAGCACTTCCGCTTTCTGAGGCGATAACGTTCGTCAATGGTTTTGGCATTAGGGCTCTTCCACCATCTTAAAAACAAAGTTACAGCTAGAGGTGTCAACGTATCTTCAGTACCCCCAAATCGGTCTTTTAGTTCCTCTATATGTTCCTAGCGCTAGTGTCGCGCGCTTCTGATACCATGAGTACGTAATCGCCTCCGAATACATGAGTTGAGATTTCGCTATAGCGGGGTTACGTTTTGGCCTCCAAAAATGGGAAACATCGCATTGAAAACCTTACAGTTAAAAAATATGAGACAAACAAGTTTCATTTTTAAGCATTTCATGTGTGTGTTATATGCCATACGAGATATAACCATTGTTTTTTAGAATATCACATATGCAATGAAATTATTGTTATTGTTCAAATACAGGCTCCGCCAGTGAAGCGGGAAATTTTGAAGTGCCCAATTTTTGAGTAGAGTAGAGGAAAGGATGCCATTTTATGTTTTAAACTTAATTCTCCTCAAATGAGAACTATGTCTTTGTAAACACTCTTCTAACCTAGATTGAACATTCTCTTTTTTGCCAAAAATCAATATTTCCATGACTTGATTATCGTTTGAGAGTTACTGACAATTAAACAGAGACATGGAGAAGTGGTCAGGCGTTCAGCGCGCGTTTTGCGTAAAATCGTTTTATAAAAATGGTGAATGTGTGACTTCGATACAATGATTTCGTAATAGTTTCAATGTTCCACGACATGGAAGTGTGCCGTACGCTCATGCAATTATACAGTGGGTAAGAAAGTTTGAGGAAACTGGCTCCACATTAAACTTGAAGCATAAAGGGGCAATAAGGTCTATTAGAACGGAGGAAAATATTTATAGAGTGCCAGTAGCATTAACACGTCGTCCACTTTGTTCTGCAGTGAAACATGCTTCTGTACTAAACATTAACGACACATCGTTATGACGAATTTTGCATAAAGACTTATCTTTCCACCCTTACAAAATTCAAGTCGTGCAAGGGTTAAGGTAATATTCTTGCTCGCAGGATTTTCAGCGAAGAAATATTGCGACGTGTACATGATGATGAAAACTTTATTCACCACATGTCTATGTCAGATGAAGAACATTTCCATTTAAACGGATATGTAAACAAGCAGAATAGTCGCTATTGGAATGCCGAAATTCCAGGAGAGATACACCAAAAGTCATTACATAGTCGGAAACTTACAGTGTGGTGTGCAACTTCATCATGTGGTATTATTGGGCCATGTTTTTTCCAAGACAATTGAGGAAACACCACAACTGTTATGGCAAACCGCTACACACACATCATCAGAACATTTGTGACGGAAGATTTTCTGGACATCAATTAATTTCAGCAAGACGGGGCTACAAGTCATATTGTTCGCGTGTCTATGACTGCTTTAAGGGAACTTATTTCTAAACATGGTGACAGTTCGTGGCCCGCAAGATCCCCTGATCTTTTAGGGAGTCATAAATCAAAGGTGCCAATTTGTTTAAAATCAAAAACATAGGATTAATTAGCACTTGAATAATCGCTAATACTCAGCAGCAATGGTTAAGAACAAAAAATTGCCTTTCGTATCATTAACCAGATCAATCAGCAATTGTGCTGCTAGACTGATGCTACCTATAAAAGCCTCAAAATATTTGCAAAAATTTACGTAAGCGTGCTGCGAGGCCATTTCATCAAACTTAATTCCTCATCTTTTACTTTAGTTAATGTTAACTTACCGAAGAATTTCCATGCTCAAAGTTCTGGAATACTGGAACTGTGATAGGACCTATAACAAACAAAATATACCTACGTACCGCACAAAAAAATAAAGAACACCGAACGCGTTTGAATAGCTAGTCTATCATCAACAGCGGTCGACTAGGATAGACTAAAGAAATTTCTAATATATATATATATATATATATATATATATATATATATATATATATATATCAAAATTGGCTTTAAAGAACATTTAGCATATATCAAATACAAACATTAGACAAGCCCTACATATGTTATAAAGTTCACGAAAGTTTATAGATCTTCAAAAACAAACAAATTTTAATGAACCTTTATTCATCCTGGCATTCCGTTTCTATCAGAACGACAAGTCTCCTCTGGAAGAACTGAGTCATCTGACCTGCAATTTCCCAGATACAACCTCCACTCTAGCATTGGCTTTAAAGGTGGGGTATGTGCGTATACTAAGCACAATGTAGGTTGTAAGAGGACGTCTAGTTTGGAAAACAAATTCGACGTGATTTGGTTCCAACGTCTGGGCCCCCATTTGTGAAATTCTACTGTTGTTTATATAGGTTTCCCAATGATAACTTCCAAGATATTTTTGATTGCCTTAGTCTGAAAATAGACTACCTCTCATCATAGTTTCCATCATGCGATGTCTCAATTCTGAAAGATTTTAATGTCAACAACTCCAATTGGCTTAAATCTTCATCTACCACTAATCGCGCATGTCATATCCTGTGATCTCACACAAATGATTTGCGAACCCACCAGAATTCTTGACAACCCTAACTATACTCCACATCTCCTACCTATTCCTTGCATCTAACCTACTTGTCTATAAAACAAGAGTCATTTCCTCACTTGGTCAATCAGGCCACTGCCTAATTGAAACAACTTCCTCTGTAGCAAATCCGACTGTTATCCCAAAAACAGTGTTGTGGTGTTCTAAATCAGCTAACTGGAGCGAACTGGGAGATTTTCTTGCAACCTTCCCCTGCTTTAAACAGCCCTCCTGTTCAAACATTGCTCTTTCGGTAACTGAGGTTATCTTGATGGGTATGGAGCTATACATTCCCAAAAAACGTAATCGCGTACGTCATGCCGCAAGGACTAGTTGCAAAAGCATCACCACCAAGGCCAAAAAGATGTTTCAAGAACGTAAATGCAAGGAATTAGTCTCATGTTCTTTCGGTAGTCGTAAATTTTGGTCATTAGTTAAAGCCATCAGTAAAAACCTTAGTACATCTTCCTCTTCCCCCATGACGTCTCGTGACGGAGCTCATCCTTCTGACAAATCCAACCTCTTTGTCGGTTAATTTGCATCAAATTCATGTCTCAATGAGTCTGAAAAAATTGTGCGGTCGCCCAAATCTATCCTATACGCTATGAAACCAATCCACTTTCGATACAAACTCCTAAAATCAATTGTCAATAAGCTTGACTAAAACAAAGCGACTGGCCCTGACGGTATTTCAGCTCTCATCCAAACTATTTTTGATCTCCATGTCATCTGGAGAGTTTCCCTCATCGTGGAAGTTGGAAAATATTCAACCTATTCCTATTAGGGCGATAAAACCGATCCCTCAAACTATCGACCAATAGCTATCACTTCCATTCTATCGAAAATCATGGAAAAGGTCATCAACCGTCAACTACTTTCGTTTCTCGAGTTCAGTAAACTCCTCAACGACCACCAGTATGGGTTCAAACAGAGTCGTTCAACGAGCGATCCTAACTTTAGATTAACACATCATAAAGGACCGGTGAAGAAATCGTAGTAGCTTTCGACATTTGAAAGGCTTTTGACCGGGTTTGGCACAAGTGCCTACTTGCCAAGCTCACCCCGCTCGGCTTATCCGATACGCTCATCAATTGGATCTCCAGATTTCTTGACAAAAGACGTATACGTGTCAATGGCTTCCTTTCGAAAGAAGCTATTATTATTGCTGGCGTATCCCAAGTATCAGTGGTAGGTCCCATACTTTTCCTGCTATACATACACGACCTCATTTCCTCAACAACTAACCCGATCCATTGCTTTGCAGACGACAGCACTCTACATTGTAGTTCTTCTCAGTTTTCCCACAAGAATAAGTCAGGATGTTAAAGTGAGAACGGCGGCCTCAATCAACAGGCTTAGAAGGTATCCTTGAATGGGGAACAAATAATGTACTCACGTTCAACGCCGAAAAAACCCAGTGTTGCATTATGTCCGCCAAGAAAGACCGATCAATTCCTGCTGTAAATATGAATGGCTTAGATCTCAAGTTTTCAAGCTATATTTCTATGTTATGGATGTCCGCATCATCGAACCTTTCATGATTGGCCACCTTTTGTCAGCCAGGAAAACTGCTACCCATAAACTGGGCTTTCTATGCAGATCTAAACAATTAATGAATTATGTATTCTAGGAAAATTTTAGAGAGCTTAAACAAAAAATATTGTTTGTGACACGTAACTAAAGTAGGTTTTTTAGGACTCATTTCTTGGCTAACCCCTCGTCCAAAAACAACAAATTCGTCCTAATAGACCTCATTTTAGGTACTTGATACAAAAATAGCTATTTTAGGATAATTATGGAACCTCTTATATAAGAAGTTCATTACGAAATTAGGCAAGATTGTGAACGCAAAAACAATGATCTATTTCAAACAGACGTTTAAAATTTCATGACAGACAGTGGTTAATAGACATCTAGAAGCTAACTTAAATTAAAAGAAATTAAATAATTTTAATTTCATTTTTTTAGGATAACCATACAACCCTTTTTTTATACGTTCTTAACGAAAACAGGCAACATTGTAAAAATAAAAACGGTACTCCGTCAAAGTGACGTTTAAAACTTCATGTCAAATAGAGATTAATAGACATAAATACACGTTAACATAAAAAAAATCCAAATCCAAAGCCGTAAAAATATCGATAATACAACTTCAGCATTTTCAATCATATTTATTAAATTTTTACACTTTACATTAAAAAACTTTATAAAGAAAATTTATGTAAAATTAAATTTTCTTTAAGAAGTACATCTACACTTTTTCTCATAAAATTAATCGTTATTCAGATAACGAAAAAATTCGAAGTAACACTTAAATTCTACCTTAGGCATCTTTTTTTCTGTTAAATTACGCGGCATATCAAAAAATTGCGTAGAATAATATAATTAAAAGACATGTTTAAGGTCGATATTTAGGTATTGCTGTATCTTTGAAGTATTTAGTTGTTTATAAATATTTGATAAGAACCAAAAACTGGCCCTAATAAACCCCCCTCGCCGCCGCTGGATTTCTTCGAAAATCTATTCAGCTTTAAGCCAAATCAAAACAAGCCAAAATACAAAATTTTAAGTACGTAAGTATTTTATTTCTGGAGTTATCGTGGATACCAACTTACACACACGCATTCACGTGCAAGCGCACGCACACGCACATGCATGCGCACACGCACACGTTCGCGCACACACACACACACACACATACACACATACACGCGCGCGCGCGTGCAGGGAGAGAGGGAGAGACATAAATCCAGAGATAACGGCCGATCTTGGCGAAACTTTGTCAAAAGTTGTAAAATGACCTAATAAGTCGCTTTAGTGGTAGTGAAAAAAGGTCGATTGCATTACATTTCATACCTACATGTGTATATGTAGATTGGAAGGTAAAAACACGGATGATTAACTGCCTTAAGTTTGTGCAGATTTTCAGTCTAGCTTTTCTTTCCCGAAACACAGCGACACAGGACGAAATCTCTTCTTCAGTGCAGTTCTTCGCAATGAACAAAAAGTTTTAATCAAGGTAATTAAAGACAATATATCCAGAATTCTTTTAGTTGCATTTATCGGTAAATTAACGTTATCTTTCAACCTAGTCCAAATGACCTTTGTTTATGATCCAGCTGGTTGCCTGACACTTAAATCTTACAAATACATCAACGAAAATCTTTCATGTACAACTATTATATAAGTACAATTGTTTATATTTTAATCATCTGGAACACTAACTACACAACGTAAAGCCGATGCAAGATTTTCAACTACACATTAGCCAAACTCTAAAATAAACTAGGCCGTAATAAGGCGTAATTACTCTCAGGAATAAGAAAGCATTTCCAAAAAATACTATACTTTATCGATGGAAACTCAAAACGTAACCCATCACATCCAAGAAAGATATATTTCCCCGGACTAATTGAAGAATCATTTCAATCATTCTACCTTATCTTTTCGTTCTCAAATCTGACACGCTGCTGACTACCAAACTCACCCCTCTTGCTCTCACTTTATCACGTCACTTTTAACCACGACTATTAAAATCTTCCATAATAAAATGCAAACTCGACACTTCTCACGAGAAAAATATACTTCAACCCGCACGTGTGTCAACTAAAATTCGATGAAGTAGAATCAAGATAAGAAGCATTCTCTTCTCAGTAACACAACCCCAAAGGATTCCACTAAACCTTCAATGACTCTTAGATAAAAAATTTTACTTGTAACTCACTTGGTAGCCTACGAAGTATGTAGAACCACCTAACCGCGTTACCACGTTCATAACATTAGGCACGATAATAAAACGAAACACGCTATCTAATTTCGTATCTTAAAAATTTGTTTACAATGATAAAATTTTATTCTCAAGAACATATCCGTATCCGTCTAACGAAACTGCAGTAACAAAATAAAATTCACAGAAAGCTACATTTTTTCAAAATTCTAAAAGCATTTATATTAAACAAAAATTCTGAACCAAATTCACCACAATGCCTATATTAAATGTTTAGTTTCTGGTCGGCTTCACGTGTCCCTTTTTCTTGCCCCATTTTTGATTGCTTAATAAATTTTTTCCACTATGTTTTTTTTTCTTATCTTCGTAGTTATAAATCATTTGTACAATTCTTTAAAATTATCACACTAGTTAATTATATGCTAATAATAAACTGATTTTTAATTTTTCAATTACTACAATACTTCCGTTGCCGCTTTTTATAGTTGCTAAGTTTTCTTTACGCAAACAAAATACAAAAGCTTTTTATTTTCTTTTAATCTTTTGCATCATTTTATATGCTTTCTTGTTTTTTACAAGCAATGTGATATTTTTCTGCTCATAATTTCATCTTACAATATTAATTAAAATCGTAGTTAATTTTTAAATAACTGCGATGTTAAGCACCCTGAATGGTCTTGTAGCAAAGAATAATTACGATATAAACGATGTAACCGAATACGTCTACACTTCCCTTGTACTGTATCCATCAATGGTGATTCTCTTGTTTGACGTGACCGCAATACGGTTGGTGGTGATTCAATAAGAACCTGAAAGCTACATACACCAATAAGTACATGTAAACTGATTTACCCTTCATTTACGGTTTATCGAGGAAGTTTGATAACTTCCAAATTATGTGAAGTATTCAATTGTGCTTTATAATCATTCAATCATTACAATGATTTCTAGCTTACGTATAACGTGACGTAACTTTTATAACCGTTTATGATTATTGATATAAACCTATTAAACACAATCGGTCACGTTATTAAAGTTGAAGTGTTTGATAAATTTTAAGCTTATATCTTGTTGATTCTATTTACATAAGTTAGTAGTGAAACTACCGTTAACATAATGTCAAAATTTGATATTAAAGGAAAAGTTGCAATTGTAACCGGAGGTTTGGGTTCAATTGGTTTATGTACGGTAAAATCCCTTTTGAGAGCAGGCGTTAAGGTTCTATTTCATTTCTATTTATTTTATATTGATTTCTCTGTAATAGGGTGTTACCATTGTGGATATTAATGAATCTGAAGGCCAAAATGTAATAAATGATTTGAACACAGAATTTGGGGTAAATAAAGCCATATTTGTACTGGCCGATATTTCAAAGAAAGAGGAATTTGAGAGTAGGTTGTAGCTTGATTATTATTTTTTTAATTGATATATTTTCTAGATGCATTTAAAACTACAATTGAAAAATTTAATAACATTGATATTCTTATTAATAACGCTGCGTTAATAGACGATAGAAACTGGGAAAGACAGATAGATATAAATATGGTAAGTTTTTGAAACAATCAAACAAACCAAACTCAACATTTTTTTAGAAAGGAACGACAAATGGATTATTATTGGCAGTTGAAAAGTACATTCGAAAGCATAAGAGTGGAGACGACGGTATCGTTATAAACATATCATCGATATCTGTTTTTATAGAAATTGAAATTTATCCCATGTATCATGCTACAAAATGTGGAGTTTTTGGACTTAGTCGAACTTATGGAAAATCTTGTCATTATAATCGTACAAAGGTTAGAGTGGTTACGGTATGTCCTGGTTCTACCAGAAACGCAGTAACAGCTGAAGAAGTGCTTAAAAAGATGTACTCAGAAGATTACATGTCGATGCTGAGTGAAGTTAAATTTGACACAAAACTACAAGAGTAAGTTTTCTTGTACTACTGTGGCAACAAAACTTGAATTACATTTTATAACAGGCCAGAACATGTTGGAGAATCAATGATGACTGTTCTACACGAAAGTGGTCCTGGTTCAACATGGGTCATAGAAAATTCTGAACCTCCTTATGAAATAGAAATGCTTGATAGAAATAATTTTCGTAAAAAATAATTTCCAAAACGTTTAATAAATGGTATGAAATATTAAAGTACGCACATGCTTGACTATGCAAGTAAACACTAATCTGAACCGTTTACAATAGTAATAGTTACCACACTTCTGGACCACTCTATACTGTTGCCATGCCTCAATCTTATTTCTCGCTGTTGCCAAGGTCACGCCAAGTTCATTGATATTTTTAAGGTCACGTTTATTTGGGGTATCATATTACAATTCTTCTAAAAATAGAATCAGTTCATGGAAACGTGAGTCCAAAGTTCATTGACCTCTAGGCGTTTCACATTACAATCCTTAGAAACCTAAAAGTAGAATCAAAGTTCACTGACCTTTCCTAGACTAAATCTTAGAAGGATAAGAGACATGAACTCTAAAAATAGAACCAAAGCTCCTTGACCTTTCCAAGGTTTATTGGCCTCTAAGGGTATATTACAGCTATTAGAAATCCAAAAATAGAATCAGTTCATGAAAGCAAGAATGACAGGTTGTTGTCTATGCTAAAAACTAGGTAGGGTTAAATGGTTTTTGTATTGCCTAAATTGAGTCAAAGCCAAATAGTGGTCTAAAAGGTGAGTATTTGATAAGTACAAGTTTTTTCTAGTAGGTACTCAGGTCAAGGACACTTTTTCTTATATAAATCGCAGCGTGGTGTTTAAATATAGAATCAAAGTTCGTTGACCTCTACAGGTATTACAATACAATTCTTAGAAATCTAGACATAGAATCAGTTCGTGTAAACGAAAGAGTACATGCTAGGGGGTATCATTACAGTTCTTAAAAATCTAAAAATACAATTTCTTGAAAACCTCAAAGTTTATTGACCTTTAAAAGTGAGTTAAGGATAGGAGACATGAACTTAAATATAGAACTAAAGTTCATTGACCTCTAGGGGTATCATATTACAATTCTTAGATATCTAAACATAGAATCAGTTCGTAGAAATGGAAGGGGGGGAATCGGAAGTCTATTGAAATCTGGAAGGTCAAATTCTTGGAAATCTAACCAGTTCTAGGATATTCCTAAGTAGGTTATGAGTCACGTAATGCTTCTGAGAAATCTAATCAGTTCCTATAAACCCCCAGGTTCATTAACTATTTTCTAGCTCAAAAGGAGGTTGGCCAATTCTTGGAAATCTAAAAATAAAACCAAAGCCTGGACCGGAAGTAAGGATTAGATAAGGGAAAACAATAATTCACCGGATGTTAGGCAAAATAAGCATTCCTAATTAATGACTCATGTGACTGGCTTTGCGCATGCTCGGTATTGTTCGGTTCTTAGAAATCTCAAAATAGAATCAGTTCGTGGAAACAAGAAGAATGACAGGTTGTTACTTATGATAAAAAGTAGGTCAAGGTTAAATAGTTCGTGTATTGGGTAAATTGAGTCAAAGTAAAATAGTTGTCTAAAAGTAGGTCAATATGAGTATTTGACAAGTTGAGACTTGGTAAGTGTTCAAGTCCACCTTGCAAAAATTCAGATAAAAGATATCATCCCTACAATAAGTCATTATTTGCTCATAAACGTTCATTGCGGTCATCATCTGCAGAGAAATATTTTTTAACATCAGTTGGTTTAGAAGTTCTCACCGAAAATGGCCGAATCATTAAACGTCTTTCAAAACATGCATTTTGACGATACCATAATTAAATCAGATATTCACACTTATCTTCCGTATGGATCTTCTAAATATGGCCCTTACGAAGAAATACGCACCTTAATTCAAAGTCAATATCTAATTACGGCTACCTACGATATTTTTCTATACGGAGAAGGTAAGTCTGATCTCAAACAAGAAGATGGTAGAAAATCATACAACTTAACCCATTTTCCTTTT
Source organism: Vesta saturnalis (assembly GCA_036346205.1). NCBI lineage: Eukaryota > Metazoa > Arthropoda > Insecta > Coleoptera > Lampyridae > Vesta > Vesta saturnalis. The sequence goes on from JARFJB010001256.1 coordinate 983,910, forward strand.
CGAAGAAATTCGTTATGAGTTAGGTAGTCAAAGACTGGACGTTTTCAGAAATTCAGGCATAACTTCTGCACTTAAAGGATATGTTTTTTATACGGCAAGCAAGAGCAAAGCGCTAAGCCATTTGTGGTGGTCACCAAAGAATTAAGTAATTATGAATATGCGTAAAGAGGTGATTTTAATTCGATCTAGACGCAATACAAACAGCTACTATGGTTATGTTATGCAATAATAACCTTAAATAAAATTCAATGGAAAGTACCGCACTTAATTGTTAGGGATGCTGCGAAACTTACTTTGTTTGAAGGAAACAATACAAATTCTATTATTACTGTTCTATTTCGTCAGTCGGTGTTGCATGAATTTCCTATTTTAAAACAAGCAACCTCAGACATATGGCCAACAAAAACGTCAACGCAACTGGAAAAACCACGTTGGTAAAAGGTATGCAAAGTCGGAAAGGTCTGGAAATTTTGATCACATTAACGTCAGAAACCTCAAGATACATATGAATTCTGAATATTATCCATATAAAGTAGTGCATTTGATGTTCAGTGCTAAGAAATACATACCTTGTTATCACTTTTTTTTTATTCAGATGTGATTACTATGGTGAAGTTGATAAAGATGCATCATTCAACTATTCCGAATTCAAATCTGTGATGAACTACTCTAAGCAAAATTAATCCTTAGAAAACTCAACAGTAGACATAAAATTGGAAATGGAATCCCTAACAACTTTTGGTGATGGAATAGTTGTCTAAAGCCTTATTCTCCATGATGCTATTGTGCATAACAATCTATTCAACAATCCACTCAGTGGAGAAGTGAAAAAATTATAATTATTGTAATATGCCTTCTGTATATTTAGTATATAAAACAAAAATGTTATAATTATTCGTTTAGTTTTATTTCATCCACTAACGATGAAAGTAGTTGCTCAGAAACAAAAACTTCCAATTCAAAATCATGACCTTTACGAAAAGTCTAGTACTCCAAAACATGGTGATTTGCTTCCTAATAGTATGCGGGGTATTATTGGTTCAGTAGATCTGTTTGGTTTCGTGGTCATAAACAAGGATGCCGAAGTTAATAATGGTCGCTATAGGAAAAGGTTTGATGAACATATAACACCTTAAACTGTTTTCAGCAGTTTAGTAGTTAATGATCCGTATAGGTATTAATATCTATCTGTACAGCGTAAACATCTATCCGTTCAGTGTAAACCGGTACATGTTCTGTGAACCCGTTTTGCTACAACGGATAATAAGGGGTCATATTAAAGCAAAAAATTATTCGGGCACTTAAAATAATACATCAGAAATACAAAAGTCTTATAACTGTTCGCATTGATACTGAAAGAATATTTAAAACATCTTATTAGCCCCTGATAGAACGTCTAACTGAAATAGTAAATAAATCCTATCCAAATAAAAAAATTAAGACAGCTAAAAAGGAGCGCATAGAAGTTAAACCCAAAAAAACACCCCTTTTCACATTTCCAAGAAAGCACGCCACTGCTCCCACTAGACCGTTAGCTCAAGTTTTATTATTTCAAAGGACTTCCGAATTTACTTCACCCTCATTAGGTGATTCAAGAAAGTGTGCCACTAGCCCACTAGCTCAGCTTCCGTTTATTCAAAGAAAACTCTCTCCAGGTTTTCGTACACCATCTTTCTTAGATAAATATGTCGTAGGAGAGACTAACACTGAGAAAAAAGAAGAAGAAGAACCTCCTAGTAACACAGGTGATTTTACTGTCTGTAATGAACCCATCTCTAAAGAATCTCCCGAGCAGTACAATGAATTACCTCGTATATACGTTGAACGTATTAGAGGGATCCTGAAAGTGCCATTGATCATACTTATGGAGTCCACTACGATACCAAAACAGACAAATGGGCAATTGGTAATACTCCCGTTATAATTAAAGGAAACGATATGATTATTAAAGGGACTACGTATGAAGGGATACCAGGTTTATACGATCTACTCATTAAGGGTGAACCCATTTTAAAACTAGTAAGTTCAAAAGGTAGAAAGAATTATAAAAGTATTTCAGAAGCATCTAATGTTGCAAGTGGAGATTATGACGTCAGTTCGCAAGTTCGAGAAAGCCTTAGCAAAAAGTATACACAAATAATCAAACCCTTGCTACAATCATAGCCCAAATCTAAATTATTATTAGGTTAACACTCCTAAACAGGCTTAGTGGCCCAATTAAATAGGATTTCAAAATCACAGTGAAGTTACGAAATATTGACTAAATCAGATATAGATAAACGGAGAATGTGTAAGTGTGATTTTTTTACTAGAAAATACATAAAATAGTCAGTTTTAAACGAGAAAAACACATTTAATTGGATAAGCAGAGCAGTTAAAAATATCAAAAGTATCAATGCAGGAGATGGAGCTATATTTTTTAAAGAATTAACAAACAGACCGATTGGTTATAAATATTGGAATGATATGCATAAAGTAATACGTGATCTAGAAGTACTGTGGGCAAAAAATTGGGAAATACAGGGTTGATGACATATCAATTGTAGAAGAACTATATGAAGATGGGTACATTGAAAATACAACCAATCGTTTTTTAAACAGTATAAATGAGAATGCATTGATGTCAACATATTATAAGTAAAATACACCCCTACCCCCCACACAAAGTTAAACGGTCACATCTCCAGTATCATTTCAAAAAGTTAACCCCTCAGTTTAAACTGATTGATAATAATCAATTTGATGTCGAGAATAAGAGACTCAGAAATGTTGCAAATCCGATAGGTCTCAAGATACCATCACTAAGCAATACTATTTATGAAAAAGGTTTAATTTGCATAGAAACCGTTTGACACAATTGACCGACCCGGAAGAAGATGTGAAACTAGCGCTATGTATAAACTTCAGCTCTTAAACGAATTGCTTAAACCTCCACAAAATTTCAAACGAAGACGAACAATGATAACAGCTTTTGATGATCTCTGGCAGCAGATTTGGAGGAAGTTAACACATATATCAAACAAAATAAGGCCTATAAGTATATATTAGTGTTTATCAACTGTTTTTGAAATATTTGTGGACTAAAGGATTAAAAATGAAAATAGGTCAAGAAGGTACCAAAGCCATGCAACAAGGTCGGAAACCTAAAAATTTTCAGACAGATGCAGGAAAAAAATTCTACAATACGCATTTTACTAAACTAATTCAGCGTTACGGAGTCTATCATTACTCCACCTATAGCACAAAAAAACTGCAATTGCCGAACGTGTTATCAGAACCATGAAGTGTGCTGTGTATAAAACGTTTAGCCTACAAGGTAAATACAAATGAATTGACGTAATTGGGATTGCAACCAAGGATTACAAGAGTAGTAAGCATAGAACTACCGGAATAAATCCAAATGATGTCTATAAACATACGAAGATAGAGACTTACACTCACATAAGCACATTCGATACGGATCGATATTGTGAGAGCGACATAGTACGAATGAGTAAATTTAAAAGTACTTTTGCCAACCCGCTACGTAGATGTTGAAGAACAAGAAAGGAACGCCTGTACTAGGAGGGTTTTATGAACATTAATTACAGAAAACATAATATCCTTGTAATATGTGCTCTACGTTTAAATGCTATATGTATTGCGCCCTCTGGGTTGGTAACCCAACGCGGTTTTATTTTTCCTCGGCTTTGCTCAATCGTGTTTATAATTTATTTTATAAACGGGGTGTGGTTCGTATTAAGTACTGGATAGGCTTAACACTGTCACCTTAAATACATTTCTTAAAGCGGTTTATAACGTATATTTAAATAAAGTTAACAATATAATAAAAAGTAATTAACATCCACTCAAAATGTATTGGGACTTCTTGGTCCTGGCGGCTCCTCACTCTCGTTCTCCTGGTGGGCGGCTAGTTACTGTGTGCGTAGTCGCTTCTGTGAACAGAGATATTCTTTTTAATCTACTCCTTACCTAATACGTAAAATTTATGTTACGGTCCTGTATTTACAGAAGCGAGAGTGTTATCCTTGATACCGTTTTTGGTCGGTGGCGCCAGCGCAATGAACTCGAGTCGTTGCGGGGACTGAGAAAATCAATATCGTGCTTATACTTTAGTAACTCTGGAGCGCTGAAGCGAGTATGTCCTACTCCCGGGAAATAATACACGCGAAATGCGCGTATGCAAATGCGAGATCTCGGGACTGTCTTTCTTTAATTATAACCGGTTTGATTAGGCAATTAGATTATTTATCTAACAGAATTAATTACTGATTTCTATACTAAGTCTAATTATCTACAATCAATCAAGGGAACAAAATACTTGATATTAAAACTACTCTAAAACGACTTTAATAGGTTTAAGGTAAATATTGGATAATTTACGTACTATCTAATTTATTTACAAACGATATCACACCAGGTGTTTGCGATGGTTATATTGACTACAAATTTATACAACCGATTTCGGGTGTACTCTCCTGCGATTAAAGACACCGTGGACGGTTATTGTGTTTGTCTGTATATATTGTAGGTGTGAGTTTCGAGCGGGATCTCAGTAATACTCAGAAGACCTAGGCGACGGCCTGTCTTAACTGGATAGACTAAGAGAAAGGTCGTAGGTCTTTACAGCCCTGTAACAACCCTTCACCCTCAAGTGTTTGCGAGGTGACGTCGGGGGTTACCCCTGCGTGACCCTCTAGGTGTTAGTATACTTTGTATTGGCGAGTGACGACGGGATATACCCTTCGTGGCACTCTAGGTGTTAGTGTACTTTGTATAACTCCTGGAGACTCAGCCCGGGGTTAGTTACGGTCTGTAGTGTTTGATTGTAAATTGTCAGATTCTATAATTTTACAACTTACGTGTCTATCAATGGCAGTACAGGATTAAACTTTAGGTTGTCCGTTGCGAGGTGGTGCGCGTTATCACACGATCGCGATGGACTCTTCGACGGTGAATAACAGGTCGGTGCTTCCACGAAGCGAACGGGGCGGCGGCGGCTACTGGTTTCTGGAACGGCTTGACTTGAATCTACTGCGATTCATTGGCGGTAATTAGCAGGTCGGTGCTTACACGAAGCAAACGGTGCGGCGGCTTCTCGGTATCGGCTTGACTTGAATCTACTTCGATTCATTCGCGATTCATCGGCGGTAATTAGCAGGTCGGTGCTTACACGAAGCAAACGGTGCGGCGGCTTCTCGGTATCGGCTTGACTTGAATCTACTTCGATTCATCGACTCATTTTCTACGCGCGTTGCGGGATTATAAAGGTGCATCTGTGGGCGGCTTCGCGGCTACCGTGCGGGGGATGCCGTTATGCGATTGGTTGTAATCGTTCTGACGTACAAAAACTTACTGGTTTTTAGAAATATACGTCAGCGGTGATTAATAAATTATTCGTTGTGCAATATCGCGCAAACTTTTGAAATTTTAGATATAGGATGGTCCGCAAATAATTTATGCTAAAAAACATACGTAAAGGACGCTGGTTCTTTACATCCTAATGTATACTTGGCAGAAAAAGTGCTTCGCTCCAAGAATAATAAGTTATTCGTAAAGTGGTGGGGATTGGATAAAATATCCTGGATTAATAAAAACGCTATTGTTTTATAAGTAGATATCTAACCTATAATTTATGAAATAAATTACTTATATAGCCATAGCAATAGTTTTGTTAACAAAGTATGTAACTTTTACATGACACAAAACACAAAAACTTATAATTGTCTTTTATTATGGTGCATTAAGTATTACATTAATTAACAAATGTTTTTATAAAATTTCATTGTCTTATGCAGTAAACCTAAAGTAATCTTATAACCATTTAAATTACTGAGTCTGGTTCACATGTCCATCCCAAGCAGGAACTTGAATTTGTGGCGCTTCTCGTTTTCCCACGGCAACCATGATCATTGCAAGCAGCATGGACAAGGGGCCCTGAGCTCTAAGGTGCCTTGATCACCCAATTGCATATTATTTTCCCACATACAGGATCCGGTGTCTTGTAGACAAAAGTTCTCACACGGATTTAGAACCACATTATTGTGGTTAATGGTGAACACTAAATGTTTTTTTTTTTGGATCTGATTAAATGTAGGTATCGCTTTACAACTTGCTAATCAAATAGTGCCAACTTGTAATCTTTTCTGGTGACTGGTTTTACATAGGCTCTAGTAGCACCTTTAGATGTGTTTGTAATTTTGCACCCCTCAACTGAATAAACGTACATTTTCGCACGCAACCCCGCAAATTCCTCCATGATAAAGCCATTGTTCTCATCTTTCATCAAGCCAGGAATTATTTTTTTTTAATGAGGTACACCAAAAATAATGTCAGAAACATTTTCTTCATGGACTCATAGATATATCTGTAACAGTGTATATGAGCTTCGCTTTATTTCAGAATTTTGGTAGCACATAGTTCGTACAGATAAGTTTTAGAAATGTCTAGTACAGCAAATCCTACATGTATGGGCTTGTTTAGAAAACTTCCATCGTGTGCATTTCGATAATTATCATATCCTTATCGAATATGCCACAGCTATGGAAATTTGGTGTGGAAATTTACGCACCAGCACCATATCGACCCCACTTGATTACCTTTAATGGTAAAGTCCCATATGGCAAGAACTTCTCCTTTGATTTTCATAAAGGTTATTAATATCAAAGTACATTAAATAGCTCGTTGGGGCAGTTGGATCATAGTCATTATCCATATAACATAACGGTTGGGGTATTGTGCTACTCAGCCCCTGGTGCCACTTTAAAAGAACATGACCATATCGACATCAGCGAGCATTTATAATTTAACTTATGTAATTTTTAGTATCAAATGCTAGGCCTATGGCTGCATAATAGTGCAGGAGGTCCAACTGATACGTGCCTAGGAAAGTTATACAGAAATTTGGAAATATATTAGCTAACAATAAAACATCCGTTTGTAAATATAAATCTGAATATTGTCCTAGTGCTTATACCGCAAATATGTTCCAGGCTTGAATCGAATGTAAATAGTTTTCATCTTTAGCACTTTTGTTAACAGGGTGACTACAAAATTCTTCCTTTGGTCGTAGAGCGGTTTCGTTTAGTCTGTCCTATGAGTCAATGCAATCGTATGGGAAAGTACCCTTGCCCACTAACAAACTCAGCGTCACTACTCCACTCGAATTTAGTAATAAGCGTTTTATCATTATCTAAGTAAGAGGCTAGCTTATCAATACTAGCTACTACTCATAAACCTAAAGGAATTCATATGCCTAAATTTTATCTTGATGTGCCGCACACCGAAACTTTCCCGTCAAATGGTGATGGTCCCTGACCTTAATATCTGTCGGTTGAAAAGCCCGATTGTAAAATGGCATTCAAAATTATCAAATTGGTCATAAATCAGCGCCTTCGTGGGCATGATGGTATTGAGAATGCTGCTTGCCCAGTTTGCAATCTTTTATAGTTCTCCAATATACCATTGTATACAATCCTCTCCTATATACAAATCAAATTGTGATAACGAGCCATCATAAGAGCAGTGAAGGTAACATGCAATGGTAAAGGGTACATGTTCATCACATGTACGTGTGTTTTGATCATCTGCAGTTGCATATTTCTCTAAAATGCTCCCAAGGTCCGTGTATAGTACAAAATGGAACATTTTCTTGACATGCTACATGTTTATATTATAAATACTTATTACTAAAGAGGGGAAAAATGCAAGCAAGAAACCTTAAAATGTGCGCATTTAAATGCATCAAATTTTCTAAAAAAAATATAAAAGAGTCAACAAAAAATGTAAAGGTTTCAATAAAAATGCATTTGTATTATATGCAATAATGTTAATTTAAATATAGCAATAATAGTTTTCTGTGAAAGAATTTTGTTCCTGCAAATTGTGTTGTTCGCTGTACATTCTTTGCTGCAAATAAGCTTTAAATAAAACAAAACATTCTGAAATTTCGTGTTAAAAGTTTTTTATTGATTACAGACATACATAATAGCTAATAGCAAATTGCACAACATAGAACCAGGTGTCCATAACGTCACGCGACGGAAGATTGCGGCTCTGTTGATTTTTCATTGAAATCATTTATACAAACATTATATGGTTCCAATACTTGCACAACTTAAAACTATTTGAGCACTTAAAGGGTGATTCGTAAAAGTAGGGGGGTATCAACTGTTTTATTTTAAATGGAACACCCTGTATATTATTACATTTTTGGATAGCCTAATAAATAAGCTTTTCAACTAAGAATAGATTTGTACATAAAAATGCAACGTTGCCAAGTTATTTAACAGAAATGCATTTTTTCCTGAATGTGAGGTTAGCAATAAAAATTAATTCCTTGTTTATTATCTAAGTTGAGACAAATTAGTTCATGGATATAATTAAGCTAGATATAAGCTTTGAAAAAATGTAAACGTTTTATTGATATATAGAATAGGCGAGAGAAGGCTCCGTGTGAAGCTTTAGCATGTTCAACGTACATCAATTCTCTTGTTTCTAATGGAACTCCCTGGATATTTTCATATGGGCGAATAGTACTCTTAAAGACCTAAATACATTGATACCGCTGAAATCTATAGTTTTAAAATATTTCCATTTTTTTAATTTTTCTATAATTATTTTATAACGTTAACGATTTTTAATAGAGTGCCATGATTTAAAAACAATAAAACAACATTTTAATATGTCAATAAGGTGTATTTTAACATTAATTTATAAACAAAAACTTCCTGATGCCCGTTGTCCAGATGAACGAGCTCTTGAAAATTTAAAAAGTAGATTTGAGGAAACAGGGTCGATTGCATATAAAAAGAACAATTGTCCAAAACCTGTAAACAACGAGGAAACTCAACTAGTGGTGCTTCAAGCTATACAAGAAACCCCTCAAATAAGTATTAGAAAAATTGCAGTTGAACATGATTTACAGAAATCAACAATATACAATATAATTAATGAACATAAATACCATCCATACAAGATCCAACTCCACCAGGCATTGGATGAACATGATTTTGAAAATAGATTAAATTACTGTCGTTGGGGATTGCAACAACCACATAATTTTTTTAATACAGTTATTATGACAGACTTTTCATAACAATTATTTTGTAAATAGACATAATTGTTATTATCGCGCTATGGAAAATCCACATATAATTAGATACAGAAACAATCAGCATCGATGGAGTCCAACAGATTATTAGGACCCTATTTTTTGGAAAACAATTTAAGTGCAGTAAATTATTTAAATTTATTGCGAACCAACGTGCTACGATGGACTGAAGAAAACATCCCATTCGATAATGGGGAAATATGGTTCCAAAAAGATGGCGCTCCTGCACTTTCGGCTCGTGGTGTGATGAAGTTTTTAAATCAGCAGTTTCCTGATCATTGGATAGGTCGTTATGGCCCTATCAGGTGTCCAGCTAGATCACCAGATCTGACTTTTATGGACTATTTTTATGGAGCTACATTAAAAATGCAAGTTTACGGAACATCGCCGACTACTGCAGAAAATATGAGGGAAAGAATTCAACAAGCGTTTCTTAATGTAACCCAACAAATGTTGCATAATTTACAATGTTCCTACAGACAACGATTGAATCAGTGCATTGAGAAAAGAGGAGGCTTGTTTGAACCTTACTAGTAATTTTTTAAGTGCACATTTGCATATGTTTGACTTACCTACTTCTTGTTCTTGTTAATTGTTTGTTTATTATTTGAATATTACATTGTTTAGTTTATTGTTAAAATTATTTAATAAAATTAATTATTACAATTACTAATGTGGTATTGTGACTTGAAATCATGGCACTCTATTAAATCGTTTCGTTATAAAATAATTATAGAAAAATTTAAAAAATAGAAATATTTTAAAAACTGTAAATTTTAGCGGTATCAATGAATTGAGATAAAAGTTAGGAGTTTAACAGTACTATTCGCCCATATCAGAATATACAGGGTGTTTCATTTGAAATAATAGAATTGGTGTACGTTGAACATGCTAAAGTTTCACACAGAGCCCTTCTCTCCCCTATTCCATATATCAATAAAACGTTTACATTTTTTCGAAGCTTATATCTAGCTTAATTATAACCCTGAACTAATTTTTCTCAACTTAGATAATAAACCAAGAATTAATTTTTATTGCTAACCTCACATTCAGGAAAAAATGCATTTCTGTTAAATAACTTGGCAACGTTGCATTTTTATGTATAAATCTATACATCGTTGAAAAGCTTATTCATTAGGCTATCCAAAAGTGTAATGATATACAGGGTGTTCCACTTAAAATAAAAAAGTTGATACCCCCTACTTTTACAAATCACCCTGTCGGTGCTAAAATATTTTTAAGTTGTGCAAGTATTGGAACCATATAACTTTTGTATAAAAGATTTTAATGAAAAATCAACAGCGAAGTCACAATCTTCCGTCGAGTGATGCTTTGGGCACCCGGTAAATGAATAAACTATTATTTAGAATTATAAAAACATGTTTTTCAAAATTTTCCAAGAAAGAGTTCTGCCTTTTGTCTCTAAACACGTGTTTAAAAGTAGAGAAACTTCGCTCAACATCTACAGAAGTTATGGGACAGTGTTTTAATTTCGGAATAATATGTGTGTATAATCCATACACATCCAGTTCTTTTTCAAAATCACCCATATACACTTGAGCAATATTTTTCAACATTTGAAAGTCTACATTATTTTCAGTTACCGACACAATTTTTTTAACAACCACTCACCCAAAATTTCCAGAAACTTTTCCACGCTCTAACTCAAATTTATTTATTAAAGCCTCTGACTCGGTTAAAGGAATAGATGTAGCCTCCAATCTCAGTAGTACTGTAGGCACAAATGAATAATTTGTCTTTATAAATACTAAGTTTTTCTTTACAGTGAGATTAGAAAAAAGATTTTTGGCATTTAATACAGCGGCAGAAAAGAGATCGGTTAGGCTCTCAATAACATTTTTAATTGAGTCGTAGTTTTACCGGTTTTGGTGGTAAAGGAATATTTGGGCAATTTTCCTTATAAAATTGGATGCATGTAGGTGCTTTGAGGAATACTTTTTTGACTTGATTAACTAAAGAAAACTGTTCCCTTATACATTGTGCCACTCTATTTATGCCATGAGCCAAACAAGTTACGTGAAATAAATTACAACAAAAAATTTTTAGATTGTGCGCTGCTTTTACCATATAGGGTGCAGCATCTGATAAAAGAAATACAAATTTATTTGATGGAACATTTATCGGGCAAGAAAAAATGTGTCAGCGATTCTTGAATAAATCTTGTTACGGTTAAATTATTTGCTTTTTCTAATTGTTTAGATACAAAGTGATAGGATCTAGCTGTAATAGTTTCCCCTAACACTCCAATTAATGCATGTGCTGTATATCTGCCACACGAGTACGTTGTTTCATCAACCACAAGATAAAAATAATTTTCACTCACAATTTTTTTTATATCACTTACGGTTTATGTGTATACAGATCAATAATGCCATTTCGTAAAGTTGACTCTTTCGGTATGTTGAACTTGTGGTATCATCAAAAAACTTCTGAGATTTGTGTTGTTCAGTTTTTTAACAGGTATATTGGCCCCAATCGTTGCTTTACATAAATCCACATTGAACTATTTTTGTTCGCTGTTTTTAGATTTTTTTAAGGCAAGTTTCTATAGTTTGATGTGACGATGTACCTTGCTGCACTTTTTTAAGGTTTAACTGGTGTTTTCTTGATTTAGCATGCTGATCCACGAAAATTTTTTTTATCTGCATCAATCTATAAAATCCAAGAAAATAACAATTATTTTGAGTATACCTTTAAAGGTTTAAATTAATAAAAAGCATCTACTGTTACCAAATAAAATAGTTGATTAGTTAAATAAATCAATTTTTAATATTTTCACTTTTTCTCGTCAAAATATTTTTTTATCTGAATAAATCTGTAAAATCCAAGGCAATAACAATTATTTTCGCTATGCGTTTAAAGGTGGAAATTTATAAAAGGCAAATAATTATACCAAATAAAATGTGTTATCCCATGACCGAACGACATGCTACTTGCCTTTCCGGTGCACTATATCAAAATCGTACTGCTGGAGTCTTACCGCCCAGCGCGCGATCCCACCGACTGGATCAGTGATGCTGTTTAGCCACTTCAAACTATAATGGTCTGTAACGATAGTAAATTTGCTTGCCTCTATATAGAGACGTAGCTTCTCGATAGCGAACAGTACAGACAAGCATTCGCGTTCCGTAGTGCTATATTTACGCTCATTTTTTGTAAGGGACTTACTAATGTAACAGAAGACTTTCTCCCCGCCTGAATGGTTTTGAGTAAGTACGGCGCCAATGCCGTAACCGGACGCATCAGTTTGGATAACAAACGGAAGCGAGAAGTCTGGGCATGCCAGAACAAGTGCGCAGATAAGATGTTCTTTGATTTTAAAAAGCGCATCTTCGCATTATGATGTCCATTTAAAGAGTGCGTTCTTACGCAGTAAAGAAGTTGGGCACAAATCTCCGGTACCACGACGCTATTCCCACTATGCGGCGTATTTCCGAAACGCAAGTAAATAATAGCTTCAACGTTTTCAAGGTCCACGAGTAAGCCTTTAGAGTTGACCAGGTAGCCAAGATAGCGTAGTTCGCTTTTACAAAAATGGCATTTGTTCTGACTAAGAGTTAAACCTGCCTTCGTCAAGCGGTTGATGACTTCGCGAAGCACTTGGAGGTGATGGTCGAAAGTTTGTGTGCAGATATTCACGTCATCTAGATAAGTAAATACGTTTCTAGATCCGCTCCAATTACGCGATCAATAAGGCGTTAGCAGGTGGTTGGAGCGTTGTGCAAGCCAAAAGGCATACGGCAAAACTGAAACAGGTCCCGATTTGGGACGGTGAAAGTCGTGAATTGCCGCGAGGATTGCGCTACGAGTATCTGCCAAGAAGCAGATTTTATCTCTAACGTAGTAAGAAACCGAGCATACCTAAGTTTATCGAATGTAGCACTAATGTGAGGGATAGGATACGCGTCCCGTTGACTAACCTTATTTAACCGACGCGACGGTAGTCGACGCAAAAACGATGCTCCACATCGCGTTTCTTAATCATGACTAGGATATTACCATGCTGATGTCGAAGGTTTCACGATCCCGTCAGCTAACATTTTCTCCAGTTCGCGATCAACGTGGTTTTACAACGCAGGAGATATAGGGTAGTATCTCTACTTAATCGGCGGTGAGGTGGTTTTAATCTCATGCTCGACAAGATGAGTAATTCCTGTTTTCGATCCCACAGTCTCAAAGGTTTCTTTGATAATGTTTTGGAGCTGTTTTTGTTGATCATCGGACATATGCTCCGCGTCCCGAATCGAGTTAATGACCCAACGAAGGGGGTTAGAAGAAAACTCTCATTCACCGTGACGCAAATCAGAGACAATACCCATTTTTCGCCAGAAGTCGGTACCTAACATAAGAGAATTAGAGATGGACGGTACACTAGGACCTCCACTACACATGTTTATTTCTTAAAACAATCGGAACAAAACAGTACCTAGACTGATGCATTCGTTGCCATTGGCAACTATACATGACTTCGCGCGAGCTGTGTTGATCTTACAGTGATTTTTCAGGAGTTCCCAACCTTCTTTGTGTATTATGGTATGAGACGCTCAGAGTCTAAAAGACCCAGTACTTGACTGCCAAAAACGGACACCTTAAGGTAAGGCCTTTCGTCGTGGCCGACACTGGTCAGAATAAAATTTAACAGAATTTGTTGGTGATCGTTTTCCGGAAGAGTTTTGGACTGTTAGGGGACAGCGAGCTAATCGACCTTTAAACTGCGCTGGTTCGAGTTTAAACGGCATGTAGGGCAGATTTCGTCGTGAAGTTCCATAGCGATTGCAATGTACACGATTGGGTTGAGGACAGTTAACCGATCGATGATTCGGTCCTTCACAGTTCCAGCAAACGATTAATGCCACTTCCACAGTCTGTGGTTCAAAGAGCTAGTTTTCAAAAGTGGGGCCAGTTGTTAGAAACGCGGCTCTAGGTATTGGGCGCACTGACTTCTGATACGCCAAATCTGGTTCTAAAATATTTTTAGCGTTCAAAGGTGGAGGCTCAAATTTTATTGTGCGTATGTGATTATCCTCTAACTGCTTACAAACGTGAACAAGTTCGGAAATAGTAGGGATAGACTGTAACGTCAATTGCGATTGTAAATACGGTAATAAATTGCGCTTAATCAAAAAACGGTGGTTGTATCGTGATACTATAATGAATTCAGCAACAGTATCACGATAATTACAAATTACACGCTCTAAAGTGTAGTGCGAACCTTCGGAGAAGGTTTAGAAACAATCAAAATTTCGCTGTGAGTGGTAAATAACAGTAACAGTAAGGTGGTAGTAATAGGCTCAAAGGTGGAATGCTAGCCCAATAAAGAACTTGCTGCAATTGGTTGTTTTAGATTCTCAATCGAGAAAATAATTATTGTGAGACAATAATCAAAATAAATGCTTAATTATTTTAATTTTGACGGCCAATAATCATTCAGATCCCCTTGATATAGGGCGATTTTTAATAAAAATCGAAGTAAAGAAAAATGGCATCAACCAAATTTGACACTTAAAAACCTTCAATTCATGAATGTCAATTGTTAGAAGAAGGCGTTGTGAGGAGAATGTTTCACCGTAAGTGCATTATTTTATTTTTAGTAACAATAATAAAAATTAAAAATTACCAAAAATTTATTATGTTTTGTTATGAACGAAGTAGTTCAAAGGTAAATATTTTAAATATTAGTCAAATTGCTTTGGTATGTGTGAATCCTTACGATATTGCAGGCTCACATTCCATTAATTAAGTAATTTGATTGTAATCTCATTATATTTAGAATTTACATCAGTTCTACATACATAAAGGCAAAATTTACATCGATTGGGGCTTGAATCTCGATTGTGCAGTTGGTTAGCGCGGTACTCTAGCAAAGTACAGGTCGTAGGTTCAAATCCTACTCGAGGTGAACTTTTTATTTATGTATTTAATAAAATTAATAATATTGACCAAAAATTTGTTTATATAGACTATACTCTTGTATTTTTGTTGGATAGGCAACCCACAATACACCAAAGTACAAACTGTTATATAATTATAATAAATTTACAGAAAGTTGAAAATAAACGTAACAAATGTTTGATAGGTAAGTACAAATCCATACTTACAATTTTTGAACAATCTGTGCAAAACAAATTGCTGCCATCCCAAGTAAACTCCCAACAACCCTTTATCCACGACATATAAAATTTTGATTTAGGCAACTGATTAACTAATATATTATCACTAAGACACAGGACTAACAAGAACGTTTCATGTGAAGAATTTAAAAGATACTTACAATTTCCATCTCTTAAACTACCTGCAATATTAAAGTCCTAGTACATAATTCCTTTATTTAATAAAATAAAACTTTTGTTGCCTACACATTTATTTACATTTCATTACTTTCGCAGCATAAAAAACCTGCAACTACGTCTATATTCATATTGTCATATTGCATAGCAGAATCATGGATAATGGAAATTCCACAAAAAATCAAAATAGTAATATTATTTGAAAAAATGCATGTTTTATGAAAAAAAGGACAAAAAATGCAAAAAAAATGCATTTTGCTTATTTTCCGCTCTTTACTTATTACTATCATTTGATAATCTAGCACGACAATGATTGGTTTCATTATAATATGTTAAATGCTTTTCTAAAGCTACATTTGACCAAAAATGATTAAAACACCGGTTACAAATCACTTCCTTATGACCATTCTTTGATAGCTATTTTGAAAATGAAGCCGAGATGTTTTTAATCCACGCAAAATGATGATAAGTTTCGTCATCGTTAGAAAGCATTAAAGGATTTAGGTCGTTTTGCTGATTACTCAATACAAATGATACAACTTTTTTATCTATTACGCAATACATATTTATTGACAAATTATTTAATTTTTCAAATTCTTTTGAACCAACTATTTTAATGGGGAACTCAATTGAATCATGATTTATAACGTTACTAAAATGAGCCAGAAATCCGATATGAATACTGTGAAGCAGAATATAAAGTTGAAACAGCGACCCAAAGAAAAATAACCATCGTTACTTTTTACATTAACAACAGCTCTTTGACTGCTATGAAGTTAGGTACTTCAATAATTTAGTTTTTAATTGGAAATGTTTTTAAATCAATTTCCAAACTATGAGGCTGCACAAAATGAGCTGACATAACCTTGTTGACTTTCAACATGGACTGACTAAGCATTAAATTAAAGTTATCAGCAAACATGTATACGTTTGATTTAAAAATGTGAGTGGATCTTTGATGATTACGTTCACAGTTGCCACATTAAATTTTGTGTATTACCCCACCCGTTTGAAAGCGTTCCTTGGTTGTTTAAGTTTTAGTAAATAACGCTTTATAAAGGTTAAATTATGTACTCTCTATCATCAACATACTGTCATTCTTATTATTTAACTTATTACTAATATATTGGTCAACTAACCTATTATTTTCCTTAGTAGTACAGCTATGTCACTTCTGGACCACTACACAGTGTTGCCATGTCTCAAGGTTATGCACCGTTGTCATTTCATTGACCTTTTTAAGGTCAAAGTCCATTGGCCCTTCTAAGGTCACGCCCCTCTACAGCAATTCTTGGAATCAAAGTTCAATTGCCTCAGGTTATGCAAGTAGGTCAAGTGGATCTTGTATCGAGCCAAGCGCGTCAAGGTCAAATTCTTAGAAGTAGCATTGTTAAAGAATGAGTCATATGTCCGGCTTTTCGCATACGTAGGCCAAAGGTGAGTATTTGACAAGTTGAAACATGTTCAAGTCAAGGACATATTTGTCTCAAAGTCAAACTTTGGCGGGAAATTTCCAAGATCACCAAGTAATTCTTAGAATTTGGTCGAGTCAAGGACATACGTTAATTCCTAGAAATCAATTTTCAAAGTCACCTACAGGGGTATCATTACAATTCAAAAAGATTGTTGTCTATGCTAGGTTCATGGCTAAATTGAGTCAAGGCCAAAATTTACTGGTATCAAAATCAATTTTCAAGGTCACCTGCATTGGCAATTTTTAGACATCTAAATGGTTCATAGAATAGGTGTTTGTTGAAGAATGAGAAGTTGCTGACTATGCTAAAAGGTAGGTCAATGTTAAATCGTTCTTGTATTGTCAGATTCTTGGAAATAGCAACATTCCTAATCGCAGGCTTTGCGCATCGCAGGCGAATACCAAGGTCAACTACAGTTTATATTTCCAGCTACCCCCACCGTAAGCTTTAAATTTCAAGGTCACACCTACAATTCTGAGAAATCTAAAAATAGAACTTTCAAGGTCAAGGGTGATACATTTTTCTTATATAACTCACATTGTGTTGAGATCGGTCAGTCAGTTAGCAACTTGCAATTATTAAACATGGAATTAGCAGGGTTAAACCAAAGCACCTATTGCAAACTCTATAAAAATATATTTGAACTGGAGATGTCGAAAAAATATAGTTCTTAATGTAACAGTAATGAGGTATGGTGAACGTATAGTGTAGAAAGCGGAGGAGTTTAAATGTGTATTACCTGAGCACTTTTACGAGTATTTCAAAAAAGAATATCGAATTGAAGAATTTAAAACGCTCCTAAATACAAAAGATGTGTTCATGAGTAGTCTGGGTGCAGTCGGAAAAACAACAAGCGTAACATTTTGTTTGTAATAGTAGTGTCCCCAACCATATGTAAACATGCTTTAACTAGAATCATTTCGTAAGCAGTTTTTAGTCGTAGTGCAGTTGTGAGGAAGTAAAGGCATGCAAGTAGCAATAAAATCATTTCTGAAACGATCTAAACTTAGAAGTTCATCATTATATGTGGATACCCCACTACGTTGGAGTAACAATATGAATAATAATTTAACATTTTGTTGTTTATGTTGTCAAAATGGTGATGGTAGTAGTAAAAATACAAATGAAGGTTATTCATTCGTAACACTGACTGGTTATCATCATCACCATTTCAAAATAAGGATGAGGTGTATAAACAAGCCGCTAATGAACACTTAATTAATTGTGCTTATGTATGACCTATCGAACGATACTCATCATGTGAGACATATTGAAATTGGATACAGTACACACCTTAACCTTACACCAGCAGTGCGTGTGGGGTGTGTCAACTATGATCAAAGTAAAAATGTGGTATTAGACACAAGGAATGGAATGAACTTCTAATATGGTATTTATATGTAGAATTAAAATTATTCCGATCCCAAGGAATTGAAAACCAAATTGATTGGTCAAATGTGAACGATGAAGATGATATCATCTATGATCAACATTATGAATCTCTATCTAGCAAGATTGGTATTTATTACAATTGGGAATTGATTAAAGGATATGACATAATTTTGAAAACTGTTGTGATAGAAAACTACAAATGCTGTTCGTGCACATTCAATGCCCATAATGTGGAAGAACTATTCAATTTGAAGGATATAATAAGCTATAAATTGGAATTTCTTGAATAGTACAATCTGGTGTGTTTCTATGAAAACTTCATACAAGTTGTTGACTACCGTCGTTTTCGTGGGAACGAATTCCATGACAGTGACGATGACATTTATAAAGACATTCAAGATGTTATAAATGCCAAGCTTAATATTAATTCACATAATACTATATGCTTAATGGAAATACTGTATTATCGTCATGCTTATCTAATGTATAGCTTTACTAAAAATAAAGAAATATTATTTGTTTTTGTGAACTCAATTTAGGTATAAATACCCCATCCAGTTAAACAATGTTAGAGAAACTGTGCAGGTGTTGGTGGTTTAGAGAATACGCTAATCAATAAACTTCCGGTTGAATTACATTTACCAGGTTACCAGTATTGCGATCCTGGTACAAAATTGAAGAAACGACTCACACGCGGTGATCCCTAGTATTGTGGTCCTGATACAAAATTAGAGAAACGACCCACACGCGGTAACCCCGGTATTAATCAATTAGATGCTCAGTGCAAACTGCATGATATCAGTTACAGAGAATACCGAGATTTAGAAAGTAGACACAGAGCAGGTAAAACTTTAGAAGAAAACGCTTGGGAACGTTTTAAATCATCAGCCGCAGCATTAGGTGAACGATCTGCAGCTTTAGCAGTCGGTATCACCATGAGAGCAAAGAGAAAATTTGGAATCGGTCTAATCTGAAGAAGATGAAATGCAATGGTGGAAATTTATTGCATGTACGAAAAACAATAGCTAACAAATGGGACCTAACGGAAATTTCAGAGACATAATAAAGTCGGCGCTTTCAACGGCAAAACGTATAGTAAAAAGTTTAGGAGGCAATAAAATCATTAAAGTTCCTAGAGTAATTCACCTACCTAAACAAGGAGGGTTTTTACCATTTATTATTCCTCTATTGGCAGGTTTATCAGCTATCGGTGCTTTAGCTGGTGGTGCATCGGGAATTGCTAAAGCAGTCAATGAGGGTAAAAATACCAAAAAATTGCAAGAAGAGACATCGCGCCATAATCGTATGATGGAATCGGTCGCGATAGGCTCCGGTGGCGCACTTTACCTAAAACCATACAAATCTGGTTGGGGTGCATTATATTTGAAACCGTTTCCAAAGAACTGAACGGATTACCCGAAAGACCATTAACAGATACTGATTTAAAGAAATACACAAAAAATGTAGCCTACTTTAGTGATATTTTCATGAGAGATAGCATACCTAAATTACCATGAAAAAATGAATCTAGAATTATTAACTTAGATAGCCAAAGCGGACCAAGTACACATTGGGTTTGCTACAAAAAGGGAGGTAAAAAAGTACTTTCGGGGATGTAAAATTTATTATAATAACAACCAATACAAAGAATCTTATACCATTATTTGCGAGCACCTATGCCTACAATTTTTATATAAATAATCCACATAACTTCAAATGTGCTCAATGATGTTAATAACATTCAGTTTAGGTGTTAGTAACATAGCTAGCTACAACTTCTATCCACCTATATAGCTAGATTTGGAGAAGAAATACGTTATTGGATTGGCGGGATTTTACGGTTGCAACAGCATTAGAAACATTTATACGGGAAACGATAAATATTATTTTAGAACAACAAAGCCATCTCATTTGTAAGTGATTAATATTCCATACGGTGAGTATGAGTTACATGAAATTAGTGATTATCTAAAATCTAAGATACCCACAAAAAAGTTTTTCATTAGGGCTAACAACAGTGCACTTAAGTGTGAGAGAAACAGTTCATTTGAGATCGATTTTACTAAAGAGAATAACATGGGTCGTATGCTAGGTTTTGAATCTAAAATATTAGAACCAAATATTTTACATACGTCTGCGTTAGACATCCAAATACTTAAAGACACTAATCGATACATAGAGTGCAACATTATAAAAGGATCTTATCGAAACGGGAAGCCTGCAATAGTATTATATGAAATTGACGTTTCAGTCCCACCAGGTTATCGTCTAGATAAGACTCCCAGCAATACTCAATATTTAGAAGTAAACGCCGATATAATTAGTAATATAACAATTAATTTGGCTAATAATAAGGGCTAATTAATAGACTTTAATGAAAGTGAACCATTTACGGTACGCATAGAACTAAAAGAACATGGGTCTGAAAATTATCCAAAGAGCAATTCCATCGTTCAAAAATTCGCATAAAAGACTTTATCCCTACAGTATGGCATTAATAAGTCACCAACCTTCATTGCGGTTAACATCTGCAGTCAAATCATTAAACGTGCTTCAAAACGCACATTTTGATGAAACTATAATTAAATGAGATATTCGCACCTATCTTCCATGTCCAGCCTTTTTAAACAAAAAAAAATCAATTTTTCTCGAAAACGGGCCAGAATTTGCCAAGAAATATATTTAACCCCCATCGCCCGCTGTCGACTTTGTAACGTATCTAACACATATATCAAATTAGGGCAGCTACCCCTAATGTCAAAGCTGCCCCTACTAGGTGATAGAAATATTTTTAAGCAGATTTTTCTGTCTCCGTCCTTTTCAAACAAAAAAATTAATTTCTCTCGAAAACGGACCAGAATTTGCCAAAAATACATTTAAAAACCCCCGCATCTCCCATCGACGACTTTTCAACGTATCTAACACACATATTATAACCCCCCTTCTTTGGGTCGGAGTGTTACTTTATATAACCGCCCTTCTTTGGGTGAAACCCAGCGCGGTTTTATTTTGCCTCGGCTATGCTCAGTCGTGTTTATATATTTCTTACTAAACGGGGTGTGGATTCGTACTATTTAGTGGGCTTAACACTGTCATTTTAAATAATTATACTAAAGCAGTTTAAGACGTATATTATTTTATAATTTTACAATAATATTAATAACAAACTATACTCAAACTAAATATAATCGGTATCAGCGGGGCTCCTTCTACTCTCGCCTGGGGGATTCTGCCAATCCTGGTTATTGGGTGCGAAGTCGTTTCTGTGAACAAATATATATATATATATATATATATATATATATATAATATCTTAACCTATTCCCTGCCTAGTTTTTTTCCAACTCGCGTGTGAAATGGAATTCTTAATAGTTAAATTACGGTCCTGTCTTACAGAAGCGCATGTGATAGCCATAGCAGATATGGGTCGGAAGCGCCAGCGCAATGAACTCGAGTTGTTTCTAGGTCACGGGGAAAAATCAATACTTGTCCCCGATTATGCGCACTGTATGTTTAAACTCTTCAGTCTCTCTGCAGCGCTGAAGCCTTATGTCGTGCTCCAATGAAGAAATACACGCTGAAGATTCGCGTAAAATAAAGGTGAGATCTCTAGTCTATAATTATCTGTTTAGAACTGGTTTGAGAACGCGTTTTGTTCTCAAAAAGCGTTTAGACTATTTAATTAACTGGATTGTCCTAACTGCGCAACTAAATTCCGTTATATACAAATTATAAAGTAAACGAAATACTTGCTATTGAAAATGCTATACTATAATGAATTTACTTTTATTAAGGTAAATCATAATATACACGCGATCGTATTTTTATTGTTTACTACAGGTTAATATTCGATAATTTACGGATTATCTAATGTTTTAATTTCCGGCGTATTCTAATTTAATTAAGAACGGTTTCGCATTGGGTATTTCGCAACGTTTATTCTTAATACAAATTTATGCAACAGGTTTCTTGTGTACTCTTCTGCGATTAAAGACACCGTGTGTTGATGTTGAGTTTGTCTGTAGGTAGTGTAGGTATGTGTAGTAAGCGGGGGCCTTAGCTCCAACAGTAGACTGTAGGCAGCTGCCTGTCTAACCTGTTTGAATAAGAAAAGGTCGTAGGTTTTTACAGCCCTATATCAAACAAACCTTCGCCCTCAGGTGTTTGCGAGTGACGTCGAGATCTACCCTACGTTACACTCTTTGTTAGTGTAATGAGTCGGCGACGCGGGGTTTCCCCTTCGTTGCGCCCTTTCTGTATGTGGTTGTGTAATGTTAACGTTATAACTTCTGGAGACTAAGCCCATCGTTATCTACGTTCTGGAGTGATTTTTTGTAAATTGTTAGATTATATAACTCTACAACTTACGTGTCTTTTAATGGCAGTTCGGTAACAAACTTTAGGTCGCCTGGCGCGAGGTGGTGCGCGTTATCACACGATCGCGATGGACTCCGTGGCGGCGATAACAGGTCGGTGATTGCAAGAAGCAATCGGGTACTGGCGGCTACTGGATATTAGGAACGATGTGGCGGTCTCGGTCACGATCGAGCAAGTATTTCACGTACGGTACGGATGAATGAACGAAGCGAAGTGCATTCAATTTAATTCCTTTGAATTCTCCTCTTCTGGTCTGGGCGATTCTGCAGCGCGTCGCGGGTTTATAAAGGTGCATCTGTGAGCGGCTTCGTGGCTACCGTGCGGGGGATGCCGTTATTGAATTGGTTTAAATTGCTCTGACGTGCAAAAACTTACTGGTTTTTAAAAATACATGTCAGCGGTGATTAATGAATTATTTGTGGTGTAATATCGCGCTATCTTTTGTAATTTGAAATATAGGGTGGTCCGCGAATAATTTATTCTAAAAAACATACGTAAAGGACGCTGGATCTTTACATACGACCCCTTCCTCTTCTCTCTCGAGATCCGTCCGCTTCACTTTCACCCTCATGCCATCGGGCAGGAGGACGCTGACGCGGCGGCGGTTGCGTCGCTGGAGGCGGTTGAGGTGTAACGTGGGAGGCGGAATAAGAGGGGCCGGTTCGGGGACCTCCTGAATCCGTAGGTCCTCGATCTTCCGGGTGACCTCGGTCGTCTGGCGCAAATGTTCCGGTGTGTCCGGGGTCTTCGGTCGGCCGTCGGCGTGGGGTCGGGGCGGCTACCAATACCATTCTCCACCCATACCCATACCGGATGGTTCGGGGGACGGCGTACAGGGCGTAGGCGGCGGTGATTGGTTTCGGACTGGAGAACTGCGACGCGTGAAGAAGGCAGCGTCTAAACCCTCGGTCCCGGGTAGGCGGTAGCGGTGTGGCTGCCATGGCGAAATTTGCAACGGGGTCCTTCTTTTGATACTTGGTTTATATGGTTTTTTAAATGGTGCCTTGTTGTGGGAGATAGCATTTCTGGTGTTATCTTTCGCTTTTATATGATTTCGAATGCGCGGGTTTTTGATAGCCGTTAGATTCCCGACGTTACCATTGGTAGTTGGTCTTGCCTGATCGGTGACATCAGCCGCGTTCCTAAAATCTTTTACATGCGCTTCTCCCGCGCTTTTCCTACTACCAGGTTCTCGGAGCTCGACAATTACGGGCGATTTTATTTTATACACGAGGGAAGGCCCGGCATACTATTTTGCTAATTTCGCAGAAAATTCTTTCGCTTTGCTGGACAGGTAATGTGTTTTACGATATACTAGATCTCCTTTTCGAGGGCGGTAGGCTCGGTGACGAAGGTTGTAATGATACCGTTGTACTTCAAAGATCTTTGCTAATGAGTCTGTAGCGAGTTCTTGCAGATCTTTTAAATACCTCATGTGCTGATCTTGATGAGCTGCGGTTACAGCGGTTTCTGTTGTCGGCGGCTGCTTCTGGGTTGCCGATGCCTTTGGGGGTTCTAATTCTCTACCTAGATTAAGTAAGGCCGGGGAAAATCCAGTTGATCCATGTTGTACGGTATTGATAGCGAATGCTGTTTCAGGAAGGTGATCATCCCATTCTTTCTGGTTATTTCGCGTAAATTGGGCGATTATCGTCCCGATCACTTTATTGGTCCTTTCCACCGGGTTTTCACGCGGGGAGTATGGTGGAGTTGAACGGTGGTGGATCCCATGATCCATCAGAAACGTTCGGAATAATTGGCTCGTATACTGGGGGCCGTTATCGGAGATCAGGTGGCGGGGATTTCAAAGCGATATATTACTTGTTCTTTTAACGCTTGGATAATCGGCGGACTGGTAGCTTTGCGGAGTGGTTTAAGTTCGACCCACTTAGTTAACCGGTCTTGAAAAACCAATAGGAATTTATATCCTTTCTTGGAACGCGGCAGCGGCGCGATAAGGTCCGTACTTACATTGTTCCAAGGATGTCCAGGTCGCGAAAAATACATTTCTCCGAGAGCTTTTGAGTAGTACCTTTATAAGTCTGGCAACTTCTACACGCTTTTACTTATTTTATGACGTCCGACTTTATGGTGGCCCAGTAGTAATTGCGGTATATGCGGTGGGAGCATCGTGACATTCTTCAAGGATATCTAGGCGCTTCTCTTGTGGTACACAAATTTTCCAACTAGGATGGCTTCCCATTTCTTTTTCGGGCGTCGGATCAGGGAACGATTTAAATAGCTGTCCTCCATCTATTTTGTATCTTGGGTGTTGATCAGGGTGTTCTCGGACTTGCTGTATCAGGTATTGATACCACGGACAGGTTATTTCTTCGGCCTCTAATGGGGACAGGTCGGCTTGAGTCTCATAGTCCTCGTGTAGGCGGGGTAGCGCATCGACCACGTTGTTCAGCGCTCCTTTACGGTACTCCACCTGGAAGTCGAACTGTTGTAGCTCCATTATCCAGCGGGCTAGACGGGATGTCGGTTTCTCCAGCGTGCGGAGCCACTTAATACTTCTATGATCGGTAAGGACGGTAAAGTTGTAGCCTTCTAGGTAACTTTTTAACTTTTGTATGGATCATACCACGGCCAGGCACTCTTGTTCAATAGTCGAGTAATTCCTTTCTGGTGGGTTCAGTGCCCTGCTGATGTACGCTGCTATCACTCGTTCATTAGGTGCTTGTCCTTGTGTTAGCACGGCTCCAATTTCGGTGGTGCTTGCGTCGGTCTGAAGTACGAAAGGTTGATTAAAATTTGGACAGGCTAACACAGGGGGGGGCGGTCAATGCTTTTTTAATTGCCTCGAAGGCGTGATTTTGTTTGTCGGTCCACTGATATCTGGTATTCTTCTTCAAGAGTTCGGTAAGAGGTTGACTTGGTTTTTCAAAGCCACTAACATATTTGCGGTACCATGACGCGAGTCCCAAAAATTGACGGAGTTGCTTAACGGTACGGGGAGCGGGTATTTGTATGATTGCGTCGATTTTCTCGGGATCAGGTAAAATTCCTTTTGCGGTTACGACGTGTCCCAAATATTTGAGTTGGGTCTGGCAGTAGTAGCATTTGTCTGGTTGTAGTTGAAGTCCGTTATCACGGAGTCTCTGGAATACTTCCCGTAGGTTATCCAGGAGTTCTTGAAAGGTTTTTCCCAGGACGATGATGTCATCTAGATATACAAAGGCGCGTTCAATCATTTCCGGACCAATGATGGAATCTAGGAATCTCTGGAACATAGCAGAGGCGGAATGGAGTCCGAACGGGAGAACTTTGAATTGAAATAGTCCACGGGCAGGTACTGTATAGGCGGTGATGGGTTTACTCCCATCCTCTAGCGGGATTTGCCAGTATCCTTGTTTCAAGTCCAGGATACTGATATAGCTTGCTTCTCGTAGCTGGTCTAAGATGCCTTGAATATACGGTAAGGGGTATGCATCCTTGATGGTGACCTGGTTAACTTTCCGGAAGTTGACGCAGAATCGATCTGAACCAGTTGGTTTCTTGACCAACACTACGGGAGTACTCCACGGGCTGTGCGACTGTTCTATTATGTCATCTGCGAGCATACTAAGTTCTTGCATGGCTGGATTTCGGGAATAGTATCGCTGTTTGATAGGTTTAGCATCGGACACGAGGGTGATCTTATGTATAACATCCTTGGCTTTTCCTGTTACCTTTGTAAATTTCCTCAACTCGGCTTCTATGAATTCGTTTAACACGGGCAGCTGGTCCTCATCTGGTTCATGAATTCCACTCAATCCTCCTTGGACGGAACTTTTTTATGGGATACGTACTCCGGCAATTTCTAGCTATTTCTGGTGTATGTGGAGAGTGGCCTGAAGATGTTCAGCGCGTCTAATCCAATCACAATGTCGGTGGACAGTTGGGGTACGTAATAGCCCGGTAACTGGAGAGTTTTTGTGCCTAGCTCGGCGGGGAAAATGTATAAGCCGCGGGTGTCAGTCATGGAACTGTCGGCCAGGCGTACAGTTGCGACTTTTAGCGTGCTCGGATGTACTCGGTTGTTGATTAGTAAGTTCTTCACTTTCTCGCCTATATACGTTCTGGATGCTCCGGTATCAATTAAAGCATTTATGGTGTTAAAGACCATAATCTCTAGAAAGAGTCTATCATCGTAGGGATGATCGAATCTTCTATCTGTTTTTTTCTGGGTAAACTGCGCCAAGTGGTCCACTCGCTGGCGGTTGTTTTCAGGTTTCTATCAGACGGTGGAGCGGTCATACGGGGTGGTGATAGGTGTTGGAGCGGCGGTAGTTGTGATGATTTTGCGGGGCCGGGGTGCTGGTGTGTCAGGGGCTGGTGTTAGACCACTAAAGTGTACCTTCTGGCGATTGAGACTGGGAGATGTCGAGTGAGTCCGCGGAGGTAGCATTTCGAATTGGGTGGCCAACTCGAGAAGTTATATTCCACTCTCAGGTTGTCATACATACGTTGTAACTGTTCCTCTCTGGACATGTTTCTATGGCGGCGCATTAGGGTCAGGACGGCAGTCACGTATTCGGTGGCTTTTCTCTGGGTTTTTGTAGTCTATTACGAATTTCCTCCTCCAGTTGAAATTGATGTCGCGGTGGTAGAAATTGTAGTTTGAAACTGACCAAGAAATCTTTCCAGGTCGTCCAGGATCGTTGATGGTTTCTATACCATAACAGGGTAATTCCGGGAGGGCGAGTAATAGATCACGGTCTGTGATGTTGTAGCAGGCTTGTAATTCCTCTACTCTTTCCAAGAAAGAAATCGGGTCGTTGACACCGTCGTATTTCACACCCCATTTGCGTATTCTGTCCCAAATATCGGCGCGCCGGGTTCCGGTAATATCTGGGAGTTCCTCAGCAGGTGTTGATGGTATCGGAGCGGCTAATCTCAGGATTTCTGGTGCTGGTACGGTTACTTGTCCTTCTCCAGTGCGTAGGTATTCAATTATACTGGCTCGAAGTGCATCTACATTTCCTCTGGTCTCTAATTTATATTTTCTGGCCTCCGCTGCTAATTCCTCCTTCTTGAGATGGTAAATCCATCCCACTCTGGTGTCAGTATCTTCAGAGCCCCTCGGTATACTCATCCTTGTAACAGACAGATTAATGTCTCTGAAAAACAAAAATAAATTATTTCTGGGTTACTGGTACTTCTGCGGTCCCTTTGGATTCCGTAAACTGAAAATTATTTAAGGTGTTCAGTGTTTTTCATGCCCCACGTTGATCACCATTTTATATAACCCCCCTTGTTTGGGTCGGAGTATTATTTTATATAACCGCCCTTCTTTGGGTGTAACCCAGCGCGGTTTTATTTTGCCTCGGCTATGCTCACTGGTGTTTATATATTTCTTACTAAACGGGGTGTGGATTCGTACTAGTTAGTGGGCTTAACACTCAAATCAAACATCAAATTGGGGCAGCTACCCCTAATGTAAAAGTTACCCCTAGTAGGTGATAGAAATATTTTTTAAGCAGATTTTTGTCCAGCCTTTTCAAACAAAAACATCAATTTTTCTCGAAAACGGGCCAGAATTTGCCAAAAATAAACTAACCCCTCTCCTCCTGTCGACTTTTCAACGTATCTAACACATATATCAAATTGGGGCAGCTGCCCCTGGTAGGTGTACAAATATTTTTTAAGCCTTTTCAAACAAAAAATCTAAATTTAAAGCTAAAAATAGAAATTGGAGGGTCATGATCATCATCATCATCATGATCATATTACAATTCTTTGAAATCTAAAAATAGAATCAGTTCATGGAAACCTGAAGAATGACAGGTTGTTATGTATGTATGCTATAATGTAGATCAAGGTCAAATGGTACTTAGCTTGACTAAATTGTATGAAGGTAACAAGATTGAACATGTTGTAAGGGGTAATCAAATCAAGAACACATTTATATCAACATTTAGAGCTAAAAATAGAAATAGCTAGGTCATCATATTACAATTTTTAGAAATATAAATATAGAGCTTTCAAGGACAAAGAGTAATGACCTGCAGGTGTATCATATTGCATTTCTTAGAATTATAAAAATAGAATCAGTGTACGGAAACAAGAAGAATGACAGGTTGTTGTTGTTGTCTATGCAAAAAGTAAACCAAGGTCAAATGTTATATTACAATTCTTAGAAATCTAAAAACAGAGTGCTCAAACTGAAAGATTATAGACCCGCAGGGGTATCATATCACATTTCTTAGAGATATAAAAATAGAGTCAGTTCATGGAAACAAAAGAATGGTTGCTGTCCATGCTAAAAGTAGACCAAGGTCATACTACAACCCCACCATATGTAAATTTTCAGATGAATCATTCCTTCAACGCGCACCCTCCCCTCTACCATAAAAACTTGTGATGCAGTAATACATAAAAGGACAGTTCCGGTGTCAACTCAAAATTCAAAAGCGTTCTCGAACCAGTAAAGATGGATCTATCTGCATTGAACAATAGCATTTTCTGTAAATCCTTCACGAACGTAAAAGACTTGGAGGTTGATGGAAAATATAAAGTGATTGATATGAATACTATCGATACGAAGTATGGTAAACATATTATCATTGAAACCGAGAACTTTAAGTGCACACTTCGCTTACGATTTTATGAATACTTCAAAAAAGCAGATCGCATTGAAAAGTTTAAACAATATCTGGCTGAGAATGACGAGTACATCACCAGATCCGGAACTGTAGGAAAGAATTAATTTATCATTTCTGTAAAAAAAGCAAGAATAATTTCATATACCTTTCAATAAATTATTAATAGGAGCTAAAATTGTGAAAAAATCATGAATGAAACGCCTATACCAAGAACACATTCCAATAAAACGCATAACTTCTGTAAAAGTATGTGGTTGAGGAAATTTAGTAATGGCTTTCACCTTTGGAGGATCAGTATGAAGACCATTCTTATCGATAACAAAACCCAAATATGATCATTGAGGTTTACAAAATTCACATTTATCTAAATTAATATTTAATTTGGCATCATTAAGCCTTTTAAAAACTTCTCTTAAAATAACAATATGTTCCTTAAATGTTCTTGAAAATATAATGTCATCCAAATAAACACAAAGCCGATTGGGATAAATCATGATCTAAAATTGAATCCATAAATCGTTGTAAAGTACTGGGTGCATTGATAAGTCCCATGGGCATAACAGTATACTCAAATAATCCTCTACGTAGAACAGTAAAAGCAGTTTTTCACAACTGTCAGGGTCTAAAGGAATTTGCCAAAAAGCTATCTTTAAATCAATTGAAGTTAAATAACGAGCATCTCTTAATTTATCCAAAATATCATTTAAAAATGGTAAAGGGTAAGCATCTTTCTTAGTAATAGAATTTAATTTCTTCGCATCAAAACAAACTCTAAATTCGCCTGACTTCTTTCGAACCAAAACCATTGGAGAATTCCAAGGAGAAGAACTGGGTTTAATAATTCCTTGATCTAACATGTCACCAATTTCTTTGTTTGCATGTTCCAACATAGCACGAGATAATGAATAATAACGTTGTTTACATAATTGGTATCGCATCACCAGTATTAATTGAATGAAAAAGTTTTTTGGTTTTACCTAATTTCGAATTTGATACGGTTTTAAAAAGGTCAATAGCTTGGTTTAATTAAAAAATTTGATCATTATTAAGATCATCAATACTCTTAATCATTGAAAAATTTGTCTCCGCAGAGTTTGCAAGAAAAGAATTTTCATTAAAATCAGCTTTAATGTCAAATAATTGACAAAAATCTACTTCCAAAGTAATTGCAGTAGTAATAGATTCAGAAACAATAACAGAAATTGATTTAGTAATATCATTAACAGTCAAAGATAAATCAACACTTCCCAAAATGGATTGGAAAGAACCATCGGCAATAATCAATGATGAAAAAGGTGAATTCCTATTTAATTTTAAATCATATTAATCAATTAAATACAAAGCAGGCTTACCTAGAATTGTAACGGTAGCTCCACTATCTAACAAAGCAACAAAATTTTTATTAAAAATCTTCACATTAATAAAAGGTTTATTACCATTCTTTTTTCCAACAAATTTAGAACAAATTTTTCATAAAATTTATTAACTGTAATTAACCATTCTTTAAAAACATGCTTGTCAGCCTCCGAAAAATCATAAGGAATGTGTCGACTAACAGAACACTTCCTATTTACAAGTTCTTTGAAAATTTACACTTTAGACAATTAGTAAAAGTAAAATCGGTATAACCACATTTAAAGCAAAAGATTTTATTATCATCCTTGTCACAGGTGTGATAGGTATGACCCAATTGTTTACACTTAAAACATGTCGTTGAAGATTTAACTGTATTAATTTTTGAATTATTAAAAGTTGAATTTGTATTTTTTGGCTTAGCACCAGTAAAATTGACTAGGTTTAATATTTTGATTCGATGTAGAAGATTACGGTTTGTATACAGATTGTCTTTGAAAATCTGAACTAGAATTAAACTTGAATTTAGAATTCTGAGCTTTCGCTTGCTGCAATTTTTTACATAACTCAACCAAATGGAAAATATCAGTAACATTAACAAGAGCTAACTGGGTAGCGAACCAAGGTTGTAAATTTTTCATAATAATTTTTAATTGTTCACATTCAGAAAGGGGGCCGTCTAATTGTGAAAATGAATTAACCATTTCGGAAATAAAGAGGGTTGGAATTTCATCAAAAGTCTGTTTTTTATTCTTAATTTCATCTAACAACACTTTATCATGACCAACGGGTAAAAAGTCGCTTTTTAAGTTTAAAATAAGTTCGTCCCAGGAATTTATTTGAGACCGTACTGCTCTGAACCATATTAAACACTTTTCTGAAAATAGATCAATACCAGATAAAAGCATCTCCGACTTTGAAATGTTTCGAGCCATCATTAATTCCTCACATCTTTGTATAACTGTAAAAACTTCTTTTTCGCTACCATTAAATTTTAAATTTAATTTATAAACAGGAACAGAACTTCTAGAAGCTTTTAAATTTTGAATTAATTTGGAAAAGTCTTCAGCCGGAATACTAACTGAAGTATTAACATTGTCGTTAAGTGACATAGAAATATTAGAACTGTCTAAATATGGTAATTCGTTATTCAATTCAATGTTTTCATTAATAGATTTGATTAATTCTATTGATTCATTAGATAAAGTTAGCAATTGATCATGTAAATACAAAGATTCATTATCAAAAGTCGTATAATTCAAACGTTTCAAAATATTCAATAAACGAGTATGAAGCCTAAGGTATTCTACTCTAGATGGTTTAATTTTAAATAAATGAATTAAAGTTTGAATGTTATAAAGTTTGGCTTTTAAAATTCCATGGTTTGGTTTATTTCAACTTTCTTATACGAATCATATAAATTTGGTTCAATGCTTTCTTAATTTAATTTACGTCTTAGTAATTTACGTTTCTCATCAACAGCTAACCTTTCCGCATCATTAACTCTCTATAATTTAACTCTATTAGTAACTCATCACTACGTAGAACATCTACTAAATAATTCAAATTTGACATGGTAAAGAATAATGTATAAACACAAACAATAAAATTTCCCTAATTGTAAACAATAAAAATATCCAATCGTAATTAAAAATTGTTACTATGCCTTAAAATGGTCAACTCTAACAATCGAAACTGAAACAAACAAGAGCGGAAATATCCAGCAATAATGATAATGAAAGCAAATCATGTCCCATGCTCGATGCGCCAGGTGTAATGGTTGTGGTTTAAAAGCCCAGGTGTAAATAATTTAATAAATAAATAGGTGCAAATGTTCTCAAAACAAATCGTTAAATTAACCATAGATCCAAAACACTCAATAAAAGATAATGCCGTTGTCACAGTCGGTAGATTAAAGCAGGCCGATTCAATCTTTTTTTGATTTGCTTAATTACCACAATTTCTGCTTAGTTATTTCCACTTAACATCAATATAGTAACTGCAATGTAACAATAATAAAAATTATCTCGGACGCCAAGTTATTTTTTTTATTATGCTCGGAATAACTAAACCGAGGATACAATAAAAAATTCACCAAAATGTCAAAATAAACTATGTTTATTAAACATTTAAATTTAGAATTATATAAAATATATCTTAAAAACTAGTTATAATAGCTTTAAATTACTAAATTATTAGGATATAAATACCTGTTCGAAAATTTTGTACACAACTTTTTGATAACCTCTGGTATCTAAAGTAATACGGAAATGCAAACCAAAGGCGATGTAATCTTTGTACAAATATTGCGCAATATGTCGTAATAACAATGCTGTACGTTGTAAACCATACCAAAGATGAACTTTACTTCTTATAAATTTATCTTCATGGCAATTTGAATAACAGTGTTTATTGCATTCTCTCGAAAGTTCAAATAAAAATGTGATCTAAATTTAGATCTGAATTAAATGCAAAATTGCAATCATAAGCATCGAAAATACCAACAGTGGTAAAAATGACAAAAGTAAAAGTAAAAAAATAAGTAAAAGTGCCTGCAAAAGCAAATGTTTTAGATTTTAGTATAATACGGTTTAAATGCATCTTACCATTAAATCAATGGCACTTTTCACAAAATTTAGGTGGAAAACAAAGACGGCTTCAAGCTCAAAACAGCGTACATCAAGAAATGCTAAAAAAAGACGCTCATTCTATCTGGTGATGACGCGTTTCGCAAGAATATGTGCAAAAAATTAATTCAAAGATATGGGAATATAAACCCCTAAGAAAATATGCAACTTAAGTTACACCAAAATGCAAAGTAAGTTGCCTACCACATACTTATAATTCATTAATAATTTAACACTTTTTTTTATTCACAACTAAATGAACGAAGAACGTAAATTACGGTATATTTTAATACAACTCAAAATGGGTTGTTACAGGGGGTAATATTGGTCTGTGGAAAGAATTAATGATTGACTACCATGAGACATCATTTAAACGTCCTGAAACCAATGACAAAATCTACATGTTTGCTGATGCACCTCATTTATTACAATTATTGAGGAATTGGCTTCTGGATACTGGCTTCGTCTTAGCAAACGTCATTTCTCTGGGTGTCTGGTGTAATATTCAGGTAATGTGGTGCAATAAAACTTACGTGCGGTTAACCTTAGCGTATTTCAACCAGCAGCTTGATTGTATGACGCTGATGGATAGGTGACGGCGGCGAAGTAACGCGACTAAAGATGCACGACGGTCCTGGATGAACGGATGCGGCAATCGACAGGTCGGCAGCGTACACAACGAAACTAAGTCCGGCAGGCGCGCGCGGCCTGGATATAATAATCTTCTGGTAGCGCGCTGCGGTATTTATAGGTAATTCGATGTGGGTGGATCCGGCTTCTGCGTAGGGGCCCTCTGGTCGTGATTTGCGGAGGGTTCTCTGATGTAAGAGCATTTGACTCTTTTTGATATCTACGTCGGAGGGGATTAAAATAATTATTTGTGGTGAAATATCGCGCAATCTGTTGCAATTTGTTTTAATATCATGAAACTGCATTACTGCAGGGCAATTAATAAATAATTAATTACAAAAAGTCAGGCTTGATCTTTACATACCACTACTTCTTCCCTTGGCTCGAGGTCGGCCCGCTTCACCTTTGCCCTGGTGTCATCGGGAAAAAGGATGGAAATCCGGGGTCTGTTTCGGCGTTGACGTCGTGTCAGGTGGTAAGATGACGGTAGGGTGGGTGGCGGCATTAAGGTAGCCGGTTGTTGTCTGTCCTGGACTTTTAGATGGGACAAACGTTCGGTCACTTCCTCGATTCTTCGGAGTTGTGTCGGCGTATAAGGCGTTCGAGACCGGCTGTCCGGATGTACTCGGGGCGGCGAGGACTTCCACTCGTACTCCATCGCAACGGGTCCCGGTGATGGTGTTCGGGGTGCAGGTGGCGGTGACCGATATCTTGTTGGCGACCGAGGTCGCGTAAGGAAGGCGGCGGGTAGGCCTTCGGTACCGGGTTGGCGGTAACTCAGGCGTTCCCACTGGGCAATACGGCGTCGGCCTTTGCGGGGGAGTCGGTATGAAGAGTTCCATTATTGAAGATATCCGTGGCGTCTTTTTTCCCGCTGGCTTTTATATGGTTTTTAAAGCGCGGCTTTTCGATGACGGTTACCTTTTCTTCCTCCTCCGCTTTTCCCACTACATGGTTCTCGGAGTTCTACAATTACGGGCGATTTTATTTTATAAATTAAGTAAGGTCCGTCATATTTTCTTGCTAATTTCGTGGTAAATTCTTTAGCTTTACTGGAGAGGTACCGGGTTTTCCGATACACGAAATCTCATTTCTGGGGCGGTAGGCTCTATGACGGAGATTGTAATGGTGACGTTGAATTTCGAAATTTTTCGATAACGCGTCCCTGGCCAATTCCTGAAGGTTCTTTAGCTATCTCATGTGTTTCTCTTTCTCGGCTGCTGTTACTGCTGTACCTGTTGGCGGCGGCTGTTTCAGCGTTGACCTGTCGCTCTATGTGGCACCGAGTTGATGGCGAACGCGTTTTCCGGGAGGTGTGCATCCCATTCCTTCTGGTTATTTTTCGTAAATTGCGCGACCATCGTCCCGATCACTTTATTAGTTCTTTCTACCGGGTTTGCATGCGGCGAGTACGCTGGCGTCAGTCTATGGCAGGTTCCGCGTTCTTGTAGGAATGCGCGGAATAGTTTACTAGTGTATTGTGGTCCGTTATCGAGGATTAGATTACGGGGACTGCCAAAACGGTATATGAAGTGCTCTCGTAACGCTTAGCTAACAGGGGGGCTGGTAGTATTTCTGAGTAGTTTAATCTCGACCCATTTGGTTAACCGGCCCTGGAAAACCAGTATGTAGTTATGCCCCTTCTTACTTCGAGGCAACGGTCCGATGAGATCCGTACTAACATTACTCCAAGGGTGGCCAGGTTGTGAGGAGTACATCTCTCCTTGCAGCTTCCGCGTAGGTCTGTTGTAGGTCTGGCAACTTCGGCACGATTTGACGTATTTTATTACATCCTGTTTTATGGTGGGTCAGTAGTAATTTCCATAGATACGACAAAGGGTCTTTGTAATCCGTAGGTGTCCTGCAGCCGTTGTATCATGACATTCTTTAAGGATGTCCGGGCGCTTAGCTTGTGGCATGCATATCTTGCAGCTGGTGTGACTTCCTATTTTTTTTCAGACGTCGGGTTCGGGAACGATCGGTATAATTGTCCGCCTTCTATTTTGTAGCGCGGGTGTTGTTCAGGCTGATCTCGGGTTTGTTGAATCAGGTGTTGATTACCAGGGACAGGTGGCCTCTTCTACTTCTTCTACTTCTAGGGGACATATTTCAGGACAGGGCTCGAGGACCTAGTGGAGACGAGATAGAGCGTTAGCGACGTGGTTTAGCGTTCCCTTACGGTATTCAACTTGGAAATCGTATTGTTGTAATTTCATTATCCATCTGGCTAGTCAAGACGTTGGTTTTTCTAGTGTACGAAGCCACTTATGACTTCCATGATCCGTGAGAACGGTGAAGTTGTAGCCTTCTAAATAACTTTTAACATTTTAATCGCCCATACCACGGCGAGGTTCAGTGCTCTACTAATATACGCGATCACTTGTTCGTCGGGAACTTGCCCTTGCGTCAGAACCGCTCCGATTCCTGAGATGCTGGCGTCCGTTTGTAGCACAAAAGGCTGGGTGAAGTCTGGACATGCTAGTATCGGTTGGGTGGTCAAGGAATCTTTAATCTTGGCGAAAGCATGTTCTTGTTTCTCAGTCCAGTGGTATTTCGTGTTCTTTTTAAATAATGCGGTGAGGGTTTGGCTCAATTACGCGAATACACCAACCTATTTACTATACCATGACGCGAGTCCCAGAAATTGACGTAGTTGTTTAACTGTGCGGCGGGGCGGTATCTGGGTGATAACGTTAATTTTTTCAGGATCTTGTTACACGTCCAAACCGCACTAGGCGTCGTGTATGCTTACTAATGTAAGCGGGTTGCCAAGCCAGCTAACAAGGAGATGGGCGTGGTCGAAATAATAAGTAAAATGAATGATTAATATGCTCAAACACCTTACACCTACATTCAAACAGCTCAGTCCGGGAAAATATGTCTCTAGGCGCCACCACAATCGAACCTTTGCTAAAATAATTGTCTTAAGCTGGATGTTAATTAACCCTACTTGATTGTGGAAAGTAGGATTGTGCTTACTCAGTAAACTCTCACACGAGGGTTCTAAAACAACCACTCGTCCAAAACAATTCAACTCAAACTCAAATATATTTAGTACTACCCAGGTTATTAAAAAAAAACTTCTTGAATACACCTCGTATACCAAAACTTCCAAAATAAAATTGATCATTCAAATTCATTCCATGAACGGTAATTAATTTTTAAAATTCTTAACATGAACGATATCTTTTAAATTTAATTTACTTTTTATAACCTTTCTGAATCGTACTGACATTCGTAAATATGCGTAAGTTCTCAAAACTCCAACTCTTTTAGTTATACTTAATGAAATTTTAATTAACAGCTGATCCGTCACTAGTGCATTGCGCTAATGAAACTAACATGAAAATTTTTGCAATCAACCTGGCAAATATAACTTTTCAGGTTGTTCATTAATCTTAAAATCCAAAATATGCAAAGTCTACACTTAACTTGTCAAAATCTACTAGGTCACCAATTAAGTAATCGTCACAAATATGTCTCATAACTGGCTAAATAAACAACAGAATAAAAAAAATTTTACGATAAATATATATTGTCCTGCATAAAACAATAAACAAATGACAAAGAAACAAACACAAATATATTTACATATACCACTACAGCGTGGTTGAAAATCAAAACCACACGTCACTACCAATTTCTGCAAAATTCTTAACACTAAAACAACCAATCAAAACCACATAACTCGAGAACGATTATCTATTCGCTTCTAAACTAATTAATAGTTACTCAACATTACGCAAATGAACTAAACAAAGAGATAATCGTGCTTTACTAAATTTTCAAAGTACTTAATTGTAATCCTTACTTAAAATTGTCCATTAATCCTACGCTCTTCTTTCTTCTTTCTTGCCGTAAATCAATTATTTGTAGTCCATTTGTAATCCTTAAATTGCATGAAGGCACATAACCAGTGCTTCACAATTTCACAAACACTTATTCCTTTCTGTACTCACAAATAGTCCAATAACACGTAATAATCTGTATACGTTTGGTTGCCTCTTAAAATTTCTAGCAACCCTTAGGAAAGTTTAGTCCTTCCTTACACAAATAAACTTTTAATGTCACATAAAAAATTACCTCAACATTGGCTTAATTTATTACGAAAATTTCGTTTACTTAAAAGTGGTCCCATAAATAATTTTAACTCAATATCGGTACAAGAACACGCGCTGCACTTAACACTAACGTAATAACTGTTAAGTTTTTATAAATCTGCTTATGCACTTTTTACTTTCTTGAAAATAAACAAACTAATTTTATCTTCAATCTCAATTTAATTAATTGTTTTATTTATGAATGTCTTATACGATTCATCCCCTTTCGGGTAACGCAATTGTTTCACAATGACTGCCTTCAATATTATTCACAAATATAACTCCAACTTAACCCATTCTAAACCACACTACACCTCGCGCGCGTCTCCCCAACATTCACCACAAGCAACAGCCAAAAAGGAAAAAGCTCCCGTCAATCCCTGACTTTCCTATTTATAACTTCAGTCATCCATCTTTAAACATGTCTTCCTTCCGCGCTATATTCTCCAATAGTATTCATTCAAAATTTCATAGTTCCAACTGATGCTACCATCTGTATAACCACGCTCATAACTACAATACATCGCCATATTTGTTTTTACTTACAAATTTTACAATTACTTCATGAAGAAACCATTTTTCGTCATCACATTCATTCAGTAGCCACTCTGGACCATTACACAACTTTCAACGCTTATCTCCCACCTGCGCTCGATCTCCTTCCGCAACATTTGCAAAAATAAGTACCGTCTAAGGTCTCAAATCCCATATACATACACATATTCTCAAAACAAATTCCACAACATTACGAAAACTTTCTGAAATTAACACTTAAACATACCAAATCTTTCTCTACATATTTTCTAAAACATTCTACACTTATACTTCGCATCTTCTGGCAAAGATTACTCATTTAACATCAACATTCCATTTCTTACGGTAGCAAAACAGTAGCAAACATTATCGTCCCATCGACAAATTGCTCTTCACATTTACATTCATCAGAATCTAATTATTCCAACACTAAAGTCTCTATAACATTCAAATACACGTATCTACATACTGAATTATATTTCTCCTACATTTCCAGTGGCGTATCATACACCCACATACATTATACATATACACAAAAAAAAATTTTTTTTTCGTTCAAACTCAATACAGCCGTACTCAAAACACATAATACACGCCATTATAACATCCTACATACAGGGTACGTCAACGCAACCTGACAATCTGGTAGAACTATTGCGATGTGATTAGGTGCCCCAAGTATTTAAGTTGGGTTTGACAGAATCGGCATTTATCTGGTTGTAACTGTAGACCATTGTCTTGTAATCTCTCGAATACTTCCCGGAGATTTGATAAGTGTTCTTGGAAGGTCTTTCCCAGGACGATAATGTGATCTAAATACACGAAAGCTCGCCCAACCATATCAGGACCGATTATAGTGTCTAGAAAACGTTGGAACGTAGCGGGCGGAGAGTGAAGTCCGAACGGGAGAACTTTAAATTGGAATAGCCCTCTTCCAGGCACGGTGAAAGCGGTGATAGGCTTGCTCTCTTCTTCCATCGGGATTTGCCGGTATCCTTGTTTCAGGTCCAGCGTGCTTATATAGCTCGCTCCTCGTAATTGATCTAGGATCCCCTGAATATGTGGTAGCGGGTAGGCGTCTTTGGCGATGACCTGGTTGACTTTTCGGTAGTCTATGCAGAACCGATAGGCACCGGCGGGTTTCTTGACTGATACTACTGGGGAGCTCCAAGGGCTGTGGGACGGTTCGATAATATCCTCTGCTAACATACTATCCATTTCTTTGTTATTATCTCCTGCATGGCAAGATTTCGGGGATAATAACGCTGCTTAATGGGGTCGGCATTAGGTATCAGTGTAATCTTGTGCTTTGCCTGGTGTCTGTCGGAACCGTGGTAGTTTTTCTTCTAGGAACGTATTAAGCATAGTGAGCTGGTCTTCATCGTGTCCGTACATTACATTTACTCCTCCATTTGCGGATTTTTGCAATTGGACGCGGCTGCCGGCGATCTCTAGCTATTTAGTATGTAAGTGTAACGTAGCGTACAGGTGTTCAAGAAAATCCAACCCGAATAGTATTTCAGTAGATAGTTGGGACATGTAGTATCCGGTGATCTCTACTGTTTTTGTTCGAGTTTGGCAGAAAAGATGTACATTCCACGGGTTTCGGCAAGAGAACTGTCGGCCAGGCGTACGGTCGCGGTGAATAACGTGCATGGATATATCTGGTTATTTATCAATAGGTTCTTTACCTTTTCTCTGATGTAGGTTCTGGACGCGCCGGTGTCAATCAACGCGTATACGGCGGTTTTAAATATATCTCCATCCGGAGGAATAATCGGTCATCAGAGAGGCGGGGCAGCCAGTGGTCTGTTTTTCCGGCATTGAAGTTTACACTTAGCAGTCCATTCGCGGGCGGTGTCTTATCAGGTTTCGTTGGGGAATCTAAAGTGGTTTTGTCTTACGCGAAGTTTGGACCGCGGACAGGACGGCAATAGTTTCTCACCTGGAACGAATGCTAATATGGGTCTCATTTTTGATATGCCGAGTATTTCAATCTCACGACGTCTTCACGGTTATACTGGGTGGTTGCGGTCAAGAAAATCATATATTTAGTACCGATTCGTGCTGGTTTCTTTACTGTGATTACGCTAAATGGACTTTCAGACTGACATGGCAACGGCGAATGTGAAATCGAGAACATTTCGAATGTGACCAATTCAAGAGGTTCGGCAGGTTCTTAAAATCTGGGATGTAGTTTTATATTCTCCTCAGGTTTCATAATACTTGTAATTGATTCCGATGAGCTTGGATTTCCTTAAATTAATGTAACGGTTTGGTAAATTGAATTTAAAGCTTGAAATAAAATCTTGCCAGGTGTCAGGATCGTTAGACTTGTTTCGATACCAAACAAGGTTTTCTTTAACAGATCCGGAATGAGAAATGGTCAACTGTAATCGGGATAGGTTATAGAGGTTTGTAATTTGTCTATTCTTTCTAAAATTGGGTGTTATTCCCATATTTCACAATTTGCGTATTCTATCATAATGTCGGTGAACCGTCTAGGTTCAGTGGTATCTGTGTTTTCTAGAGTGGGATGAATGTGAACAAGTCTTACCATTTTGTCAGACGGTTACTGACATTTCTTCGTAAATATTTTACTAGCCGAGCTCTAAATGTTACATTTCCTAGTACTTCTAATTTGTTTTGTCTGGCTAAATTCTCTCTTTGGGACGAATGTTTGCTATCGGGTGGCGTAACATTCTATTTGATAACCAGGACAACGTTATCCCTCGGCTTGTCCTTAGGTTAAGAAAATCAATAATTTAAAGGATACCTTGGCAGACATTCTTATATGTAATTTTGTTTCAGACCTGAATCAGATGTGATATCAGTATTTGGAATTCTTCACAGGTTAATATTTGTACGTTTCTGAATGCAAATTGTTCGTGCTATTATTTACTTAGTGATCAGGGGTCTTAGATTTCTAAATTAATTAACGTGTTTGGATTGTTGTATTCTAATATTTATGTCCGGTGATAAGACGCTTTAAATCTTTATTATAAGAAAACGTCTATTACTGTTAAACACGTATAAATGAAAGAAATTGGTCCCAACTGTTAAATACGGGGAAGGCGGGGTTGATCCCGAACTTATTTAGTTTGGTTATTCGCTCTTATACAGGAGTATATTATACACCCTTTTCACAATATTGCACCTATTATTAATTGTTGAAAACCAATTATGTTTTAGAACTGCGTGATCGAAATTAAACAATTATATGCATTGTTTCAGATGGAATGCAAGTTTCTTACGTACACGATTATTCTCTTGCTTAAAATGAGTGAATTTACACGTATAACGTTCGTAATTGATTATGATGCTGGTAAATTAGTCAGACCTTCGGGAACGAAATAGTTGCAGTTGCGTGAAAATTTACTTGCGATACAGGAATGTTTATCTCACCGGATTTCCTTTATTAAGAAATATTATTAGAAGGATACCTAACAAATTGTAATCGGTTCGCGAGACGCTGGATCCAGTTGGATACAATTGATTACGTAAACGCACCGCGGGTTCGTCTTTATTTAGCTGGAGGGTCACGCGGGTGATCTCTAAAAATTTGAGATTATCTCTAGGTCTTGGAGTCGCTTGTTTGTATTGCTAATTTTTCCTGGTGGTCGGTGTATTGTAGGTGTAATGTATGTTTAATGAAGGGCCCTTTATAAGAATCTGAGGTAACCCGTCTAATGCTGTATAAAGGGATCTTCCGGAGGAAGTGGTAGAATTAGAGTGAGTACCCTTCGTGTGCGTGTGTGTATGTGCGCGTACATGTGCGTGTGCGTGTGCGTGTGCGTGTGCGTGTGCGTGTGCGTGTGCGTGTGCGTGTGCGTGTGCGTGTGCGTGTGCGTGTGCGTGTGCGTGTTCGTGTGCGTATGCTTGTGCGTGTGCGTGTGCGTGTGCGTGTGCGTGTGTGTGCGTGTGCGTGTGCGTGTGCGTGTGCGTGTGCGTGTGCGTATGCGTGTGCATGTGCGTGTGCGTGTGCGTGTGCGTGTGCGTGTGCGTGTGCGTGTGCGTGTGCGTGTGCGTGTGCGTGTGCGTGTGCGTGTGCGTGTGCGTGTGCGTGTGCGTGTGCGTGTGCGTTCGCGTGCGCGTGCGCGTGTTCATATGATTTTGTTTATTGGGGATATTTTAGATACTGAAAGATCAATGTCAAAGATACTTGTTTTCAAATACACTTTAAAGTCTGTATGCGTGTATATTTTCATAATTTGAGTAACGTATAAGTAAGAAAAACAAAGTTCACTTTTTTGAATATTTTATGTAAGAGAAGTAAGTTTGAAGATATGAGTACTTCCACTGATTAATTTTTTCTCCTATATATTATTTACTGATATAATATGGCACGCAAATAGGACAGTCATGTACTGTCTCCATAATATGTTATATGCGAATTAATCTACAAACCTCCTCATAACTTTGGGCCTGTTGCTCAGCATCTTTACGACATGTGTGATAATAGATGGATTCCCAATCAGGGTCCGTTTCGTTGGCCAGCTCGCTCTCCTGA
The DNA here is from genome assembly GCA_036346205.1 of Vesta saturnalis. Taxonomy (NCBI): domain Eukaryota; kingdom Metazoa; phylum Arthropoda; class Insecta; order Coleoptera; family Lampyridae; genus Vesta; species Vesta saturnalis. The sequence goes on from JARFJB010001256.1 coordinate 1,026,918, forward strand.
TTTGGCTCCTCTAGATTTTGGTGTTTGGGGTTACATTAAAAATCAGGTATTTTCCAAGCCTGTTACGACAAAGAAAGATATGATGCAGAGAGACTTACTTGCATTTAATTCTCTAACGCCCGACCATATTTCCAGAATTACAAGACATAACTTAATGAAAAGGATTCATAAATGTTTAGAAGTAGATGGTGCTAATTTTGAACACTTATAATAAAACTTTATTTGTTTAATATTACATTTAGTTATTTTGTTTGTAAGTTATCTAATTAAATTAATACAAAATACGTAGTCAACGTGTTTAATGATATCCACAATTAATAATCCTTTCAGGCTATTGGTTACTTTTCAGAATTAATAACTTATGAAAAATAACAAAATAATAATGGAAATCAGGACCTACCCTTTTCTAATGTTGAAATAATTAAGTGTTGTTATGTTTTAACTAAGATAATGAAATATCTCAAAAGTGGTTGGATTTAGGTATAGGGAATACTGATACCAAACGAATTGGCTTAAAGAATACAGCGGAAAATGTAATAAAATACAGGGTGTTCTATTTAAAGTAAGCAACTTATAAATGATTTAAATTGTGCATGTTGGCGGCTAAGTTTAAAACACCCTGTATGAAATATCAATGAGGTGGATATACGGAGTTAACGGGCAAGCGCTTGTTGTTTATTGGTTACAATTTCACGTCACTAGCTTCGTTATTAATGGAGATATCGTTATTCAATGTGGACTAGGATTTTTTCAAAATTTACAAAAAAATCGAAATATCTCGAAAACACTTCATTTTTGGTATAGGACATTATGCACAAATTGTATCTAGAATTTCATGTAGAATTCGAAAATAAAATAAAAAATATTAGGTTGCATTTAAAATAACAAAGTTGACGTCTACCTCCGGTATAACCGGAAGTGCCACATTCAGGACAATATTATATTTGAACTCAGCGTCATCCAAAACCTACAGCTTCGTAATTTCAGATTTTTAACATAACTGTACCCGCCATTGCTTTTAATCAAAACTCTTCACGCCACACCCTGTATAAAATTGGTTAAGATCTATTCGACCGTCAAAAAATCGTCACAATATCTGTTTTGTTCAAAAAACAAAGGGATTTTTACAAAAATTAAAAAGTTTAAATAAATATTATTATCGAATCGTACAACTCAACTTACCTATTATCATCGCTTTAAAACAAACTTGGCAGACATAAAATTGGGTCGAGAACATTTTATAAAGCTTAACACTTAATAAATGTGTAAAGGATACCATGACCTACCTATTTAGATCAACTTGAACAACCTTCTCATTATGATGATTTATCATAATCTTAATGATAAAGCAAGGTATATAAATGAAGTAATCACGGTTTCTGATGGTTTAAATGTAAAAAAATGATATTATTTGACATTTTTCTAATAGTGTGCATAATTATACTCATTTCAAATGGTAAGTGCTCTTATATCAATTGATTACATTTAAAAAAGTGTATTAATCTTAGCACAAGCCCAAAAACGTCGTTATGTTTATTCAGAAACTAATCCATTCCGATTTAAATACGTATTTGGTACTAACGACAATGGAAAAATTTTTCAAGAAGATTTAAGAAATGTGGATTTAGCAAGAAAAAGTGTACCACCTCACTTCATACATTTGTATTTATACTCTCGTCAAAATATGGAAATTCCGTATAAAATAAGTGAACTTCAATTTTATGATTTAGAAAACTCGCAATTATATGATTCTAAAAAGGAAAACTATTTCATTATTCATGGTTGGAAAAATTCTTATAAAAGTCCGGTCAACACTCTGATAACATCTGCTGTACTACAAATGCACGACGTTAATGTTTTCGTACTGGACTGGTCTAAAGTTACCGATGGATTATATGTCACTTCCTATGCAAGTGTTGAAGATGTCGGTTTACATTTAGCAAGTTTTATAAATAAAATGCTAGAAAAGTTTCAAATAAATCTCAGTATGTTTATGATAGTAGGCCACAGTCTTGGTGCACACGTTGCAGGTTGCGCGGGTGATTCCCTTAACGGTTCAGTGAAATATATCGTTGGATTAGATCCTGCAAGTCCACTTTTTACCCTTCAAAACACTCAAAATCGTTTGGATAAAGGTGATGCTTATTTTGTACAAATAATTCATACAAGTAGCAGGTTTCTTGGATTTTCAAGCGCAATTGGGCACTCAGATTATTTTCCAAATGATGGTAATGTTCCACAACCGGGATGTTCGACCGATATAGTTGGACAATGTGCCCATGGGCGTGCATATATTTACTTTGCCGAGTCTATTACGCAAGGAGGTTTCAAATCTTTAAGTTGTAGGAGTTACAAAATGTTTAAAAAAGGCGATTGTGATGATGGGCACAAATCATATCTCGGTGGATTTGACATTGATAAGAGGTAATGCATATAACAATGTTGACGAACGAAGTTGTACGAATGATTGTTTTTCAGTGCTTATGGAGACTATTATTTAGATACAGGTAATCAATCACCTTATGGTAAATAGGTTATATTGAGGATAATTTTATATTTATACACGTTTAAAAATAAATAAGTATATGAAAGATTTAATAAACGTGATAAAAACGGTAACCAAACAGTAAATCATTTGTTTGCTTTTCTAGCAAACTATAGGTCAGTTTTAGTGCATCACGATTACTTAAATGTTTAATATAAAGCTAACTACAACAAAAGATAATATTTTTTATATTTCCAATAAGCTACTTGACAAAAATTATGTTATTTTTTAAAAACAGTGTCACTGTTTTGTTACTTATCAGTGAAAGCAACTTCAATAGTGATAAGACAGGTACAACACGTTTAGAGGAAGAAATATAGCAAAACATATATTGTTTTGAGCCCCTTAATGAATCGCTTTCTAGAACTAAGCTTTATCTGTGAATATTTCCCTCATGTATAATTTATTCCTATACATCAATGCAACTTCGTTAGGATTACAGCGATAATTCCATTGAACACTATAAATTACAGCGTTAATTCAACTGCAATGACAACTACCATTGTAATAGAGCTATTCTTGTCATGAACAAGAAGCATTTGTCAAATAGTGACAGCCTCGTTAAAAAATGTAAGTTAAGTTAATGCAACGATTTCGTAAAATTTCGTGAGAAACCATAGATAGCAATACTGAAAAGGGGGTTCCGAAGAATATAGTGAAAAATCAGGCATTCATTGAGACGCAAGTATGGCTCGTTTTCTAAATTTTGTTACTTGTTTAGTAATTACAAAGTTTTGTCGTTTTTTAAATTTAAATTTTCAATTAATTAAATAAAGGTTTTGTTCATTTATTAAATTTTGTAACCTTTTTACATAATTAACTGAAGTTTTGTTCGTTTGCTTATATATATATATATATATATATATATATATATATATATATATATATATATATATACATACATATATATACATACAGGGTGCCGACAAACTCTTTTCACAAAAGAACACTGCAGATTCTTGAGCTGATTTTATGTCGGTTTAACGTAAATCACCTTAATACAAAAATACTTCCTAAGAGAGCTGGAGCTCTTGGAAGATGGCGCACTAACATCGATTTAATTCAAATATCTTCAAAATGGTTTCCCTTTAAATGATAGCGTTCTGGACATTTATTAAGTGTTTGTTTTTCAAATTTTCGCAATTTTAACATAAAAATTAAAAAAATTCGATTTTTTCATAAAAGAATGATACTCTTGTGTGAAGTCGGTATGACGCGGACGCATCGTTTTTGAAATAAATCGATTTGAACTTTTCATGTGTTCATCATACTTTTATAAAATTAACTAACGAATTCATTTACAATTATGAAAGATGGCTATGGAAAATAAAGAAAATAACAATAACAATTACGTGAACGTCAAAATAACTAGTATTACAGATGCTGGTTGAGCTTAAAGTATCAAATAAGTTTTAAGTGAAAGAATTTTTATTGTTTAGTTTCATTACCGTAAATACACAACGTTGAATATTGTTAGAATGGTTTTGTTTAGAATATGCGGATATGCATTTAGTGTACGGCGAAATGCAATGCAACACTCGGGCAGCAGCACTTAGATATGCATATAAATTTTCAGGTAGGAGACATCCTGCTCCTAAATCATTTACGCTTCTTCACAAAGAATTAGGGAAACAGGAATGGGTAATTCATAAATATAATGAAACTAGAAGACATGCTGATGAAAGAATATCAGGATGATATTTTTATGGAAACTGAGTACAATCCCGAAATAAGCGTAAGAAGGTTGGCTGCAATGTATCCCAATGTGTCAAAATCTTCTGTGTGGAACATTCTACATAAGGAAGACTTGTATCGTTTTCATTTCAAAAAAGCCTAGGCCTTGCAAGCAGTTGATTTTCCAGCACGTGTTGATTTTTCCAATTGAATGCAAAATAAAGAGAATCAAGACCAAGATAATATTTTTTTTTGTGGTGTTCTTGGTGGTAATTTGCTTGGACCTGTAGAATTGCCTAATCGTTTAAACGGCGAAGAATAACTCAACTTTCTACAATATACTTTACCGGATTTATTAGATGATATTAATGTGAATATTCTGTGGAACTTTTTTTACATGATGGTTGTCCGGCTAACTATAACAGAACTATTCGTACTTTTTTAGATAACAATTACCGAGAGCGATGGATCGGAAGAGGCGGTCCGGTTGCTTGGCCAGCAAGGTCTACAGATTTAAATCCTTGCGATGTTTGTGTTTGGGGATATCTAAAATCAATGGTTTATTCCCAACCAATAGAAACACGCGATCAGCTTTGGAGAAGAAATCAAGGTGCCTACGACGAATTTAGGAGCAATAGGGGAATTTCTGCAAAAATTCGACAATCTTTACATAAATAAATAAATTAGTGCATAGACACGAATGATCGTCATGTGGAGCATATTTTGTAGATTCAGTTTTGTGTTTCATGCTTTCAGTTGTCATTTTGAATTTTTTTTTATTATTAATTGTGTCAGCAACATTTTTTTGTATTAAAAACGATTATTATTTACACAAGTTTATTTCTTACTTTCTAAAGCAAAATTAATTTATGACATGAGAGCAGTTCGACGTTCACGTTATTTTGTTTATTTTCCATAGCCATCTTACATAATTGTAAATGAATTCGTTAGTTAATTTTATAAAAGTATGATTAACACATGAAAAGTTCAAATCGATTTATTTCAAAAACCGTGCGTCGTAGCGACTTCAAACAGGAGTATCATTCTTTTATGAAAAAAAAATTTTTTTAAATTTTATGTTAACTTATTAATAACAATGTCTAATGCCGCGCCAAACGACCGCTTATGAGTATAACTAGAAAATCATATTCACGCCATACGATTGGGCATATTCCACTAAATAAATGTGCAGAACGCTATCATCATTTAGGGGAAACCATTTTAAAGGTATTTGAATTAAACCGACGTTAGGGCGCCATCTTCCAAGAGCCCCAGCCCTCTTAGGAAGTATTTTTGTATTAAGGTAATTTACGTTAAATCGACATAAAATCAGCTCTAGAATCTGGAGTTTTCTTTTGTGAAAAGAGTTTCTGGACACCCTGTGTGTGTGTGTGTGTGTGTGTGTGTGTGTGTGTGTGTTATATATATATATATATATATATATATATATATATATATATATATATATATATATATATATATATATATATATATATATATATATATATATATATATATATATATATATATATATATATATATATATATATATATATATATGATATATATATATATATATATATATTATTATATATATATATATATATATATTACTGATATATTCCTAAGCATTGTTGATTCTTTCCGTTGGTTAATAGTCAAGCCGACTATTTACCATTAGGAAACCACTATGCAGTTTCTGCAACTTTTTGGATTATCTAAAAACTAGCCTGAGTATATATATGTACAATCAATTATATTTATAATTCAGTTGTATTTTGTCCATAATAAGCTGTACTAGTCCAAAAAGCTTAATTTAGGAAACCCATTTTAGTTAGTAAATTAGACATTACAACACTACAATATTAGTTCAGTCAAAAGTTGCAAGTGATTTAAAATTATGAATGGAGATGCTCGGAGGTAAAATATTAATTACATACACAAGCACAAATACGAGGGTCGAGCTGAATTTATTGAGAATAAGGAGATCTAATCGGCGTGAAAAACAAAACATACATTGTTATCTAGAGCAATGTTTTATCTGTCATTTGAAGTTACGTTTATTATAACTCAAGTTATTAATTTTATAAAGTGGAATTACAAATAAAAAAATAGAATTAACCAGAGAGCATGTTCGAATCATGATTTATTATGATTTTAAAAAATGGTTAAGCGCTTATGAGTGCATAGAGAGCACCTTCATTTGCACAATTTACCGATGGTATAAGGAATTTGAACGGGAAAGGAATTGTGTTCAGCATCAATAAGGGACAGGGCGACCTCCTACGGCTGTTACCGACAAAAACATTACTGCTGTTAAAAAAATAATTGATGAGGACAATAAAGTCACTTATGCGGTAATAGAGCATCAACACAAGATAGGATCCTCAGCTGTCAGAACAATCATGCACGATCACCTGTATTTAAAAGAAGTGGTCAGTCGTTTTATGCCGCATCACCTTTCTGATTTCAAAAAGCAAAGCGTGTAAGAATTTGTCATGAAACTTTAAATCTCCTAAATAATGGCGGACACCAATTTTTTTCCAAAATAGTGACAGGTGACGAAACTTATATACCCTTTTTCGACGTACCTACCCACTAACAGAGTGTATGGATTCACGAAGATGAGGAAACTTCAACAATGACAAAGAAACAGCGAGCTATGAAAAAGGTTATGTATGCAGTATTCTTCAGAAGCATAGGCCTAGTAAACGCAAATAAATGATACACTGAAAAATGTTTGCCTGATGTGTTCAGTAGGGTTCCAGACAAGGGGATTATGATGCACCATGATAATGCATCGTCACATAATGCAGCACTGACTCTCCAGTTTTTGACTGAAAAAATATAAAAGTAATAGAACATCCACCGTATTCGCCTGATTTAGCAATGTGCGACTTTTGGCTATTCTTTGGGCTTAAAAGGTATTTGCGGGGCAGAAGGTTTTAGTCTGAAGAAGATATTGATGCCGAAGTTAAAGCTTATTTTGAAGGCATTCCGAAAGAAGATTGGTTGGGAGCTTTTAAACAGTGGAAAAAATAATGGTCAAGTGTATCATTGTTGAAGGGAATTACTTTCAGCATATTTAAAATAAAGTCCTAAAAATATTAACCGTGTTTCTTATTCTCAATAAGTTCAGCTCGACCCTCGTACAAACTAACTCCGCCTACCTTCAGGTAGGCGTAAACGAAGCTATTGTGGTAATTTGATTTCTCGCCTCCTGGAATATTTATCGTATCGCTGTCGTATATCGACTTATCCTCTTCCATGGTATTTGGGTTCAGTGTCGAATGTTGCTGGCCCTAACTCCTTTGGAGTTCTTCGCATCTGGTGTGCGGATCAAGAGTAAGTGCAAGTGTTAGTTGACGGCTTCGTGTAAATGACAAGCGCATAACAAATAATTATCGCTGTAAATAAAGAAATGTTTTAGTTTAAGTGTAACCATAATATTCGTCAAGAACTTTGTAAATATCATTAAGAAGGCGCCGATTAAATGAATATACCGAGTTTTAATAATAAGTTTAAATGAGTCAAATTATTCAAGTAACGCTTTATAAATAGTGCATTTACGTTGATTCAAATGAATAATAAGTTTTGTCGTTTGTGAAATTTTACATGGAAAGCGCACCGTAGCAGCCAACTATCGAATTATTCAATACCTGGTGGACCTGTTGCCTAACCTATCCAATCGTAGTTCAGAGGAGGAAGAACGTTTCATTGTTTGTTGGTGTTACGTAATGTAACGTTTATATTCTTTTTTTTTTTGGTGACAATAAAGTATGTGTTTTTTTTGTTTATGTGAGAGGATGCAAACGCTTGCTTGTGTAAATCTATCATATAAATGCCCTTCAGACAATTTTGGAAACAGGCATATTCATCCTCACAATTTATTGTTTATATCCTGATTTTTTTTTTTTTGTTATGCAAATCTGTGTATCGAAAGTTTATATTAAAGATATTTGTTTATACTTAAAGGGCCTTGCAAGCGCCGAGTGAAATTTTATTACTTTTATTCTAGATTTCTTGTTTTGGAGTTGCGAAATTTAATGTTTTTTTCGGTAACTGCAACATGATTTGAGATGTAAATGTCATAATATACGACCATTATAATTGTTTATAACTGTTTTATTGATAGATATTAATCTGTTGTGATTCGTCCTCTATGCTACAATTTTGAGGTAAAGTAAATAAGCTAAACGAATAGAAACCGGTTGATTCACATTATGATTGCTAGTAGTTGACTTCATTTAAGGAAAGTTTTTCAAGTTTTTTTAAGTAATTAATTGAAGGTAAATTGTTGAGAAATCAGATTCATTATGGTTTGACGTAATGCATTTAGATAACCTAGTATGAGTATGAGTTTGATAACCTAGCAGCTGATCGAATTTTTTTGTTTGTATACGAAGGTATCTCGAAGAGTGGCGAAATATTTTTGAAGTATTTTTTATACGTATCGACTTATCGATTCTAGTGCTTGATTTGCCGAACAGGTAAGCGGATATAATTGTTTGTTATGGCAGCTAGGTAACTTATTATGGACTTTAAGTATTACATCCCGATATCGACGTTTTATAAATTTTATAATTTCATGTATTTTTGATCGCGTTTGTTTAGTTTGTGGTGACGTATATTTTTACTTTTAATTAAATAATTAAATTGTCGTATTTCCAGTTATTCTTGAATTAGTTGAGCTAATAATTTCTGACGTAGATTTATCAAAATATTTAGAGTTTTAGGTTTTATTTCGAATTTTTCGGCTTTTATACTTAAAGCTGAAGGTTTTATTGAAGTTTAGGTGAACCTGGCGTTAATATTTTTGGAGTAGACTTTGTAAAAGTAGTAGATTTTGACAGTGAACGTTTTGGTTTCCTGTTAGACCTATATAACACCAGTTCATGACGTTTTCCCGCTATAAATGATTTTAACAGGTGGCGCCTTTTTGACAGTTTTTACCCGATGTTGACGATTTTGGAGTTGCTTCTGCATCTTTTAGTAAGAACCTCGGCCACACCACTGAGCTATGCCGTGGTACAAATTGCCTTTGCAGGCTGGATGCTCTAGTGAGTATTTAGCCAGGAACAATATGTATTCAATTTATGGTTACTTTGTATATTTATGTCAAAGTCCTGTCTCAAATTTAAATTTCCGGTGGCGTACTTGATAAGCAATTACACAATGTTTAGACCCAGTTTTAAAGATTTACATTGACAAGCTGCTTGTTGTCAAGATCTTGATTGTTAATCTATGCAAGAAGCAGCCATAACGCTGCCGCTTTGCTAGCACAAGTTTACTGAATTCAATATTACACATGTGTTCACTTTTCTCTTCTGTAAGACAGCAGTTGCGAATTAGGTGTTCAACAATTATGACAAAATTGAGTCCAGAATCTGACTGGGGTAGAATCAGGTTTAATCAGTTACGAATTATTTTGTTCGTGGTTATCCATTTCATTGATATAAAGAGTTTTAGTCAATATGTGAGAGTAAATTCGAAAGTGGATAGAAAACGTGTAGCCAATTTGATGACACGATTAACGTATGTCTCAACAGTTTTGGTACATAATATTATATTCAATTTAATATGTTAATAGACTTATAAGTAACAAAATTAATAACTTAAATTAAATGAAGTGATTCGTGATTTTCAACAAGACACTATTTTATACGAACATCTCGCATAAAGTCTTGGGCGGCTGTAATATCTATCTTTCGAATTTTTCTGTAAATCCTCCGTCTTAACTGCCCTTCATTTTAGGCTTACCAAGCTCCATCATACACTTTTCTACTCAAAAGTACCCAAAATTCTTCTGTTGGGCGGGCCTGTGGTAGATTAGGGGGATAGTCGTTTAGTGGTACGAATGGCATGTTATGAGCATTGAGCCAGTTTGAGTTTCCCTGGTGTAAGGGCATGACGTTAAGTCTGGCAGAAACATTATATCGTCTTCAGCATGATGCTCATTAACGAAATCATTCAGTTTGACCAGACAATTCTGAATATAACATGGACTATCCAGTGCTTCGATTCTTACGCTCCCACATAAGGCCTCGACATTCCTCTTATAGAAATCGCGCACCAGACTATCATTTCATCAGCAAATGCTGCCTTTTCTTTATGTTTAACATTCTGCGGGCAGTTTTCTATGTTATCAGTATAGAAACCATCGTCATCAATAACAGTGACTTTATTATTGGCAAAATATATCCCCCTTAATGCCCGAAAACATCGTGGTGTGCGTGCCTACTGCTTTGGTGTATATTTTGAACATTTTCTTCTTTTTCGATATACTTGACCATTCCTAACCAATTCCCTCCAAACTGTATCCTTAAAAGTTCTATACTCCCTTGCCATTGCCTTTGCCACTCCAACTCCATTTGTTGCTCTTCTTACTAATCTGTCTACTGTGCCATGGCTGAAAGGTTTGGGTCTTCCACTCTTTGGGAGATTTATACATGGTATACCTGGTTCACAATCCGCTATTGTACGACTAATAGTTCTACGGGAAATATTTTGATTTTCGAATATGTGTGCGTGTGTGCGTGTGTGCATGTGTGCGCGTGTGCGCGTGTGTGTGCGTGTGCGTGTGTCGTGTGTGCGTGTGTGCGTGTGTGCGTGTGTGCGTGTGTGCGTGTGTGCGTGTGTGCGTGTGCGTGTGTGCGTGTGTGCGTGTGTGCGTGTGTGCTTGTGTGCGTGTGTGCGTGTGTGCGTGTGTGCGTGTGTGCGTGTGTGCGTGTCACATCGATTCGTCGATCCATCCCAAGGATTCTTGGGGGACAAAAATTCGTCAGTTCCAAAATCAAGACTAAGAAGAGCAATGTCTACTAGGAATAAAATTCTGCCCCATTGAGATGCCCGGGAGGGCAGGACTCAAGCGACCTCTGTCACCAAAACTACCAACGATCGGATTTATTACTGCAACATACGTGGTATCAGGTCGAATATTAATGCTGTTCACCGACACCCTGAAGAAGTGCAAGCGGACATTCTGTTTCTATCAGAAGCACAAGTCTCCGCTAGAAGCACTGATTCGCTTGACCTGCAATTTCCCAGATACAACCTACACTCTAACTTTCGCCTTAAAGGCGAAGTATGTGAGAATACCAAGGACAACGCAGGTTGTAAGAGGATGTCCACTTTGGAAAATAACAAATTTGACCCGATTTGGTTCAAGCATTCTGGGCCCGAATTTGTGGAATTCTACTGCTGTTTGTATAGGTCTCCCAATAAAATTAACTTCCAAGATCTTTTTGATTACCTTAGTCAGAAAATAGACTACCTCTTATCACAGTTTCCATCTTGCGATATTTCAATTTTGGGAGATTTTAATGTCCACAGCTCCAATTGGTTTCAATTTTCATCTACCACTAATCCCGCAGGTCACAGTGCTGAAGCATTTACTGTATCCCGTGATCTCAAACACACCATTTCCGAACCAACCAGAATCCCTGGCAACCCTAACCATACTCCACTAACACTAACCCACTTGTCTATAAAACAAGAGTCCTTCCCCGTCTAGGTCAATCAGACCACTGCCTAATCAAAATAACTTCTTCTGTGCCCAATCCCACTGTTACTCGAAAAACAGATAGAACTATGTGATGTTCCAAATCAGCTAACTCGAGCAAACTGGAGATTTTTTGCAACCTTCCCCTGGCGTCAGTGTTGCTTTAAACGATCCTCCTCTTCAAACATCGCTCTTTCAATAACTTAAGTTATCATGATGGGTATGGAGTTACACATTCCCAAAAAACATAATCGTATAGGTCATGTCCGTTCCCAACCCTGGTTTAATAGGGCTTGCACTGATGCATAATCGCAAAAGCTTAAACTCTATACCAAATTGAAATGAAATAAATATATCAAAGATCACGCCGACTATATTCCCGCAAGGAATAGTTGCAAAAGCATCAATACCAAGGCCAAAAAGATGTTTAAAGAACGTAAATGCAAAGAATTAGTCTCATGTCCTTTGGGTGGTCGTAAATTTTGGTCATTAGAAAAAGCCATCAGTAAAAACTTTAGTACATCTTCCTTTCCTCCCATGACGTCTAGCAACGGAGCTGTAATAGCCGATCCGGCTGAAAAATCTAACCTCTTTGTCGATTACTTTGCTTCAAATTCATGTCTCAATCTAACACATAAGCTATTAAACCAATCCACTTCCGTTACAGGCTAGAATCAATTATCAATAAACGACTCAAACAAGGCGACTGGCTCTGACGGTATTCCAGCTATCGTCCTTAAATAATGCTACCCTGAGCTAGTACCTGTATTGTTCAAACTCTTTTCGATCTTCATGTCATCTGGAGAGTTTCCCTCAACATGGAAGTTGTCAAATGTCCAACCTATTCCTAAAAAGGGCGACAAAACTGAACCCTCAAACTATCCACCAATAGCTATCACTTCCATTCTGTAAGAAATCATCAACCATCAACCACCAACCACCAACTACTTTCGCTCCTCAAGTCCAATAAACTCCTAAGTAAATGGCAGTATGGGTTCAGACAGGGTCGTTCACCTGGTGATCTTCTTTCATATGTCACCCAACTTTGTAATAACACATTAGAGGGGTCCGGTGAATCAGTCGTAGTAGCTTTAGATATTTCAAAAGCTTTTGACCATGTTTAGCACAAGTGCCTACTTGGTAAGCTCACTTCGTTCGGCTTATCCGATACGCTCAACAATTGGATATCCAGCTTTCTTGACAAGAAACGTATACGAGTTGTCGTCGATGTGTGCTTATCGAAAGAAACTACTATTAACGCGGGCGCACCCCAAGAATCAGTAATAGCTCCCACACTTTTCCTGCTATACATAAATGACGTCAACAACTAACTCGATCCATTGCTTTGAAGACTACAGCACTCTACATTGTGGTTCTTCTTAGTTTTCCCACAACAATAAGTCTAGCCAGGACGTTAAGGTGAAAATCGCAGCCTCAACGACTAACTCGATCCATTGCTTTTCAGAGTACAGCACTCTACATTGTGGTTCTTCTTAGTTTTCCCACAACAATAAGTCTAGCCAGGACGTTGAAAATCGCAGCCTCAGTCAATAGTCACTTAAAACGTGTCCATGACTGGGGAAGGAATAATCTACTCACGTCAACGCCGAAAGAAACAAGTGTTGACTTGTGTCCGTCATAAAAGACCCATCATTTCTTGCTGTAAATACGAATGGCTTAGATCTCTAGCTTTCAAACTCTATTTCTATGTTAGGGAAGTCCGCATCATCGAACATTTCGTGGGTTGACAATCTGTTGTCAGCCAGTAAAGCAGCTTCCCATAAATGGGGTTTCTATGCAAATCTAAACAGTACTTCACAACTCCTTTTACTGTATAAGTCTCAAATTCGACCTCATCTGGAAAACAATTCCCACCTCTGGGTCAGTGCTCCCCAACACGCCCTTGATATGGTAAACCGCATCCAAACAAGAGCTTATAAATGGCCCGTGTTTGACTTCTGACCTACAGTCTCTTGAGCATAAAAGAATAGTTGCGGTTCTTTCCTTGTTCTATAGCTATTACCATCGCAAGTGTGCCTCCGAAATACACTCCTTGATACCTTCGCAAGCCATCTTCGCTAGGAACACTCGGTTTGACCATTCACATCATAATTACGCACTCAAAATTCCATCGTGTCACACAAATGGGCGCAATCTGCATCTTTCCAATCGGCGACCAAATTGTGGAATTCACTACCCAGTTTCTGTTTTCCTCCAAACTTTGCCCTGCTATACCTGTCTTATGAACCCTTATTAGAATACAATTTTTTAATTTCCCACCATGGCCGACAAACTGGCCTCCAAAATGGTTGACAAGCCCCGACCCGTAACCAATCAGAAACGAGGGGGTATAGCCAAGACCCAGGTTCACCACTCAGAAGACTGCATGCGCGCACATTTGCATACCTCCAGGGGCTGAGTCCTTAATTAGGGGCTAAAATGTCACGTGGCCATCCGCACAACCCACGCCCCCTAACACTGGAGTGACTGGTGAAAAGGCCCTAATTACGGGTGAAAATACACTCAAAGGGTTCAAATTCCATCGAGGGGTTGCAAATCACCTCCGAAAGGAAGCCAACCTCTCCCTCAATGGGCACTAATTAGGGTAAAATACCTTCAAGGGTTGAAAATTCCGTCTAGGGGTTGAAAATGCCCCCAAAAAGAAACCATACGGGTGCTAACTAGGGGTAAAAATTAACATCAATGGTTGGAAATTCCATCTAGTGATTCAAAAAAGACCCCGAAAAGAAGCCGGCTCCACCATCAAAGGGCACTAATAAAAGTAAAAATACCTTCAAGTGTTGAAAATTCCACGCTAGGGGTTGAAACAGGCCCCCAATGCCAATTAGGGGTAAAAATTAGCATCAATGTTTGGAAATTTCACCTAGGGGTCGAAAAACGAGCCCGAAAGGAAGCCACGGGGGTGGGAAATAGCCACGGCCACGTGCACGTGACATCACCCACCACTGATGACGTCAGGGACCAAAGTGTCCCCTTCTACTCACGTACACGCACACACATGTGTCTATTCTATATTACCATTGAGTACTTTATTTAATTGTATGTTTGTGTAACAGGCATGTATACTGAGAGTTACTTAACATTTTATTTTAACATAAATATTTCTTTTTACCTCTCGTTCGCGTACAAACAAATCTATTGTTCTTTTCGATTGATATAGTAAAGCGAATTAATGGAGTGAAGACATTAATTACCTATCAGTTGTTGATTGATAGTTGTTTCTCTTTTTTGGAATTACCTGAATTCATATATTTCTCTCTAATGAAGTATGAAAGAGATTCTGGCCAATAAAACACTTTTGTTATGATTTCAATCTATCATCTAAGTCTCATTTCAAATTAAACACGTTATTTCCTCTGAGCGTATTGTGCTAATCCTCGCCACCAAAGAATAAACCTGACTCATTATTTACAATCGTATCATTTAAGATTTCCGTAATAATAATACATTTCAATTAATTAACATTTTCCGAGATGCCGATGGTGTCACAGGTTTTTATTTATCTCTGCCCTTATATTCAAACAAAATTATAAATACTGCTTATTATAGAGTAAAATTTACATCGTAGAAGGAAACTACGCTTATTTTGTGAAAATCGAACAAAATGGTTCAAACAGATATTTAATCTGAATGATTTTTGCAGGTTTCATTTATGTGTCTATGTACTTATACTCAACACAATGTTAACTAGAGCAGGTTAATGCAAATAACTAGAGAATAAGTACAAAATATCTTGTAAGTTGACGGTAAACATTTACATATCATTGATAACTAAAGATAGTCGAATTTGTATGTTATCCAACAACAGTTGCTACAACTTCATTATGTTTATCTTTATAATTAGATGCTTTGTATGTTTTAAGAACAGCGTCAACTGAGTTTTTTTTATAGATAAAAGTAGAAATGATTTTTACGATTAAAACAAAGAAACATTTTTGTTAAAAACTTTAATTGACTTTACAGCTCTGTGGAGATATAAATCCACAGATACCCAAATTTAGTTTGAAACTGCTTTGTAATCTTTATGTATTGTATGAAGGGCATAAGTCTAGCAAAAATAAAAATTGATAACTATCAATGGATCTTATGAATAAAAATGGAGCATTTTCTCGAACTATAAAGTAAAAGCAATAGCAAATCTTTCAAAGCAAGACATAAAAGGGAAGGTTTTTGCTTCGTTTTTAATGAGTAATGATTTCCTTTTGCTCCGTAGTAAAATGCTTGTCCTGTTGACCTTTTGCTACAGTTTGTAATAAGTCGAGCAGGAATTTTATGATGTTTGGTTAAATATAAAAGGCGTATTTAGTTAGTAAAGAAGTGAACACGGAAAAAGAATCAACGCAATGCGCTCCGTTGAAGAAAGCACGATGAAGAACGATGAGGTGAAATTTGTAGAGTTGCTGCAAAATCATAAAGAGGTACTAGAAGAAACACAAGTACCCGCTATAAAAAAAGCAAAAGAGGAACGCGGTAATGAAGTTACAAGCAGAATGGCAGGCAACAAACAAACCTAAAGTCATGGGGACAGGCATTTTGGAAGTTAATGGATGGTGACAGAAACTCGACCGTGTGCAAAACGCCAGGTAGGAATTTAATGTTTATTTGGTTACTGTTTATTACACTGTAAAGAGCCAGCTGCCTTTACCAAATTTTTCCTGTCATTATTAATTATTCGCTAATTGTCCTGCGTTAATTAATTACTAACATTCATAGATTTTCATCAAATAATAAATTTTATATCCCCTCCGACGTTAATTTTAAAAACATCGAAAGTTTTTCTACGTCAGAGTCCCCTCCCGACTTAACGCCAATCCTGACCTGCAGATCCCTTCACAGAAACTGTCTCCGCCCCCGCGGGTTCCCTATAAAAACCGCAAGATACGCTACCAAAGGACTACTACTCGTACGCCGATCCGTTCCATTGTCGACTTCCTGCTTGCGTGACGGGCTGTTTCACCGACCACTTTCTACTCACTCGCGCCGATGCTTACTGTACTTGTTCGTGTTCGTGCAGAACCGTTTGTAGCAGTTATCCTACACCGCCGTAATAGTTATTAAACGCGACACCACTGCCTGAACATCACCTACGTACAACGGCCTAGAGCTGCTGAAATCCAAGGGTGAACGCACGTAAGTCAAAATACACAACCTTACACATACGCCGATTAAACGATGTTACGAAGAGCTGAAAGCCCAGCGTCTTCTTTCATTTACTCCGTTGAATAAAAAGTACTTGCCTGAATTCTGTCAACCCCCGAGATATACCTTTTCACAGCGCAACGGGTTCGTCCCAGATTCTTGTAGATGATGTTTCATCTACACACAGCACACAAACTCGCACAAATACGCCTACCCTAGGCCAGACAATTAACGTGCAGGAAGCAGCAGATTGACCGCAACCAAACAACCGCCGGTAGTTCCCATTTAAACACCTACTTCATTAAAAGAAACTCCGCAAGTCGTGTAAACGCGAGAGTAATACGTAAACAATCGCCGTTCTAACTATTCGCCC
This sequence comes from Vesta saturnalis, assembly GCA_036346205.1. Taxonomy (NCBI): domain Eukaryota; kingdom Metazoa; phylum Arthropoda; class Insecta; order Coleoptera; family Lampyridae; genus Vesta; species Vesta saturnalis. The sequence continues at coordinate 1,044,171 of JARFJB010001256.1, forward strand.
ATGGGGAGAGATCAAGAAATAACATTAGCTTATTCCGTGAACCTCCTGTAAGTAACAACATTGGTTTATTCCGTTTTAAACAAGTGAGATAATTGTTTAAATCCGTTACCGTAGTTATAAAATCTCGTGCGAATAAAAAGGTTTGTACGAGTTAAATTACACGCGAAATAGTAATAGGGTTTATTTGGTAAAAGTAAACTTTCGGTTTGGTTAAAATATAAACTCTGTATTGAATATAATTTTCCCAAAGTAATAGAAATAAAGAGACGAATTAATAACCGCACGTAAACAATTAACTGAGAATACGCGATCCGGTAACAGATTTATTTAGTACCGACATAAATATATTTCATTATAAAATCCAAGTATAAAAGCTTTTATTCTATTTACACATATATACGAACATACCTCTTTAAGATATCGATTATTTTATGAAGGCTTTCACAGGTAAAAATAGTGATCGACCAACGTTATGTTCCTACACGTGTCTATCCGGTATCCTTTAACTGTATTATAACATTTCCGGCTTCCGAAGTAACAGGGCCGCCTTCAGAAATAATAATTTATTTTTTTGATCACTTAGATTTAAATAAAATTACAACAGAACAAAGAGTGGGTCATTTAAGAACATAACCACCGACACTAATGATATTTTCACAGAAAATCCAGCGGACAGTGTAACAGAGGGCCACGACCATTACCTTGTCAGGACGAGGACCGAAAGTTAGAAGTAACTTTTTTTATTTGTTTTTAATTTAATTTCATGCACACTCCTAGTTTTAAGTTGAAATAATTTAGTAATGTAAATAATAGGAAAATATACATTTAGACCATTATAAATCTATGGTTCAGTGAGAAAACCAATATAATCAGAGCGAACCACCCCTTTTCTTGCAAGTACAAGATCCGATTGACCTAGTCCGAGGCAAATTAAAGTAAACATTTAATTATAGCAAGCGAATGTGGTTTACAACTTGAAAATTAATTTTATTAGGTGCTGTGCAAGTTGGTGTGCCTCCACCGGTACAGACTGATGTTTCAACGTCTGTCTCATCTGTTCCGGTTCCAAAAACTACAAAAAGCACGATATCAAAAAAAAAACACGTCTTCCGTAGACAACGGAAATGCAAAACTTACCAACGACTGAATTTCAACGATTAGTGTTGTTAAAACAATTAGGAGTCTTGGGGCTAAAGAAATGAAAGTTGAAGGGAGAGAACAAGAACAGAAACTAATGACGCGTATGCACACTTGTAAACTATTATAACCATATTTAGGATTAGATTTTGCATTCCTTATCTTTTCAATAAATGTTGTGTTTTTTGTCTTGATATATGATTATATGTCTTAACTTACCCTACAAACTCTGCCAAAGAATGAGATGGGAAATTTGCTCCCGTCTTCGCATTTCACTTCCCCTAATGTTAATATCTTCGGCTACATTTTGTTCGTCAATAATGCGGTTATTTGCGTCGCTCTCGTGTGCATTGCTTGTACATTAATGCTAGTAAAACCTTTTGGGTTTGTACGCTCATCTCCAAATTCGGAAGGATTGCGAATACGGACAAGTGTGCAATCTAGAACTCCAACTGCAGCTGGAAACGTATAACCTTGCTGCTAAAGATGCTGCACTTCACTTATTTCCTCATGGGAAGATGGAAACTTAATCCATAGATTTTATTTCTGCCAAATTTTGCCCGTTACTTCAGCAACTGCTTTTGACACACTACTTTGCTGAATTCCAATTTACTCTACGCTATTTAGGTAACCCGTGTCTGCGATATAAACACAAAAAGAAACTTTCGTTTTCTGGAAGGCCGATAATTTACCACCTCGTGATTTGTTTCACCAAAAAAAAAAGATTAGTTAACCATTCATTTGGTGATGTTTTTACGCGTGTTCGTAACCTTTTACTACCCTTGACTTATGTAGAAACACCATAATTACCGCACCTTCTCGCTTCCCCGAACGCGAACTCCGCGATAGAAGTACCTACAGAAAAATGAAGTAACTGCTTATGGTGCAACAAGTGCTCCAAACTTATTTGTCATACACATCCAAGGTTTTGCTTCAGAAATTTGAAACAAAAGCATTTCCTGCGTTTTATTCATGGGTCTCAATAAGATATAAGTCAACTTACTCTGCGAGAAAACAGAATATTCATTTCTCTTATTAATTTCAATGTAGCTTTAGGGGAATAAGTCCACATGTTTTGAAAACACTTCAGTTATTATGGTACTGTAAGAGTAACAACAGACTTATAAAGTCTAAAAAACCAGATTCATTTGGTGAACTACACAAGCATAAACGTATGTAGAACGAAACAGCAATCTAGCAATCACGAATAGTTTATCCTTTTAGTACACAGATCAATAGATATAAACTTGAAAGTTGACATATTTTAGAAATATATTAGTGTAGTGTCTCACTAATGAAGTTACAAAATGATAATAAGTCGACTTAAGTAGTTGCTTAGTTGCTTTGAATAGATGTCAGGTTACCAACTAGATGTACCTCTAAAGTAATGGTCACAATGTATCTATATTTGAACGATTTTTTCCTTTGACGTGTACGGACGTATTCCCCTGCAACCAGTAGGTAGAACTTGTGGTAATACTATACACGTTTACTTGCATATTTATATCAGTTTGTGTCTCACAATGGATGAGTACGAAGCACTTTTACTGGAAAGTCCGTTACTAATTGTGTTTTCATTTTGTTAGTTCAATTTTTGCCGAAAAAGAACAGGATGGCAAGTTTTATACTTTGTTTAATAAGTTACAAGATAAATCATCAAAATTCTTTCAATATTTTAGAATGCAAAATGTAACGTTTGAGCATGTATTGAATGACGTTGGACCACATATAGAAAAAGTACACTAATTTTAGAAAATGTACTTCTCCAGAAAAGGGACTTGCTGTAACGCTCAGAAAAACGTGATTTGCACTACTATCTACGAATAATAACTACTCAGAAAATCTCACTAAGACTGCAGGCAAAGATTTAATTCATACAAATAAAAAATATTCTATTTTAACAAAAAGGAATAAAAAGTAGTAAGGGTTAATTGAAATTCTATTTATGTACATTCCACAGGCAGTTTTTTATAATTGTTGTAAAACACTTTGGTTTGGCATGATACACGTTACATCAGTTACGTCTGAGTAGTTTACCACATATAGACTTATCATTTAGTTCAATTGCAGTGGCGTAGAACATTATGATTGTGATTCAAAAGAATTTAGTGGACTAGGCACTTCCTCAGTTGTCTTACGCAATAGTACTTGCTGCAATCGAATTCGGGTTGCATGTTTTCTTTTTTTAGATATCACAAAGATGGGGTAATAAACTCATAAGGAAAAGGTAGTCATTATCTTTCTCTTCTGATTTCTCTGGTAACTTATTACTTTTGTTAATTTTCTCGAAATGATCAACTTTCCTCTCCTCCATTGCAAGAAGTTGATTAATTTCCTATTCCTGTGATAAGCTCGTTTACTGCTGTTGGAATGGTTAATCAATAAATAAATAATTTCATCTATTTTAGTAAATTTTCGTTTTTTTTTAAATCTCCTTCTCGAGTCTCAGTCACAGCATCTGAACCTTGCCTTCCATTACTTCCATCAAATTCTCAGCTGTCACCAACTTCTTCTCCGTCTTGATAGTCTTCGGAGATGTCTTGATTTGAAACGGAGGAAACATTGGTTTTCATTTTTCAAGTTGATATTTGGCCAGAATCATCAGCTGCATAAAATAATACGACTTTAGAAACAACAATAATGCTTTTCAATTTTATTTATTTTTAATTTAAAATTTTCCTTTTATTTAAGATTCCTTTCAATCGCAATGGGATTTAGACCTTTAAGTTTTCGTTTCTCACAGCTCACAATCCTATCGCTAAAATGATATGCAAGTATGGAAAAACATTATTGCGGATCGAACTTATAATAAGCTAGAAAGAAACCCAATAAGCATTATATGAGTGTGAGAGAGACATAACTTTTATTCGAAGTTTATTGTAATTGCGAATTTATGACATAGTTGTATTACTACTCGTAAGAAGAACCAAGAAGAAACTTACGAGGGCTATAAACAAGAACATGAACATTTACATTGGTATTATAACTTAAGTTTAAGGTTTAACTTTAGCATTATAGTTCTTATTGAAAAACCAACTATTTTTAAAAATGAACAGAATACACTTTTTTCAAAACTCTACTTTATAAGATTTTCGAAAAGACCTCCACCTTGCGCAAGGCAGTAACCCAATCTGTGATAAAATTAAGTTCGGGTGTTTTCTAACATTTGTTACGTGATGTTTAAAGAGCCTGTAACTTTGACACGAAGTTTGCCCAAATTGTAAGCACGTTCATGTCTGTGCCCATAAATTTGCTGGGATACGTATCCGCAAACAAAAAAGTCGTTCGGTGCGATATCAGGTGAGCGAGGAGGATATTTATTAGTACCTTTCCACTAATAATACGGTTAGGGATCATAGTTTCCAAAAACTGTTGAACTCTTATTGCAGTATGAGCAGGACAGCCATCTTCTTTATACCAAATGTCATCAAAATTTATATTGATGCGTACAGCTAGAACTATCTGGTTTCTCAACAGTTCTAAATATTTGTCCGCATTCAAGTGTCCGTTGATAAAAAATGGACCAATTGTGAAATTGCCTAAAATTCCTGCCCACATACTAACTTTTTGGTGGTATTGTGTCCAGGAGTACTAGTGTGTTTGTTTTCCCGAGAGTAACCAATAGCCACACGTCGGTAATCAAAATATTTTCAATAAAACTTGTTTAGTTTAGTAAAAATTAAAACGCAGGTAGGGCATACCGCTGAGAAGTACCCCACCCACTTCATCCGTTGCCCCAGCTGTGGAGAAAGTCACTGAACCTCTTCCTGCAAATTTGTCGCTAACCCAAGGTGTAACAACTGCAGGGAAGCACACCCTAGCCACTCCTTTAAGTGCCGGAAGTGGCGGTAACCTCACAGTTCCCCGCCGAAAATGGTAACCGTCGAACCCATCCTGTCTTCCGATCACTTTTCGACATGTTTCCCGAACGGCAAAATAGGATCATTCGTGCCCCATACTCGCTATCCCGTCCCTACTGCCAACGGAGAACCGGCGCCTGCATATCTTGCACGCTGACGGCGGTTACCCTAATCCGAGAAACCAATCCTTACATCCCTCCAAAAGGATTTTCTAGCAGGGAAAGTTAATACTAGGGGCATTCGTCGGAAACGCTCCCTACTTAAAACCTTTTAAGCGAACACAGTATACACATTCTCTCCATCAAAGAAACAAAACTCACAAACAGACGCACACTTAACTTTCACACATATCACACAAACGTAAACAACAGCTACTATAATTAAAAATTGGTCTACTCCCTTTCAACTTCCTGCGAACCTATAGTATCTCGATTCCATTGCTGTGATGGTGCACTTTTAGACCCCGATCGATTTATTTTCCTACTACAACCCGTCCTGCCACAATACTCTATCCGATTACCTCTTAATTTACGCCTCCAGCCTCCCTTATGCGGTCATCTTACGTGATTTCAATGCCCGTAACACCCAATTCAGTGACCCCAGAGTGATTGCAATGGTATCAGGTTATCATCAGCTCTGTTACAGTTGCCGCTTTTGCGAATCGCTAACACACAGCCCACATATTTCGAGCAACTAGGTGCTTCAATAATAGACCACATCCTTGTTTCCGAACCCATTGCACACTATTTCGATCGTGAGTGCTTTTCAGACACCACGATCACTTCAGACGATCTGCCACTAGTGGTCAAAACTTCGCTTAGTCCAGCGCCTCAGCACCACCCCAATATAGTCATTAAAAATTTTTTGAAATCAGACTGGAATGCGTTCTCAGAACTCATTCCCAACAACTTTTCAATACTCAACCTTCTAATCACCCAAGATTTCGAGAGAGCCATTAAAGACGTAACTTCCGTAATTAGGGAAGCGGTGGATATCTCGGTCCCATTGAAAAACATCCAAATATGCCGCAAAATGCTCCCACATCGTGAACTTGATGAAAAAGAAAAGATAACCGCCAATTCTTGAGATCTAGGTATCTGGCTCTTAAAACCGGATACAATCGCCTTAACGACAAAATTAGGTGAGAAGCAAACAAATACGTCGAAGACTTCTGGCCCAAAGCCACCTCCCGGTTAGACTACAGAAACGGAAAACACCTCTGGTAACAGTTTGACAGACTGACCAGAAGTAAAAGAACCCCTAAATCCCACTTATCCGACCCACAGGTCAACCCAATCTCCTACAACAAAGGAAAGGCCGGCTTCTTCGGTCTTTACGTCCAATTGATTTGCCGATCGCCAATTTGACACACAGGATACTCCTAGAAAGCCACCATGGAGAATTCCGTACCCTTAGCCTTCCCGAAATCAAACTGGATAACGAGAATCTCTTCTAAGCCCCCATCGCTCCCGACCAGGTCAGCGCTTATTTTAAAAAAGTACGCAATTCAGCCCCAGGTCATGTCGGCTTAAATCGTAAAATTATCCGACACCTGCCCGACCCAGACCTCTAATTACTCTCCGACATTTATAACAAGTGCCTAACCCTATCCCACTTCCCGACAAACTGAAAATCGGCCTCCAACGTTATGATACCCAAACCTCACTCCTACCTAACCACACCCTCCTCCTACAACCTCGTAGAAGGAGAAGATCCCTTGCTGAAGCTGTTTACAGAGACCACCAGAGCATTCAATCACAAGAAATGCCTGTTTCTGGACATTAGGAAAGCATTTGACTGGGTCTGGTGCGCCAGTCTCCTACACAAAATCCGCAACCTCAACACAACCGACCCCTTCTCCAAACTCCTACTCTCGTACCTGACTAATCAGTCGGTTCAAGTCAAAGTACGTACAGCAAGATTCTGTTTTAGCCCCGATCCTCTACACTATCTTTGCTTCCGACATTCCCGAAATTCCAGAGTAGCCGTTGCGTAGTTTGCGGAAGACTGCCTTCTGGGCGGTGAATTGGAACAGCGGAACGGCTTCCGGCCTCATATCCAAAACCCTACGGAACATTTAAAACTGGGCGAACCGGTGGAGAGCCCCGCCAATTGCACCAAAACCCAAGCAATCCTCTTCCGACATACTAACCCCCACGATGATAAATTTCCAAATTTAGCCGACAGCAATGTTTCCCTCACCCTCAACCACGAGAAATTCCTTCTCCAACACGATCTCACCTACTTAGGAATCCCCAAGGTACGAAAAACACTTAACAGGATAAGAAGCCGGACAAACCTACTGGGCGCCCTCCAGGGTAGACTCAGAAGTGTTCACCACAAAACACTACAACATACCTACAAAACATACATTCGCCCTGTTATGGATTTCCGAGCACCCATATACACTAACATAAACCCTAATCGCCTCTCTTCTATCGCATGCTGTGAACGCCGAATACTTAGACGCATTCACGGTTACCTTGCAGGTATCCTATCGACCTCACAATGCAACACGCAAACATACCACCCAGACACAGAATACAGACGTTACAAAGAAACTTTGCATACAAAAGGATATTCGGCGACACGATCCCAATCAGAGAGATCGTTACCACTCCCTACAACTACCGATTTCCTCAAATCCCACGTAAAAACCCAAACTAAAATTCAAACACCTCTCGCGATAGTAAGACAACTCCTTAACGACCTCCCCAAGGAGATAAATCCCTCGATAGCACTTCATATGCCCTCCACATCCCCCCGTCTATTCATTGACACCTCGCAAGATACCGGCAAACGATTTGGATCACACGCAGCACGCTACTCCCAGTTAAACAACATACACACTTAAACCCATTAAAATAATATTCAAATAAAATCAAAACAACTAACTAATTAGGCAGTTTTCATTGTACTACTTGCGTTCTATGATTCAAACACTCTAAATATAAGCAATACAATTTACTAAATGTGCATAATGTATAACAGTCACAAATGTACCCGTTAACGACGGCAACATTGTTGGGATTCGCAAGTACCAGAGACCAAATGTTATGTATAAAAAAGTAAGTTGTGTGTGATTCCTCTGTTTGGGGTCAGCAGCGGTCTACTAATACATCGAGCTAAACAAGGCACAGTTTACAGATATATATATATATATATATATATATATATATATATATATATATATATATATACATATATGTTTGTTTCCGCGAGTATTGTATGTATTCAAAAATTCGTTCTGGGTGTTGCCTCGCGTTCTATCTCCTCCATACTCCATTTTGATCAATTGACGACGTTTCGGTAGAACCGCATCTAGTATTCTAAGGTTACTCTGCTTCTGCTTCTCGTGATTCGAATTGACCTCTTGTCTTCATTTCTGGTAGCTGATATTTCAATATCCTTTACTTTCGCTTTCACTTTATCTATGGCCGCTTTCTTTTTGTTGTTAATTTCTCCATTTTTGTGGTGATAATCTCCTGCAAAATAGCATTACAAGTATCCGGTACCCTTTTTGTATCGTCTCTTTTATTTAGGTTTCCTGTGCGTTTTTCAATTTCAATTATTTCGCTTATTATCCGACGTGTTTTGTATTGGATGTTGGCTATCCTTGTGTTTCAAAAACTAATTACATGTTGTCCGAGTAATGACGTGGGTTGGTTCTTTTGCACATTGTTGTGGTGCTCCTCTCTTCTCACGTTGATACATCTATTCGTTTGTGCTATCTACGTTTGTGGGCAATATCTTCATGGTAGTAGTGCTTGTGGACAAGAAGAGCAATAGAAACCTGCTACATACAGTATATAAAAGAGATATACATATAAATAGACATCTTAATGCAGAATCTCATTGCTGCATGATATTTCGTATAACCCTTGTTGTTCTAATTCTATTTTTGTAAAATATTTCCGAATTTTTCTCTTGGTGGTGAAAATCGTTGTAATGTTTTTTTTAATATCTTGGTTGTCCTCTCGATAGTGGCTTTTATATATGGTAAACACGCATTTGATATCGGTTTTTCCTTGTCGTTGTCTTCTCGTTGTGTTGATTTTTCCGCTTTTTCTTAAATTTCCTACGGTAAAACCATTCTGTAGCAGTGCAGTTTTAATGTTCCTCGCCTCTTGGTACACGTGATTCACATATGCTAGACGTCTGGATCTTCTTATTAAGGTTTTAGGACCGATTATAGATGTGCTGGGTGGTGATTGCATTCTACACTGAGATACCTTTTGTATGTGTATTTTTTCTAATGTACTGTATGTTGCAGGTTTCCATCGTTCTTATAGTAGCACTCTTACCATGCAGGGATTGTCCACTAACCTACACAGGACAAACGAATAGACGTAACGACGTTAAAAGAAAAGAGCACCCCAATTCTGTGCAAAAGAACCAACCGACGTTACAATTGCACAATATGTAAGCAGTACACCAGATGTAATTGATTTTGAAAACTCAAAAATGATAGCCAACATACAATACAAGACATATCGAATAATAAGGCAAGCAATTGAAATTGAGACACGCCCAGGAAGCTTAAATAGAAGAGACGATACACGAATGGAGAAATAAACAACGAAGAGAAAGCGACCATAAAGAAAGTGAACGGTGTACAAATAACACCGACCAGCGATGTAAGGAACATTTCAATTCCAAATGGTAACCAGATGTAAAGTGATTAGAGAATGGTAGATGCGATTCTACTGAAACGTCCTCAATTTACTAAAATGGGGTGTGGAGGAGATAAAACGCGGGACAACACCAAACGCCTCGCGTACGGTTGCCTAACCATGGTCGCGATTCTTGAATCCTTATGTTCCATTGGAGGTCTGTTTGTCTATCGCTGGGTCCTGCAAATTGTCATTTTAGGCTAGCTGCTCTCTCTTGACGTCTGCCACCTTAGTTTTTTCCCTTTCTGCATTCTTCTTCGTAAAAGTCCAGTTCTGGATATACGTATTCTTCAACTTCAAGCTAATTACTTTTAAATCGATGTCAACTTCTTCTCATGTATGTTTTTTTTTTGAGAAGTTCATCCATATGTATACACTGTGTGATATTCCGATGGTCACCATTTCTATCTCGGTTATTAGAACTGCTAAATGGGGAATGTTTTGCAAAGTTCAGTGCTCACAACAAATCTCATTTCAGATTCACCCTAACTTTTTTCAATTGTAGGATAAATTTTTCTGTGTAAACAGAAACCCCTGATTTTCAATTGTTTCCAGGTTTTTAGCACTATATTTTGTTTTTATTATGGTGGCCATATTGGATTTTTAGTTAGTTAGGTAGTCTTTAAAAAGAGCTTTTGAACGATGCAACATGCCTGGAAAATCTTTATTTGTAGGGGAGGTATTAACAAAAATTTATATTAATATCTAATTTGAAATTAGTAGCCTTTGAAATTAAACACCAATGAGAAATAAAGCGAAAAAGACATGTCATACTGTAAAATAATGAAAAGATAAGAAACGTCATCAAAGTAAAAAGTAAACAAATAGTACTAATGTTCAGTCACTTAAAAAACTGTTCCTTGGATGATCTTAACACATCCAGCACTCTTTGTTCTAAAATTTCCCTAGTTTCTGGCGGCTCATAATGAAATACTTTATTTTTAGTGGTACCCCATAACTAAAGTCAAGGGGGGGATGGTGGTAAGGTCGGGTGATCTCGCAGTCCATTGCACTGAAATCACTCTTTCATTAAAGTTTTCTCTCAAAAAATGTTTCACGTCACGAGTGCTATGGGCCGGGAAACCATCCTGCTGGAACCAAATGTTTTGCATGTCATCGGGATTAATAATTTGTCTCAAAAAAGGCATTATCCCGTTTGTTAGTAGCTCCAAATCTCTGTTACTAGTTAAATTGTAATCAAAAACGAAACGGCTTATTAAGTGGCTTATTAAGTGACCAAAGCGAACTTGAAATCTTCTTTGCTTCACCAAATATGGATTTTCAGTAGATCAATGATGATAGTTATGCGTATTGAACACTACACAATTCGTAAATCGTGTTCCATCTGTCCACAGTATTTTAATAGGAAAACTACCATCATCTTCACATTTTGTAGGTACCACCTGCTAAATTGTACTATTAGATGATAGTCATGATCGTTTAAACCTTGTACAATTGTTGGTTTGTAAGGGTGGTATTTGTTTTTCTTCAAGGTTCTCTGAACAGTGCATTTTGGAATAGCAGTTTCTCGAGCCACTCGGTGAACTGTTGTGCTTGGATTGTTCGTAAGGTTTCGCAAAATATTATTTCTGCGTATATCAGAATCGTTAACTTCGTAATCAGCTCTTTTTTATTCGAAACTTCCAAAGTTCAGTAAAATCCTGATTGTCCTTCCTAAATGTGGTCGCTGTCTTTCTGGAAAGCACATTTTCAGAATTTCTATTTGCTTTGAAGTACACTTCCAACAAATCAATATTTTCTTCGTTTGAATATTTATTTGCCATTATCATTACTTATTAATCTTAATACTCAATAATAATTACTTACCAATAACTACGTGTACCCAAGATTTTACTTAACAAATCTCTGTAGCACAAATTGTACTTTGACAGATTATCATTTTGTTTCATACTAATGTTTAATTCCATGGATTACTAATTTTATTAGGAAATCTTCGTTAATATCTCTCCTATAAATAAAGATTTTCCAGACATGTTATGCACCGTTGAATATCTCTTACTACCTAACTAACGAAAAATCCAATATCGCCACCATAAGAAAAACAAAAGGTAGTACTAACAACCTGGAAACAATTGAAAATAGGGGGTTTCTGTTTACACCGAAAAGTTTATCTTAAAGGTGTCTAAGTAATGTAAGGGTTTAATAGCGGTCGTGGTAGGCGTTATCGCAGTATTGAAGGAAATTCAAATTGACAAACTTTTGTTTTTTCAAAATATCTTAAAATTGAAAAAAGTTAGGGTGAATTTGAAATAAGATTTTTTTGTCGGCACTGAATTCTGAAAAACATTCTACATTTAACCGTTGTCCTATCTCTTCAAATAACCGATCATCGAAATGTGGACACTATATACAGGGTGGTTTAGAAGGAATCTACCATACTGCACAAGCTTATTCCTTTCATCAAAATTATGAAAAAAGTTCATATAAACATGGGTCCGGAAATGCTTCGTTAGCGAGTTATACAGGGTGAAAGGTTTCGCCTGATGATAAAATGTTGGCCAATTTTTTTGCATTAATGTTTTCAGAGTTGAATTTTTTACAAATTGTATTAAACATGTTTCTTTGTTTATTGGCAATTTAACGGAGTTATTGAAGTCTAAATGGAAACAAGTGTGTTTTTCGACCCCAACCTTTTGTACTTTACCCCTGATTTCTAATTAACAACTGGAGTCACAGTTCTGGGACGAGTTTTATTCGATTTCACGGGAGCTGAGTTCCAGGCGAAATCTTTCATCCTTTCATACATGATTACTCAGTGGCACAGCGGTTAAGGTGCCAGATAAGAGAAAACTTACCAGGTTCGAATCTGAGAGTAGTCAAGTGCTTGAGAAAAAATCATATTAAATTAATTCGACTCAAGTGTGAAATTATTCCTTCTCGGGACTAAGGCTCATGACGGAAGCAGGTCCGCTTCCGAAACGTCCCGCTATAAAAGCAGAAACTGTGGAAATAGGCCGATCAACTCAACTAATATGAGACCTCAGTTACAAAACACTTATAATAATACAAAATAAAAAATCAGCAACTGAAGGACTGTTAATGTTTGTGCAACATTTATTTTTATTAATTAATTTATTATTTATTATGAACGTTAACAAAACCGGCAATAATACGTAGTGTAGGAAGCGGTTTAGATTACTACAATAAACTAAAAATTATTACAAATTGTAAAATTCTAGTACTCATACAAATAATTAATTTCTCTTTGTAAAAAAACCTTTTTCTAATTTTTCTAATTCATAAGCAGGCTCACAATCTTTTACAACCCATGTTGATCCAGTACTACTTTTTTTTAAAATCGTTATCATAGAGTCACCAACGTGTTGTGGTCTATTACAGAAAATTACTTAAAACACTTGCACTAGTCAATTATAATTAATAAACTTACTCTTGATCCTTTACATCGTATTTAACTTCACGCGTAATTGTTAAGTAATCTTCGGAATGCATTCTACTAAAGATATCATTATCCTTTAATGCAGAATTGGTAGATCCGGGACAAACTGTTACAACCTTAACTTTTGTCCGTTTGTAATGAGATTCTTTACCATAAGCCCGACTAAGTCCAAAAATAGCACATTTCGTAGCGTGATAAATTGGAAAAAGTTCTATTTCCATAAAAACTGTGATTGAAGAAATATTTACAACAATACCATCCTCCCCACTTTTATGTTCTCTAATGTATTTCTCAACTGCTAATAATAGTCCATTTGTGGTCCCTTTCTAACAGAATTTTGACTAATTTTGTTTAATGATTTATGTAACTTACCACATTTATATCTATTTCTCTTTCCCAATTCTTATCGTCCAGCAAGGCAGCGTTATTAACAAGAATATCTACATTATTAAATTTTTCTATAGTAGCCTTAAATGCATCTAAAATAGGCTGTAATATAGAAAACTTGAAGCAAGTGTTAACCTACTCTCGAATTCGTCCTTCTTGGAAATATCTGTCAATACAAATATGACTTTATTTGTTCCAAATTCTACATTTAAATCATTTATCACGATTTCACTTTTTTCTCCATCATTATCAACTATAGTTACCCCCTATTAAAAAAAAGGTTTACATATAAAACAATTCCAATTCGAAATACAACCTTAATGCCATTTCTTAAAAGTGACCTTACTGTACACAAACCAATTGCTCCTAAGCCTCCCGTCACAATAGCTACTTTTCCTTTAATATCAAATTCGTGCATTGTGTTGATGTTTTACCAATACTAAGTATATTAATTAATTTAGCGTTGAGTGCCAAAGCAATTATATTATCTACGAGTATAAGTGTGCTAATGTCCATATTATTTGTTATCTTATTATATTGATTTAAAATCCTTAAGTCTACACTATTTGTTGTTTACCTTGCTAGCACTTCTAAACAAAGTTTGATCAATCTAGGGTTACTTCATTGTTTTCTAGCATGGTTCATCAAGTGCAACAATTTCAAGAACCTGTAACGTCGATTAAATTAGGGATACTGAGAATTACCTTATATCATGGTTTTGCTGTCATGTTTTAACTTAAGTTTCTTAAAATATTTTTCTAAACTTACTATAAATAAAGATGTACAATATCACGTTTTCTTGATTTATTTGCATAAGATTAGATTATAATATATAAAATATAAATATAATATAAACGAGTTTTATAAGTATGTTATCTTTAAGAAGGAAAAACCCATCTACAAAATTTTATAGCACACTTTCTAGTAAAATGTTCACGTGCATATTAAAAAACAAGTTTCATAAGACCAGTCTTGAAGCCGGAATTGAAGTGTAAAAAAACGAGTGGCGTAGCCTCGAGTTTTGAAAACAATGAGTGCTTCAAGGTCTTATGAAACACGTGGGTGGATTGATTGGGTGAGTGGAGGGATGTGCGTGTGTGTGTGTGTGTGTGTGTGTGTGTGTGTATGTGTGTACGCGAGTAGGCGCGTGCGTGCGCGGGTGGGTGCGGGTGTGTACATAGTTTTCGGCATTATGAAATACTTTCACTTTGAAATGACAACTAGTTTCTTAAAAGAATGTGCGGCCAGAGAAAATAAAAACCGGATAATTATATTTTCATAAATAATTTTTATTGTTGTAGTATTATTTTTTTATACATACCGGGTGTCCGTTCTCAAACCCGAACATAGAGATTTAACAATGCAATGAACACATTTTTTCAGATTTCTGCTCGCCAATTCAACCGACAGAAAAGCTAATGATAACAATCAGAAGGTAAAGTGATTGCACATCCAATGGTATTAATTACAAGGCTAAAAGATGACATGTTTAGTTTAAAACATGATTGATTTCCAATTTGTTTCAAATGTGTCAAATAATTTAAAAAAATGTGTTTTTATATTGTCGTCCATGTTATTAACTTTAAAATGGATAACTACTGCAATGAAGAAAGAATTCTCAAAAAAGTTAAATTATGTGAATCAAAAAATTTAAACTAATTAAGACAAAAGACGCAATTATGTAGTTTAAAATACTACATTATAAAATTACAGTTTTAAAACTTCTAAAAGAAGACAAAGAAAAATAAAATAACAATTAATATTCATACAAACCCCCGTTTTGAGAGAAACAATACCCCAATGCTTTTCTTCTAACGTTAGCCAATTGTGTTTCGGTAATTAACCGGCACTCGTTTTCTATTGCCTCCCTCAAGGAGTTAATGATGTCTAGGTGGCGCCTTTTATAAATTTTGCTTTGAAGGTGGCCCCACAAGAAGAAATCGCAAGGGGTTAAATCAAGAGATCTGACAGGTCAACTTGTAGCAAATTTCTGACATCTAAACCAAAATGTGCAGGATATGTTGAAACCAGATCTGATTTTCTCTTGCAAATTCTTCAAATGCAGGCCCAACTTTGGTTACTAGTAATTATAAATAAACTTCTGAATTTAAATTTTCTTCGATTTGCAAACGGGCCAATAATGCTATTGTTAAAAATCTCAAGCCAGATATTAATTTTTTGAGGATACTGAGTTCGCTTACTAATTTTCACTAGAGGATTTTCTTGGGCCCAATAGCCAGTGTTTTTAACATTGACTTCTTTATTGAGTGCAAACGTACGCTTGTCTCTAAAACAAAGTGTCGACAAAAAGCGACGATCAGCATTAGCGCGCTCTAGCATTTCTTCACTGAACACACTCCTGCGCTCCTCGTCAAAATCGAAAATCTCTTGACAACACTGGGCCTGGTAGGGGTGATATTTGGGCTTACTAGGTATGTCCCATACCCGTGTTTGAGATAAACCTACTTCAACAGCAATTTGTTTTAAACTAATTGTCGGGTCCAAGTTTACCGTCGCCAAAACACGTTCTTCAGAGTGATAAACTAACACTATTTGTTAATTTCCTGCGATATAATTATTTTTAATTTTAGTGTTTTAACGATAAAAAAGTGTTCCTAGCCACCCCTAGATTCTGATTCGACATAAATATTTCGAGATCTCTCACATTACTGCACGTAATGATTAATGGCACTTAAAGACTGTATAGGTTATAAAACTAAGAGCAACAAATATACAACCTTCCATGAACTAACACCTCTGTAAAAGTTTTTTCGCATGAACATTGCAGTAGTCATCCATTTTAAAATTAATAACGTTGACGACAATATTAAACAACTTAAAATTTTGAAATTATTCGATTAAAATTATATATATATATATATATATATATATATATATATATATATATATATATATATATATATATATATATGTATCGTTCCGGGTTAGTTATTAACTAAGATTAAGGCGACGTAAGTCTTCATTATACACTTATTTTAGTGATAGAATCAAAAATTTTTTGCTGCGACAGTGAAATATTATAATTTAGGACATTACATACCACCATAATACATAACCTATATATTTATAAGTAAAGAAATACTTTTCTTGTTTGTTACAAATTAAATCATTTCAGGTGGAAAAATTGATAAAAGTTGGTATTAGTTATTCTTGAGATTTATAACAACCCTTCTAGAAGCATAATTATTGGTTTGTAATCGACATAATTCTTGTAGGTGCTTTACGATAACATAAATATCGATACATTTGTAATTATTTCATTCTTGTGGAAGAAAGTGTGAACAGTGTAATGTAATTCGAAGATATTTAATATTTTAATTTGGCACACAGTTTAAATAGATTTCATATTGCTCCAAGTTAAATTAAAAGCAATTTACATAAATCAGTACATGTATTCAGTCCACCTATCGTAGAGTTATCAATATGTTATGTAAATATTATATTGCATTGGAATTAAAACGTTTAAATTAAAAAAAATTGTTCATTATCAGTGTCACTCTCAGAAGTGGAATCGTTAACAGATATAATTAATGGTTTCACAGCCTCAAAATGTTTTTCAATTTCCCATCACTCTAACATAGACACTTCGGCAAGTTTAATGCATTTCTGCCAATATGTACCATCAATTCGTTGCAAGGATTCCATCCATATTTCTCTTACCTGATCATCGTCAAATTTGGAATTATGTATTCCTATATTTTTGTTGTAGTGTCCACATTTATGTACTAATTCATCTATTTCGTATACCTTTCGTATCGCATTATCTGCAACTAATTGCAGTAATTCTTTTTAAATTCATTTAAGTTCATAAGCTATGTTGTGCTTTAATAG
Source organism: Vesta saturnalis (assembly GCA_036346205.1). NCBI lineage: Eukaryota > Metazoa > Arthropoda > Insecta > Coleoptera > Lampyridae > Vesta > Vesta saturnalis. Next base: position 1,061,498 of record JARFJB010001256.1, read on the forward strand.
AAAATTACATATTTCTTCCTTCTTAGACGAATTATTTGTAATTTTTTCTAGAAGTTTGGAATGATAACTACCATTATCCATTACAATTAAAGATGGTTCTTTTACGTTTGCAATTAAATTACTTTCTAACCATTTTGTAAACAACTCCGCACTGCATGATGCTCTGCACTTTGTGACGTTGTAGAAAACAAAAGTGAGGCATCGGAAATAAATCCATCTACCTGCATGAGCAACTATACATCTAAAAAACAGTTATTTTATTAGGAATTATAATGTAATAACTAAATTACAACAAACCTTTCCCTTTTATCACGCCAGTTTCTTTTGTGCGATCCTCTACTGAAAATCCAAGTTTCATCTAAGAATACAGGATAGTATAATATTTTTTCTTTATTCTTGTAATCAGCGGCAGTATGTAATTGTTCTAGTAAACTTCTCCTACCATCATCTACTTTAGATGAACAACCAACGGAATCTAAGGGACGACTTAAACCTGATCTACTGAAATCGAAAACTTGACTATTGCTTAATTCTTTTTGTAATGATGCCAGTATAACATGTATACCTACAATAACAGGGATAGTACTAGACATGTCTTGCATGTTTGTATTTACATTTTGAATGCATTTCATACTTTTTTCTCTTTACAGCATCCTTCACATAGCCATCAACTTCTGTGGACTTAGATTTCGTACGTTTTTAGCGCACTAACTGTATTTATACTAACGCCACATGCTGCAGACCTGCTCTAAAAGTAGTCCTTCCAAGTATCATATTTTACACAATAATGTACTACATACCTGCAGAACAGATTAAAATGGAACGAGTGCCCCTTGATTGTCCTGTTTCCGTTCAAAATAATTAAGCACGTCCATAACTACGAGTTGCGCTTGAAATTGAAGGTGCTTATTAGGGGAAGGTTGCCTATATTGGACCACTGTTCAGTTTTAGGGTTCTAACTTTAAGAAATCAAAACACTTTCTAATTTATACACCAAGTACTTTAACATGTTGTCCACTTCTAGTAATTTTCTCAATATTTTTTGTTGAATAATATAATCTGAAACCCTTGCAACTGGTCCATTATAGGAGACTGGTTGCCTAAATTGAACCAGTGGGTTCCTATATTGGACCATCTATTTCAGTTACGTAAAATTAAGTAAAACTTTAAATATACATTAAAAGAACAAGATAATACAATTTTTTATTTAAAAACCAAATGTCAATACAAAAATATATTGAATGAACATTAAAAAAAGCCAAATCCTACCATAAACAAACAAAAATAACACAATAAAGGAGCAAAATAAAGAACACAAACAAAACGAATCAACCTAAAATCTTTGTAAATGACAGATATTTTTAGAAACTAAGTAAGCAACAACTATAACAGAACTGATCTAGTAAGACTAAAATAGGAACGTTTTTTCCTAGAAGTAGAAAATTTCTCCCTTGACTTTATGTTTGCACATGATTCGTGCACCCAATCTCTACATTTTTGACACTGAATCATATCTTCAACAATACTCTCAGAGCAAAGTTTGCAGTACCATTCTTTGACATCAATGCTCTTTTTGTTAGAAATGCAGGATACTTCCAGTTTGTTTCATCTTCTTGTGATCAACAACTGGACTTTTTAATATTTGTTCTATAGAATCTCCTTCTTTTGTTGTGGATGAATCAACTTCAGCTGATGTAGTTGCTATTTGTTCCATAGCCGATGTTGATGTCGATGTTGAAGCTATTTGATCTAGGAGGTTCATTTCTTTTGTTGTAACTGGTCTTTTGCTGTAGCAACTCAAGATCACATCTTCATCACCGGAATCGGAAATACTTTCAGAGTTCTCATGTTCAGCCATATCTACTCTTGTCTTTGGGATGAGTATATCTGAAGTTGCGAAATCACCATCGCTGAAAACATTACGGTCCACCGTCCAAATTCCCGTTTTCTTGAAACCATTCTTGGAATGGTACTGTGTTGGCATAAGCTGTCCTGGCATAAGCTACAGTGACTTAAATACAGCTACGTCGAGGGGTTGAAGCCGGTGGCTGAAATGCCCCGGAAGCTGTAACATAATCACTCCATTCTTTCGTGCCAGCTCTATTGCCTCAAGATTTTCAGAGTGAGTACTGTGGCCGTCTAAAATAAGCAAAACTTTATTGATCCTTTATTGATATATCCGGTGTCAGATATCTCTACCACGCAGGCAGGAGGTGCTCCAACTCTAAGATCTGGTTCAGCTCTTTTTCTCTTGAACATTATCATCGGTGCAACAAACTGGCCGGCTGCACTGGCGCATACAACCATCGTGGTATTCACCCCACGTTCGCCGCTAGCAACCGAACCTACTTGGCACTTGCCCTTTAGGGCTAGCATTTTCTGGCACTTCTTGGCAGCATTTGAAAAGCCAGACTCGTCTACATTGAATATTCTTGTTGCATTAAGCTGGCATTTATCGACAATTCTCTAGGAAGTCGAAGAACTGGGTAACATTATCTCTAGTAAATCCCTTGCACTGAGCTATGAAAGTAGATTCTGATTGCCTTAATGCAATGTTGGGATGCCTACGCAAAAATGCGTAAAACCATTTTTTACCAGGCTGCTTTTTTTCTCTATTAAGATTGTGTTTGGTGTTGTTTTGCTCCGCCAGTTCATACGCTGCATTACGGACATCTTGTATGGTGACCCCATAAAGCATCTTCTCTGGGTTAAGAATATACGGTACCAACCTCTCCTCAAACTCCGGTAAAAAGATGGTGGCACTTCTGAAAATTTTGAACGTCGCTTATGAGACACTGTACATGCGTCATACTTCATTTGCCATTTTGTAAGCCTCTAAGGCTTTCGACATATCCGCTTCACTCGATTTACCATATTTTATGGCTTTTATATAATTGGAAGACATTCTAGAACCAAATAAAACATTGGTAGCTGTATAATGTATAATGTTAAAAACGTATTTTGATTATTGGAGTACTTCATATTTTTCAATTTATGAAACCCCAGTTATTTTCTAAAATCACATGTTTAACATTCCAATGTAATTGGGTTTGATCTTTTTAATAGCGATTTTAACAGGTAAAACTTACTTGTTTTAATGAAAATAACAGCGCTGGGTGACTTTCCAACGTTTGCCACACAAACACTTACGAATTATTCATAAAAACTACATCGAAATAGCAAAAATCACCAAACACGTCGTACTGAGGTAAAACATGCATCAATGTCCTCGAATTGTAATGACACCTTTGTACCAAGAGTCAAAGAGAATTTAAAAAATGTCGCTACCATCGCACTTATTCATTCAAATATGGCCGTAGTCCAATTTAGGGGGCGGTTCAATATAGGCAACCTTCTCCTACGTAGCATATCTAAAAGTTTCTAAATTTTGTAAAAATGTTACCAAATTACCTACCGATAATTCACTTTAAAAGTAGTAAGTTATAAAAAGTAAAGCAAAAACGCATACACAATAATTTAAAAAATGACAGGAGTGACAGATTCTGATTCTTAATCACGACACAGGTTTCAGTGCGCTAATATGAATTGTACAGCGGATTTAGGTATGTTTTTATGGCCATCCTTCTCTAACACATGTAGTTGAGAGAGACATAAAATATGTAATTTTATTATAAGTTTTACATCGATGAGTCATACCCAGCTTTATTTGAATTAAACTTTATCTGCTCCATACTCCATTTTGACTTCTTCACGTCACTTCACTTTACTTCTACTTCGCGTTTGGTATTGAGCTGCTGTTTTCATTGCTGGTCGCTAGTATTTGTATATCCTTCACTTTCATTTTCACTTTTTTTTGACCGTTTTCCTTTTTGTTGTTGATTTTTCCATTTTTCTGGTGAACTTTTTTCCAAATTGTTTGCCAGGTTCCCGGTAGCATTTGTGTATCGTCTCTTTCATTTAATTTTCCTAGGGGTTTTTCAACTTCAATTCATTTCCCTATTATTCGATGTATTTTATATTGTATGTTAGTTATCATTTTTTTTCAAAATCAATTACTTGTGACCTATTGTTCACATGTTGAGGAAAATCTCTGCATGTTGTGAGTGATTGTGTACAAAAGAACAATGGAAACCTGGGACATACAGTATACAGGGTATCCCATAAGTATAGGGCTTAACTACAACTTGCTTAAGTCAAATGGGATCGATTAAAACAAACATACCTTAGTACAAATGAGCTTCCTGAAGAAGTTACAGCAATGACATGACGTATCAAGCTGAAAATTCCACTTTGGAGAATGCTGAATATTCTCAGTTTATGGGCCATTCTGCATATTGTAGGGAGCGCTGTCGACAGATTTTTTTTCGTATGTTTCTGTCATCTTTTTCTTGTAATAAACACTTTCGTTTCTGCGGGTAAAGGTTATGATGGAGAAACTAATTTTACATAAAAAAAGTTGTACTTATTTCATATCCACAAAATGTACCGTTTTCAAGAAAAAACGCACCTAAACGTTTTAATGCACCAATTAGAAGCTTTTCACGAAATACGATTGTATCAAGTTACCACTTGTCACACTAATATTAATGCACTTTCTAATAAAAATTAAATTTAATTAAGCAGGTATTATATTTTATTGGCTATTTACAAAAGGTTTTCGGAATGGACGCCATTAGCTTCAATGCACTTTTTAGCTAAATTTTGTCTAACGCAGAAAAATGACAGCGTTATTTCTAATCGCATTTCCAGCTTCTCGAATGTTTCTTTACAATCCCATTCTATTTCCATTTGATTGTTTATAAAAAATGGATTTCATATGACCCCATACGAATCTAACGGATTGAGAGCTGGACTTCGTGGTGGCCGGGGATGATCACTCCCACGTCCAATCCATTGTTGTCGAAAGTGGTTATTTAAATAATTTTGCACATTTCGATCATAATGAGCACGAGCACCATCGTGCATAAACCACATATTGTTTATAATGTTAAGCGAAACATCTTCTAGTAAAGTGGTCAAGTATTCTACAAAAAGTTGTGGTATGATTCTGCATTCAACCGAATGTAGTAAGATCACATGGTTCTATTAAAAAATCCCTGGCAATTCCTCACCATACGTTAATTAAAAATTCGTGCTGAAAATGCTTCGTTCTAGCTATACGGGGATTGTCTTCAGTCTATGTATAAGAATTGCGGGTATTGATTATACCTCCACGAGTAAAGATTGCCTCATCAGAAAAGAGCACACGATTAAAAAATGTCGGGTCATTATTTTGTTTATTACTCAACCACTGACCACAATTCAATCTTAGTGGAAAATCTGTCTTCAACAACTCCTGTGCATTTAAATGGTGATAGGGATGCAGAAATTGGGCACGAAGAACTCTATGTATGGACGCCGGGGTACAGCTGTAATTGCAGATAACTGCCTAGTAGTGATTTCAGGGTTTTCTTCAACTCAACGTAAAATATCTTCTTCCTCTCCAACGGGTAGAGGGGTTGGACGTCGCTTTAAAGCTCCCATGTTCTCTTAATCGTTGGAACAAAGTTTGAAATAGTTTTCTGTTAGTTGGCGACTATTTGGGTACAACTCATTATACCTTCTTGCTGCAGCTCCCCCATTAAATTGCTCTTTGTCGCAACCACATCGGCCATCTCAGAGTTGGAAAGTACATTGTAATGGGGCATTTTACAATACAACAAGAAAAGGTATTCAGAGTGGGGACAAGAAAAATGAACGGAAACTTAAAGAACAACAATAAACTCGATAATGAATCAGTAGAACAACAATAAAATAGTTTAATATAAAATAACTGACAGATTACAACTTACAAATAATGTAGCAAATGCATTAACAATAATGTGACAATTGCTAAGTTGATACAATCGTATTTCGTCCGTTTTTTTTTAGACGCGTTTTTCTGGAAAACGGTACATTTTGTGGATATGAAACAAGTACATCTTGTTCATGTAAAATTGGTTTCTGAAATATACCCAAAGTTAAAAGTATTTTTTATCACTTTAAAGCGCTCTTAACTTCTTCAGAATGCACATTTGTACTAATGTATGTTTGGTTTAATCGATCCCATTTGACTTAAGGAAGTTGTAGTTTAGCTGTGTCTCTACCCTTTTGGGACACCCTGTATAGAAAAAATACGCAGACAGATAGATCTCAATGCAGAATCTCATCACCATCCAGCACAACTACAATATGAGGTAAAAACGTTGATAACCAAATTCCTGGCATATATCAAACGCGAACAACGTACAAGGGGTAAGGAACCTTAGAACAGCACTGCTACAGAATGGTTTCAGAAAGAAAGTATAAAAGAAGCCGAAAAATCAACACAACCTGAAGAGAATGACAAGGAAAACCCGATATCGAAGGTGTGTTTACCGTATATAAAATCCATCACCGCCAGGATAAGTAAGATATTAAAAAAACATTACAACGATTTCCAGCACCAACAGAAAAATTCGGACATATTTTATAAAATTCGAATACAAAAATAGAATTAGAACAACAAAGGGTGTACGAGATACCATACCTACATGGGACAAACGAACAGACGTATCTACGTGAGAAGAAAGGAGCACCGTAACGCTGTGCAAATTAACCAACCCACCTCATCACTCGAAAATGTAATTGATTTTTAAAACACAAAAATGATAGCCATCATGGAATACAAAACATATCGAATAATAAGGGAAGCAATTGAAATTGAAAAACTCCCAGGAAACTTAAATAAAGGAGTCGATACACAAAGGCTACCGAGTACTTGGAAAACAATTTTAGAGGAAATTATCACCATAAAAATGGAAAAATCAACAACAAAAAAAAACGGTAAAAAAGAGTAAGTGAAAGTAAATTATATTAACATTAGCAATACTCATCATAATTTATAAAATAAGATAAGTAAACCCCAGACAATTTCAAAACATCAACCACGTGCGCGTGTCAACGATTAGAGCTCTTTAATAATATTACTTGGGCTCGAATACAAAAGGCTGTAGAGATTAGATTCTGTATCTCAACATACTATCATTGGTTTAGAATTGTTCATAGAAATCATAAAATACATATTTGATTCCACCTACCTTACACATGATGGTAATTTCTACAGGCAATTGTTAGGCGTTCCAATGGGCGCTATCATTAGCCCAATCCTCAGTCAGTTTGTAATGGACACCCTCTTAGATCGGATCCTACCAGAAATTCCGTTCGCACCTCCTTTCATTAACAAATATGTACACAATATGCACCATTCCGGTAGACCAAACAGATAATACTTTAAATACATTTAATAGTTATGATCCAAATATACAGAACCCGATCCATTGCTTTGATGACGCCATAACTCTTCATTGTAGTTCATCTCAGTCTACCCATAATAGTAGTCTACCTTCTATGTCAAATCAAGACATTAGAACTGAAATGGCAAATTCAATTAACAACGACATTCAATGTATTGTAGAACGGGGATGCAATAATCTAGTTAAATTTAATGCTAACGAAACTCACTGTTACCTTATGTCCGCCAAAAAAGATCGATCATTTCCTGTTGTAAGTATGAATGGCTCAGATCTTAAGTTTTCGGACTCTATTGCTAAAAATAGGCTTTATGTACAGATCTAAGAAGTACTTTCCCTCCTGACAACTCTTTTTGTTGTATAAGGCCCAAATTCGGCCTCATCTTAAATATTCTCACCTCTGGATTAGTGCTCGCCAGTACGCTTTCGATATCGTTGATCGTATCCAAAAGAGGGCGATTAGGCTTATTGTAACAACTGAAGCATCTGAACATTTGTCTACATCTGTACTAATAAAATACCATTAATCAAACATAAATCTGAAATGAATATATTTTTACTTCATTTTGTATCGCCATTGACAACAATCTACTCGTCTCTTTGAATCACTTTGAAATACAGGTACGTACGATTTTAAAGAATACAATAACATAAACACACAATAAATGTAAATTTAAGATATAATAACCTATAAAACACTCAAATGTACCGGGTGGCCAGATAAGAATGCATGGTGCTGTTTCTCGGAAACTATTCGTCCTAGAGACTTGCGGAAAAAAAATTTTATTACTAAAGTGGCCAAAAAAAGACCGCGGAAAATACTTTCAAATTTGCAAGATGGCCACCAGGGGGCGTAAATGCCATCCTAAACTTTGAAAGTGTTTTTTACTGGAATCCACCTAGTAAATGTACCAAAAAATTATATGCTTTTTAAAACTCAGCTTTATTCGAGTAATTTTTGTTTGACGTGTCTATTAAAATAAAGTGGTGGGGGGTGATTCAGTGATTTTTTAAATAAATAGCTGTAAGTCCTAAACCACTGAACTGATTTTAATACACTTAGTTTCGTTGGAAAGAGCATCTATTGCTCCATCAAATCCATCTTACCTGTAATATGTCTAATTTTTAGTGATGTCTTACCATACGTGTCATTGACTCCCCACGTTAGTACGAGAGTAATGTCGCGAACTACTATTCAAAACATTTTAAAGGATCATAGGTAAGTTCTTATGTCACTGAAAATACTACTTTACACGTTTCACAATGTGTTTGTAATTTCAAATTTATACAATGCACCCGTATCATATGGTTTTACATCAAGCCTTACATGACGAAGACTTTGACCGAAGGATAGATTATTGTCATTGGATGTTGGGCATGGTCTGGGAAAATAGAGGATTTTTATCCGAAATTCTTTGGACGGATGCCACCTTTAAAAGTGATGGAAACGTTCATTTGCATAATATGCATTATTTGTATGACACCAATCCTCATTGGTTGCACGCGGTCCAACATCAAGGTCGTTGGAGTGTTAATATGTGGTGTGGCATCCTAGACGGAACTATTATAGGTCCCTATTTTTTTGATGAACCACTAAATGGTGCCGTGTTTCTTGATTTTCTGGTAAATCAATTGCCTATTTTATTAGAAGATGTACCCTTGCAATTACGGCAAAATATGTTTTTACAACTAGATGGTTGCCCGGAACATTTTTCAATTAATGTGCGAGAACACTTAAATTTAATATATCACCAGAGGTGGATTAGATGAGGAACTCTATTTCCTTGACCACCCCGATCCTCAGACTTAACCTGTTTGGACTTTTATCTATGGGGTCGGTTAAAAGATATTGTTTTCTAAACTCCAACAACAACGAGAGACGACATAAAAGTACGAATCCGTGAGGCCATTCGCAGCATGTAATCTTAACTGGGGTCATATAAATAATTCACCCACCTAATGATTAAATACTTCTAGCCCAGAGCTATCATTAGCTGTGGAAAATAATGGATAACTAGAAGATTTTATGCCACTTTGCTCATCGGTAGATTAATAGGTCCACGTTCAATAACATTTGATTTGCTTATTAACAAAATTAGAATTGCTTAGATATTTTCGCTTTACAAAAAAAGGTGTTGCTTCAAACCTGAAAATAAATAATGTATTCTTGGACGCCAATTTGTTTTTAAAGAACAAATAAACCTTAAAAAGGGAAAATTCACAAAAAACTCATGAAAAATAAGTAAAAAATAATGACAGCAATGAGTTTTATTACGATACTTAATTTGATTATAAGGATGATCTCTTAAAAACTAATGTTAGTGATTCTTAATTAACTGCCTTAAACTATAATGTAAATTAATTATCTACATGAAATACCTGAAGTAATTTCTTTTACATTTGGGTGTAACTGGAACTTCAGGAGATAAGAAAATCCTGTCGATTCATCACTTTAAATTTATTGCTCAATTTTGATGGAAGTTGAAGTAAACATCAGATTGATATGCTGGTAACTCCAAATGTATAGAAATTTCTTTATAAACCTCCAAACTGAATTGATTTTGTATGGTTCAAAGTAAAATTTGACAATTGAAATCCCACCTCGCAGTAACAAAGCTATTGCAGCATCTTGCAACGTTAACGTTAAAATAAAATTAAACTCAAATTAAAAATAAGTGGTAAGAATATAAGTAAAATTGCTTGAAATGTAAATGTCTCAAATTTCAGTATAATAATTTTAATAACTCACCATATAAATGTGACACTCTTAATAAAAAATTTAAACAAAGCAAAAATGGCTTCTACTTAAAAACGTAGTTCAAGCAATGAATGAGGGACGCTCCAAGTAACCCTGCGCAGCAGTGACAGAAAATGACTCGAGCGCGAAAAGGTATGTGCAAAAGTATAATACTTCAAATAATTTTTAAAAAACTATATGGACATCTTTACGCCAATAAGGTATGCAACTAACGCTACACGAAATGCACTTAGGTTGCCAATATAAACGTAAATTTTAAACGTACATAAAAAGGTTTGTTACAAGCAGAGGTTGACGCTGCTGTAATGTCCACGCATGAGCAGCTACAACAATGCATCGAGGTCGATGGGAAACAATTCAAGCATTTACGTAGGCATTATTGCACAATCGTTCCTTTTTAGGGCCATAATTAGAATTAATAAAAAGAATTCCGCAAATATCTTTCAAAAATAAATATTATCATATTATTACACTTAATTTTTGAAATTATGAACACTTTTATTATTTAAAAATTATAAAATGATGAAATTTTTCATTGAATCTTGAAAAAAGACAAATAAATAAGAATAAATACCGGTGTAATATCGACTTTTTCAAATTTTATAATAACGTAATATTCTTATTTCGATATTTTAGGGTAGGATTAAGACTTTAGTATAATTTTTTTTACTGCAACTCTTTACGACGAACAGTTTCCAAGAAACAGCACTTTGCATTCTTATCTGGCCACCCGGTACTTACATGAATACCAATAGTGTATGTAAACATATAAAATTGGAAAAACGATATTTGCTATAAATGTACACTGTAAAAATAATGCAAATACCGACTATAGCTATATCGAAGCACGTTGACGTTTAAAGCCAACTTATACATTAAATTAAAATTTATTTTTTCCTCAGCACGCAGTCTAACTCAGCAAGAGCTAGACCGTGAAACTTACTGTAGACTGACAGCTCTTTCCTTTATCAGGCCGTAAGGGAGGCAAAGATATACCCATAGCTATACTTAGTACTACTCAATTTGTATAGGTTAAATAATTAAAATACAACAAAAATTGAGAAAGTTGTACTTTAATACCACATGTAATCTGAATAAACAATAAAACAGCTGTAGTGATTTGCATATTTAACAAAATAAAATAATTGCTGCTGATTAATTTCAGCATTAAATCAAATAAAATAGTACTTAACTTTCCCCAAAGTTTCACGATAGTAAACTATACCTATAGTCAACAGATCTGGAGGAATTTACTATTGAACATATCAACAATTAAGACCTTTGTCTTCTGTCAAAAGGAAAAATTTATTCAAAAAACAACAAGTCAAGTCAAATGTTCAAAATGTGCACAAGTTACGGCTTGACAATATCTCGAGATATTTACGAAAAAAAATAAATATTGTCTCTATAAAACTATCCAGGACACTTGCAAAATAATCGTATCCAAGGTGATCCATAAACAATAGGTACATGTTTTTATTTCGTTGTGTATGTCAATTTACTTCAGACTTCGAATTTCAACAAGTGTCCTTTCCGAAATGGTGTATTTTTGGATGAAACATTTCCTAATAGGTGGATAGGAAGGAGAGGGCCTATAGAACGGCCTGCTAGGTTACCCGACCTAAACCCGTTGGATTTCTTCCTGTGGGGTTATCCCAAATCAAAAGTATATGTTGACGGGCCAAACAATCTGGAGCTATTGAAAGACAAAATCAGCTGAGAAGTGCTTGCAACAACTCCAAAAGTGGTTGACAACGTGCAAAGAGAGTGTATTCATCGCCTTGCCTATTGTCAAACCGTAACTTGTGCACATTTCGAACATTTGATTTGACTTGTTGTTTTTGAATAAATTGTTCCTTTTGACAGAAGACAAAGGCCGCCTTCCTTGATACTGTCTTAATTGTTGATACGTTCAATTGTAAATTCCTCGAGATCTGTTGACGTTAGGTATAGGACATGGTACAAGAGATTTACTCAGAATTCAAAGTAGATTCAGAAAATGAAATAAAAAACAGGTGTTTCCATTTGGCAAAATCAAGTTGATGGTAGTAACTTATTCTTGGGCCCCCCTATATACAAAATTTTACCATTAAAAAAACGCAATCAAAAACAAAAATCGACGTGTCCGAGCGTTTCTCCAAAAACTAGACTCTTGAACTTTAAATGAATTTAGACATCACTTATGGGACTCACTTGTACATATCCCATACAGTTGTATAAGTATACTTCTACACCCAGGGCTACAAATTTTAGCTACTTAATAGTTTGGGTAATAACTAGAAGATTTTGTGCCTTATGCTCAGTGGTAGATTAAAGTGGACCAGGTTCATAAAAATTATCGATTTGTCTTATTAACCAAAAAATATCTACATGTACCTAGACATATTCGCTTTAAAATCGAGGTTGCTTCTTCCTGAAACTAATTGTTAAATACTCGAACGCCAACTTGTTTTTAAATATGGAATAAACAAGTAAACCATCATAGAATAAAGTTAAAAGAAAATTTCTACAACAAAAATTGTTATTACCCAACCTATATTTAATTATAAACTGAAATACTTAATGCTAATGTTAGTAACGTTATAACCTAATGAATAATTAAAATTGTGAGTAATTAATGGAATCAGAATACCTTATTCTTGGTCACACTGTAGATAACGAAATGGCTGCATGGTCAGTCAGCGTTTTTGGAAATTGTTGCGTAATATTACTTCAGGATTGAAATATGTCTGGATTTGTATGCTTTATAATTCCCAAATTAATAAATCTCACTCTTGATTAATCGTAAATTGGAATAACGGTAAAATAATTAATAGCGTAAATGTTTATAAACGTGTGAACAGTAACAATAAAGGTGAAGTTAAAGTAAAAAAATAAAAAATGAACTTGAAAGTAAAAAAAAGTATCTGAAATCCAAACGTCTCAAACACTGTAAAATTACTTTAAATAACTCAACATAATATTTATAGCAATTTTAATAAAAAATATTTAACAAAGCAATATGCTACATCCACCTTTCAGTATCGCACAAAAAACGACGCTCTCAAAATGTCTTTGTGCATGAACATGCGCAAACAATATGCGTACGAGTTCTAATTAAAATAATTAAATGCATGTGTTCATGCAATTAGATATGCAACACACACTGCACGAAATGCACGTTAAGTTGCCTACATAGAGGTGAATTATTAACAACACGTTCGAAGTTTGTTACACACTGTAGAAGATCGCACAATAAATATTTATTTTCAGATAATCAAACACAATATACATTAAAGTTCCTTAATCCTAATATGCATATTCGTATTTTGAAACATTTATAGCAGCATTTTGCAATCAATGTTTTACACACACTTTGATCAGTTCTATACCCTTTTAACAATCTTAAATGATAGGGTTTCCAAATAATGAGGAATCAGTTAAAGCATATTTTTCTAAATTAGAAAATATGCATAATGATTGACTGATACTCTTCCTTCGGTTCCTCTTCACTTCACTGGTATCCCTAGCTTCCCACTGCATCAAGTCTACAGTAAAATCTTCTAGTCTTTTGTATTAAATAAGTCAAGCAATATTGACCCTTTAAATATGATACTTTTCACATAATTTTGCACCATTGTGATACTTTTTAGCGAATGCATTACATTCACCTTCCGAATTACATCGCACTAAACCATATACTGCCTCATGTTCAGCATCAAATATTAATGCCGACAAATGCTTAACTAAACGTTTCACCTCATTATGTGCATCTACAGGTCTGTGGCATTCTGCTGTGTAACACATCCACAATTTGACTGTTTATGATTTTATTTACATCGTACTATTTAAATACCTTTGCCACTTCTACGTCCAATTCAACCATACCTTTGCCACTTCCACGTCCAATTCAACCGTCCCTGGTAATAGCGTGATTATTTCCCAACATAACGTTTGTACTTACACATTTCAAATCTAACAATGATATAACAACATTCATGATGTTTCTTTTGTATCTCTAGGCATATTGTCGGCTGCAGCAATACGATTTTATAAAACTCACCAAACTCTTGAATTGATAGGTATTGTAATCTATGTTTTATTAAATCTAATTCTTTCCACAACTCGCACGCGCACACGCCCGCGCACGGTGTCACACACGCACGCACGCGCGCACTCTCGCACACACACCCAGACACAGACACACATACAGACACACACACACACAAACACACACACATACACACACTCACAGACACACAAACACATTCACACACGCAGACACATGCATACACGCGCAGGCACACAGACACGCACACATACAAACACACACACCACACCGCACCGCACGCGCACGCGCACACGCACACGTACACGTACACACACACCACGACGCACCGCATCGCACGCGGACGCGCGGGCGCACACACGCACACGAACACACACGCACGCACGCACGCACGCTCACACACACGACAATATGCCAAAAAAGAGTGAGAATATCACTCTTATTTTTGAAATGACTATGTAAAGCACTTATCGAATACAGTATTTCTGGATACTATGTATCGCGGACACAAAAGGCATGTAAAGTTGTAAAAAGAGTAGAGCTTAACCAAGATGAACGAAAAGACTTGATCTAACCAAGCACGCCAAATGCAAATTGTGTTCTTCAACAAACAATAAAACAAGTATTAATTACGGAGGTGGATCTTATGTTATCTGCTTCTGTTCCAAATTTATCAGCAATATAGTTATGTGCAGTACTAGGCCAGAAATTATCATTTCGCTGTTGCAGTTTCATGTTAATGTATAAAATCAGTGATGCTAATCTAACATTTTTAGGTTTTGCCCACCTGAGCCAGAAACAATGAGTTTCTGGAAGATTTTGAAAATTGAAAAACCGTTGTCTGATGGAAGCACAAAAAATTTATTTTTCACAAGTGTTTGTTGTTTTTAGTTTTTTTCTATCCTTTTCATATCTCATAATGTGATTAAGAAAACTTTGAAAAATGATCTTGAATAATAATGGTTCAAACATTAATTTACTAGTACGGATTTTATTGACCGGAAAGGTACAGCCGAATGGTTAACAAAAAAGCGTCTAGGTAATAAAATAAAATTTATGAGTTTAGTTATAACATAAATATTTCTAGTCTATAAATTCTTATAAGATTCGTACATGTCTTCAAACTTGTTAAATGAATCAGCAAAAAATTGTTCGTCAATGTTATATCTTTGGTAATGATGCAAATATGCTCTACTATTAAATAATGTCCACGCATCATTCAACACATTGTCCAAAGCGGTGCATACATAACTATTATTTGTTAAAAATGTTACAAACTTATTTACATCTCTAAAACTCCTGTTATGATGAAAAGTTGATAAAGTGCAATGCGACGGTATCCACCTTACATACGAAATTGAATCCGAAAGAAGCCTTAAATTGTCCCTTGTTACATTCGGGTACCCTCTGCTAATAAAAGTATTACCCGTAGACTTGATTTTTTTATTAAACGTAGCTGAACTGTCTTGCGAATCCAATTTTATACCATTTTTAACTTGATTTACAAGCAGGTGCCATGTAGGTAAAGCTTCGAATTTTAAATGCTCTTCAGCAATGTGTGGAGCACTTTTAATTTGAATAAGTTTATAACTTGGATGTGATATTAAATCTTTTACTATACTCCAAACGGTGCAATCTTCTAAAGGTTGAAAGGTTGCAGTTAGCTGTTGAGCAATTATACTGTTGATAGTGTGAAACGTAATATTAGTAGCCGATAAAAATTTTGAACACATTCGATGCATTATGTCGTTTCCATATAAATATATTCCATCGTTTGTACTATTTAAACTAGCTAGCGTTAATAAGGTGTTATAATTCTGTGTAACAACTTCGCCTCGTTTGTAAGGTAACACTACGACGCTAGTAATAAGCTTCTTAGGATAGTCATCCCTCACAACTTCTAACGTTTTACTTCCCACTCCGGAACCCGTCCCACCCGCAGAGCCTAAAATAGCCATAATAGTTGAAACACCACCATCTTTTTCTAACTCCTTCCTTATACCTTCTCTAATATCACTCAATAATAACGCACTTTTTGAGGCGTACCCAAAAGCCCAATTATTAGCAGCTCCCCCATGAGACTTGGCCACAATATTTCGAAATTTATAAAATCCGTTGTTATTCACATTAGATACTACTTTATTCTCCGTGTCGATTAATATTGATCTAACGTTCCACGCTCCATTAATTGTCACGTTAAACCATTTCTTTACAGAATCGGCTACATAATCTATGTTGACTTTGTTGTTAACTCCTACTTTACTTCCTTCCGTCTTAATGTCATTGTAGATTTCTTTGTATAACGAGCTTCCAATTTGATTTCCACATTGTCCAAACTGCAATGTTATAATGCTCATTTCCTCCCAGTTGGTGGCACTAAACAGAAACAAGAAATGAATTAATTATCGTATATTTACTCATAATTTTTTAATTTTAGATTTTTAAAACTGTTAACCTCAAAATTTATGCCATGTTTAATTAAGTCAATAGTTTTTTCTAGGCAACTTTTTTATTCTAGAATCTTAACATCACTGTAGCACAAAGGTATTATCTTAAACACCATAAATTATTCATTTTATTTATTCTGCTGACCTAATAAACAAGTACTGAATATTTTGTATTTATAATCGAATTGTATGTAACAAAGGAAGCAGTTTCAAGTAGATGACGTATTTGCATATCCAATTTAACTTTAAGCCACCTTAAATGTAGCAAAAACTTTTTCTGTAATTTCAAAACGAATTTTATAAACTTAACCAAAAAACTATTAACAAAAAGACCGAAGTCAAAATTATGACATTTTTCTCTATGACAACAAGGCATTCGTTCCCTCCTCAAAGGAGAGGGTGGACTGTTTGAGTTTTACACTCTCGTTCTCCCACAATCGTGTATTCCCCATACACATACAATTCTCGCCCAGTGGAAATAATTTCATGGCGAGTACGGCAGAAATAGGTCAATTTTGACCCGATTGACATTTTCTGGTTTTGCTCCCATATAGTAATAAATACAATATCTTTTTGTACTTTATTACATTTGTGTACATTGTTTAATAGAAACATAAAGAAGTTACAAAAATAGTTTTAATACAAAGGAATCTTTCTTATAACGAAGTTATACTATTACGTTGTAATATTGGTTTTAGAAATAATCCGGAGTATATAGGGAAAAGATTTGGTAGCATTAGCATTTGGAATTATTTAGTTGTCATTATGTTGTATAAAATGTAAATGTTAGAGTTTAAAAAGTGGAAATAGTTAAATAATTAGCAATTTTGTAATTTGTAAATAGTCATCTGTGGGAGAAATAAGAAAACAACACTCATTAGATTTTATTAAAAATACAGGTTTCTGTAATATAGATTAGATACAATACGGATCTGATTCTACTAAAATATTTTGCCACAATAAAGGCACATTTGAAATGTTTATCTGTATAGGTCAATTTTCGGTAACCTTTAGGTGATAAGTTCTCTTTTGCTACGACCATCTTGAGCAGAGCTGTAAAATTTGTTTTGGGGATGAATTATGGCAAATAATTGCTTTATAAGAGTAACATTGATTATTGATTGTGCTATAATCACTCTTATTATTTTCGTGTGAAGTCGTCGTGTAAATTTTACGTCTTGGAGTTTATTGTTTCATTGTACAGGGTGTTTCATTTATCATGGGAAATGCGATTTTCTCGAAAACGGTTCGAGGAAAATTCGTTCTGTAAAAAGCATGTTATTTCGGCACCACTCCTCTCGAAGTTAAGGCAGAAATTTACTAAAATATGAAACCGACGCTGGGCGTAGCGACGCTTCGAAATTTTTTTTCTTAGAACTATACCTTTTTTATTGGATATTTTAAAAGGCCGATCAATTCTAAGAATTTTTTCTTATACACATTTTTTTCTATTCCTGATCGTTATAAAGTTATAAGCTAGTTTGTATAAATACTTTTTTCTTGACTTTTTACACAATTTTACAAAATAAGCGTTTTTTGTTGGTTCTTTTAAATAAAGTAACTATTGAAAAACAATCTGCAATAAATAACACTCAGTCTGGATCATAAATTTATTAATTTTCACTCATAAAAACACACAAAATCGAACAAAGTACCTAACTTAAAACCGCGGCGAGGTTAACACAAAAATCAAAATTAATTAAATAGCATTATTCTTACTCGTTATTGTTTTCAAAACTTAAAGTAAAATGCCTTTTTACTTCAATTTTTGTCATCCTTTTTACAATCTTACCCAAACACTGCGTATTATTCTATCACGATGTTTACCTAAATGAAAAATGGTAGGCCATGGAATATAAATAGGCATCGTTTTCTTCTTCTCTTAGAACTGTCAGTTTGTCAGTTTACTTGTTGTTACTACGGTAATAAAATCTTTAAATACTTAACTTAAAAATGTTTGCACATAATGAAAAAGTTGATATGTTGTTGGTATATGGAGAGGCAGGGAACAATTCTTTCGCGGCAAGAAGATTTTATTCCGAAAGATACCCAGAACGCATTCTTCCAGAGTGAAAAATATTTTCAAGTCTAGAAACTAATTTAAGAAAAAATCCTGAAGCATTTTCATGTATGTGCCACTCCAAATTAGAAGAAATATGTGGCTTCAATTAGATGGTGCACCTTGCCATAATGCTACAATTGTAAAAAAATATTTAGACACTGAGTTTGAGGATAGATGGATAGGAGCTAGAGGCCCTTTAAAATTTCCACCAATATCACCAGATTTAACGCCACTGGATTTTTTTCTTTGGGGAAATCTCATGCAAGAAGTTTACAAAACAGAATCGAACAACATGAGGCAACTCATACAAAAAAATCCAAAATGCATGTAATGGAATAAGCGGCGAGATGATAAAACATGTGACAAAAAAAAACAAGTACGAAGGTGTTTTGGTTTTTCTGTTTTGATAATAATGGCGGCTATATAGAACATCTATTAAAGTAGTTTGATTAATTTTTAATTTTGTTTATTTGTTTTTTGCTGCTTATTCGAATTTTTTTTATGAGTGAAAATTAATAAATTTATGATCCAGATTGAGTGTTATTTATTGCAGATTGTTTTCCAATAGTTACTTTATTTAAAAGAATCAACAAAAAAGGGCTTATTTTATTTTACTTTCTAACGGTCAGGAATAGAAAAAAACGTGTATAAGAAAAAATTCTTAGAATTGATCGGCCTTTTAAAATATCCAATAAAAAAGGTATGGTTCTAAGAAAAAAAATTTCGAAGCGTCGCTACGCCCAGCGTCGGTTTCATATTTTAGTAAATTTCTGCCTTAACTTCGAGAGGAGTGGTGCCGAAATAACATGCTTTTTACAGAACGAATTTTCCTCCAACCGTTTTCGAGAAAATCGCATTTCCCATGATAAATGAATCACCCTGTACATAGTAGTGGATAAGTATCATAATCTGCACAATTAATTTGTTATAAATTAGGGATTGGAAATGGTGTAGAGAATTATTGAAGTAACGAATGTGCCGTAGTTCGAATAATCGTAACCATCGGCGTGTAAATTTGTAATGGGTGATCTTCGGCTGTGAATACAGGTTGGTGATCGTAATCGTTGGGAGTACATTGTTGCATTGGATATCGGAATTAAGTAACATCGTTTGTATGCTGCAAGTAAAAATAGGATGTTTAATTACGAATCATTAGTTAAATTGATAATCACTTAACGTTTAGTTAGTTGTCTGTTAGATAGAAAATAGTTAGTAGTTGTTGTTTTAGTGTTAATGAACTCACCAAAATTCGAATATAACTTTGGAAATCTTCGTTGTTGAAGATATATATGTTATACCACCACCAGCATTTTTTTATAGTAACCAAAAATTTCACTCTTTAAAAATAAAATAATGCATAATTGATAAAATTAAAAAGCGCATGCAGCTATCATTTAATGCAAAATTAGAATTCATTTTAGTTAAAATAAATCTGATGCAAAGCAAAAATAAATTAGAAACCGTTAAAACCCAATCAGCCATTTTATAGTAATTATGAGTAGCATATAAAGATCTGTCAAGATGTTTGCAGAAATATTTTTTGAACATTGTTGCCGAGTTCCAATGTTATCAATATTTCATTAAGATCTCGCAAGTTTTACATAATTGATTTTGAAATTGAGCAGCGAGAACTGAAAACACCATATATCACTATTATAGCGTCGAATTTTGTATATGCAAGGCGGCGAATAAAACCAATGTGTATAAAGTATGAAAATATATTTGAAGGTACAAGTATAGAAGTTGTCGTTTCATATGTTTGTAAATATTTGTGTATTACTGGGTAAATTGGATTTTAATTGGCTTTGTTAAAATTACCAAAAATAATTATTATTTGTTTGATTTTAAATTTGTGGAAAAGATTATAGGCCACAAATAAATATTACAAATAAAATTTGTTATTTTGATTTTGTTAAATATTTGTTTGACTATTCGTATTATTTGAATTAGATGACGAGTGAAATCAGTTGCCAGGCTATTGAGAGAGACTGAACTTCCATCTTCAGCACTTTATGGCTCAAGTGTAGGCGAATTTAGTTACGAGTCAGTGGCGCCCAGAATAATTAACACCTTGAGTTTTCGTATGAAAAGAACCGCACTGTCTCACCGGCTACAAATAAAAGAGCATAGCGGCGAAGTCTTTGGTCGCACCTCTCATAGGTCTGACTGGCATTGACGTCCGAAACATCAGTCGAGACAATCGGTAACTGCCCCTAAATTTAGAAATAGGTGTAATAATACTAACTGCTACTTTGAAGAATTGCATATTGTACACACTGCTTCCGATTTTTATGCTATGTTCCTTGCAGATAAATTTACAGCAAATGTCAAATTTTGAGGGATATTTATTGTCGGATCCACCAGACATAAAGCACCTTCCTTTCTTAGTTAAATGGCTAGGCCTCTCAGTATGGCTCTTTTTATGCAATACGCTTCCAATAATTTCTATTGATCTCCAACGTTATTTGGATATCCCCTTCCATCGGTTTCTCGTTGTTCTATGTTATGTTCTACCATTTTTTTTACGAGTTCTTCTAAGAAGAGTTTTCTTCTGCATTTCATTGACGCTGTATTTCCCGAAGAAGGATATGTTGTGCACCAAACGACGAAAGCGTTGTAGACAGCAACATCAATGTAATTCATAAATAAGGACAGGCACCATCGTCTGACAGACCTCGTACAAGAATACTCTCCAACAAGCTTGTCCAAGGTTGGACACCGCTTTTTATTTGTTGTAATACAAAATACTTTAGGGTTTAAACCCAGAAACTTCTCCGGAAATACTATGCCGTCTTGTGCATGCTAGGCAACAGAACTACAATCTCTTTTGGTACATTTCAACTCGATCGCAAATTTGTAAACGGCTGACGAGTGCAAGCCGAAGAAAGGCTTATATATAGCAGACAGCTACGCGTTAACGCGTCTGCTATTTACTAGACATTCCATTAGATTTTTTAACTGAATTTTGAATATTTGCGATGATTAAAATTCTAAAGGTTGTAGACTTTTTGAGTTTTAAACGATTTTATGTAATGTAGATATGCTATGAATGTATTACATATACATGTTACGGTTAATGTTCGTAATTGTTGAATGTACACATTTACGGGTAAATGTACACAAACCCCTTCTGTTAGATTACAGTAGTTTTGTTTATCTAATCTAAACTAGTTTGGACTTCTCTGGTTCTAATCAATAGCAACCGTTAGAAATTCAAAACAATACTGTTGCCGCATTGTCAATACAAAACGAGACGTCACGACACGTCAGATATATACGAGGGCCTGAGTGGCAGCCGAAACTTCCGAGTGGCTCATGCGTCGGGTGTTTACAAATATGCGAACCGATCCCTTCCAAATATTACTAAGCTGCTTTACCACTCGTTGGCTCTGATTAGCTTCCGGAACATTTCCTATTTTTCGAAGTTACATCAATAGTGCCGTATTTCCCGAGTTTACAAGGTGAACGAGCAGCGTTCACAAAAAGTGACTAATGGCCCATTTATTGTGCCAACGGAAGAAGTTTCATAAAATTGTTTAGAAGTAAAAGCAAATATATCGAAACTTCTCTGATTGGTGCCAGTTTAACTTCTGCCTTCCTCTCCAGTCGTGTTGTCAAGCCACCGATTCTCAGAATATCCCTAAATATCGGATCATTGCAGCGGTGTATATTGGTCTACATAAGGCATCACTTTCATTCCATAGAATTATTCTAAAGAACACTTTTATTTCTATATTCAATATTTTTAAATTCTCCGGGTGAGTTTTAGTCTATGACATTCCATGACTCAGTCGCCTTTTCATTGGTATACGTTAAAACTATATCAATAATACTATCTGATATAAACAAAAGACAGCCCTACGGTTTGACTTTCAGGTGGTAGACCTCTGTTTTCGTAATATATTGTGACTTCCCGTCCTACCCTTGCTAAGAGTTATACATTTACAGGAACGACCAGAAACTAGTTCGTATTGTTGTAAATCAAAAGGTTTCAAAATCTCGCTGGTATCTTCTGCATTTTGTAAGGAACAATAGAGAACTAAGACTTGATACAAAAATGCAAATGTAAGCACTTGCACACCTAACATTCCGCAGCTTGGCGTTGCACTGCTGCGCATAGCCGGGTGTGTGCGTGGGTGCGTGTATGCGTGTGTGAGTGAGTGCGTGTGTGCGTGTGTGCGTTTGTGCGTGTGTGCGTGTGTGCGTGTGTGCGTGTGTGCGTGTGTGTGCGTGTGTGCGTGTGTGCGTGTGTGCGTGTGTGCGTGTGTGCTGTGTGTGTGCGTGTGTGCGTGCGTGTGGTGCGTGTGTGCTGTGGTGTGTGTGGTGTGCGTGTGTGCGTGTGTGGTGCGTGTGCTGTGGCGTGTGTGCGTGTGCTTGTGCGTGTGTGCGTCGGTGTGTGCGTGTGTGCGTGTGTGGTGTGTGCGTGTGTGCGTGTGTGCGTGTGTCGTGTGTGCGTGTGGGCTGTGTGTGCGTGTGTGTGTGCTGTGTGTGGTGTCGTGTGTGCGTGTGCGGTGTGTGTGTGCGTGTGTGCGGTGTCGTGTGTGCGTGTGTGCGTGTGCGTGTGTGCGTGTGCGTGTGTGCGTGTGTGCGTGGTGCGTGGCTGCGTGTGCGGTGTGCGGTGTGCGTGTGCGTTGTGCGTGTGCTTGTGTGTGTGTGTGTGGTGTGCTGTGTGTGCGTGTGGTGTCGTGTGTGCGTGGTGTGCGTGTGGCGTGTGCGCTGTGCGCGTGTGCTGCGTGTGTGCGTGTGCGTGTGTCGGTGTGTGTGCGTGTGTGCGTGTGGTGCGTGTGCGTGTGTGCTGGTGTGTGCGTGTGCGTTGTGCTGTGTGGTTGTGCGTGTGTGCGTGTGTGCGTGTGTGGTGCGTGTGTGTGTCGTGTGCGTGTGGTGCGTGTGGCGTGTGGCGTGGCGTGGTGCGTGTGTCGTGTGTGCGTGCTGTGTGCGTGTGTGCGTCGTGTGCTGTGTGCGTGTGTGCGTGTGTGCGTGTGTGCGTGTGGCGTGTGTGCGTGTGGTGCGTGTGCGTTGTGCGTGTGTGTGTGTGTGTGCGTGTGTGCGTGTGTGCGTGTGTGCGTGTGTGCGTGTGTGCGTGGTGTGTGCGGTGTGCGTGTGCGTGTGCGTGTGTGCGTGTGTGCGTGTGTGTGTCGTGTGTGGTGTGTGTGTGTGTCGTGTGTGTGTGTGTGTGTGTTGCGTGTGTGTGCGTGTGTGCGTGTGCGTGTGTGTCGTGTGCGTGTCGTGTGCGTGTGTGCTGTGTGTGCGTGTGTGCTGTGTGTGCTGCGTGTGTGCGTCGTGTGCGCGTGTGCTGCGTGCGCGTGGGTGTCGTGGTGGCGTGTGCGTGTGTGCGTGTGCGTGATTGTGCGTCTGTGCGTTCGTGTGCGTGTGTCGTGTGTGTGTGGTGTCGTGTGTGGTGTCTGTGTGCGTGTGTGCGTGTGTCGCGTGTGTGCGTGTGGTGTGTGTGCTGTGTGTCGTGTGTCGTGTGCGTGTGTGTGTGCGTGTGCGCGTGTGTGCGTGTGTGCGTCGTGTGCGGTGTGTGTGTGCTGTGCGTGGTGCGTGTGGCGTGTGTCGCGTGTGCGCTGTGCTGTCGTCTGTGTGCTTGTGCATGTGTGCGTGTGTGCTGTGCGTGTGTGCGGTGTGCGTGTGCTGTGTGTGCTGTGATATGTGCATGTGTGCCTGTCTGCGTGTGTGCGGTGTGCGTGTGTGCGTGGTGCGGTGTGCGTGTGGCGTGCTGTGCTTGTGTGATGTGCAGTTGTGCCGTGTGCTGTGTGCGGTGGCGAGTGTGTCGGTGTGCGGTGTCGCGATGTGCGATGTGCAGTGGCGCTGTGTGTGCTGTGTGCGTGTGTGCGTGTGTGCGTGTGTGTGTGTGTGCTTGTGTGCGCGTGTGTATATGTGCATGTGTGCCTGTCTGCGTGTGTGCGAGTGTGCGTGTGTGCGTGTGTGCGTGTGTGCGTGTGTGCGTGTGTGCTTGTGTGCATATGTGCATGTGTGCCTGTCTGCGTGTGTGCGAGTGTGCGAGTGTGCGTGTGTGCGAGTGTGCGAATGTGCGAATGTGCGTATGTGCGTGTGTGCGTGTGTGCGTGTGTGCGTGTGTGCGTGTGTGCTGATAATAAAATAAACGACGAAATTAACCTTGATATTTCAATCGATGAAATAAAACAAAGTTAAATAACACAAGTGTCACATGAGTTGAAGAAGGGGCAATCTCATAGTGGAATGGAATGATACTAATGAGCATGTGTGGTGGTTTGAACATGCCCAATTCCTTTTACCACATGTAAAATTGCGAAAAGGGAAAGAAAATGTCGAACTATCACAGGTCTGTTTTATTGTAAATAGTGGAAGTAATAATTCTATAATAAATATTAATGTTTTTGTATTCTACAATTCTCAAGATGCCGACATGTGCAGTGAAGAGTTTACACCAAATGATGAAGTGACCCCCAATTCTACGGATGAACCAATAACTTCAAGTTCAGCGTCCTATAATGAGATTGAGGTAACTCCTGTGGCGCGAAAAAAAAACATTGAAGCAACTGATGGAACTCTTTCAAGTACACTTGATACTCTGAAAGCATTAAATGCAAACATAGTTAAAAATTGTGAGAAACCATTCAAGGAAACAGAATTTGGAACATACATTTTTAGTTATTCATATTGTTGCATATTATTTAAAAATTAAACTTTTCAATTGCTTTTTCTTACCATGGCAGCGCTCCCGTTTCTTTATAATATTCAGTAAATTGTTTCCTAACAAGAATTGACTCATTCGATGAACGGTTAGCAGCTGTATGTTCCAAAGGTGTTAAAAAGACATGTTGTCTCCATTCTCCTTCCATCAATGTGACTGTTCTGCTATTTTGGTGGTATATTCCTTGCAAGTATTTCATTCCGTCTCTGCTTTTAATAAAATGATGTAGAGTGCAACAGGTCAAGGTAATTGCTTCAACCTTTTCTACTGATAGGTTAATTTCTTTTTGAAGCACTTGGAATTTATATGACAAAATTCCAAAAGCATTTTCTACCACTCTATGGGCACGGGGAAGACTATAATTGAATATTTCTTGGTTTATTGATTATGTTTGGCCCCAAGGTTTGAGTATAACATTACTTGCTTTAAATGCTTCATTTGCTACTATAACATATAGAACTTTAGCATCAGTTCCAGGCAAATAACAACTATCAGGAAAATTGAAGGCATTCCTCTCAATTGCTTTACACATGGATGCTTGGCTAAAAACTCCTCCGTCACTTACTCGGCCATTACATCCAGCATTTACATAAATGAAATTATATTCAGCATCCACAAGTGATAACAACCCGATGCTATGAAACCCTTTGCAGTTATAATAAAATGATCCATCACTTTTTTTGGTCCTAAATGCAATATGTTTGCCATCTGAAATACACATTTCATGTTGAGGATGACTATATGAAACTAATTTCACAAATTTTACCTAAAGCTCCTAAACACTGTAGCATCCCCCAGGTACCCTATCTTGAAAAGCGTAATTTGAAATTATTTGCAATAATGCAAATTCAAGAATAAAACAATCGCTAAGTGATTTATCTTGACTTGACTGACAATAATGTCACTATTACTCAACTTAATTGCCTGCCTTACTTTGGCTTTCGGAGCAATAATTAAAACATTAGAATTTATTTACAATTCTAGTGGTAGGTACGTTGTAATATCTAAATTAGATAGGCTGGATGAGGTAAATGTTGCATCATGAGGGCATGTAAAAAATGAAACTACTCAAATTAAAATCAACGAGCGTTGCGCAGCGGTGGTTCAACCCGTTAATATACTTTTGTGAGAAAGAACCGCCAATAAAACCCACTTTATTCATAAATAAGTAATTGCACAAGTATATTAATAAATTAAATAACAAAAAAAAACAATGAAAGGGTTAAATACATAACAAAACACCATTAAATCAGGTTAAAGTGCGTACAAAATTATAACATTAAGAGAAAATGAATAAAAAGCAGTTTAGTTACATAGAAACACAATAATAAAAAAAAAACACATATAGTCACACGCACAATTGGGGCATAAAATAATCAAAATAAAAATCATAATAAAAATCGTAATACCAAACATGTGGCCCCTTACAAACCAATCATGCCGGTCTTTAAGTAAATAAGCACATAAAACAATAAAACAAATTACGGTACATATAAAATACAACAACAGTGTATATATAAAGGTAAAGGGAAGGACAAAAGAAAACAGACAAGGAATTTGCACGTACCCAATTGTTTAGTGACCACTAAAGCACAGAATACATAAATCAAATTGACAAAAAACTCATTAAAACAGCCTTACAAGGGTAAGTTATAAATATATCACTAACATCGTGACCGATATATTAGTTTGAGTGCGTTAGAAAAATACAGTGCTCCTCTCTGAGGAAACAATAGAAATAAAAATTCGAGGTGTTTAATGGTCTGGCTTGGGAGTGTGTACCAACTGGAAATTGCCTTTTACAATTAATAACCAGCGGTATAATCATTCACCAGCTACCTCAACACAATTATAAATATAACCAACAACCAACAATGCTAATTCGTACAAATACCAGAGTGAGAGGGCCCTGTACTGTCTTTATTTTAGCAGATTTCAGCTTAATTAATGAGTCCGCATACGAATAAGATACCTTTGCAAGACAATGTTTGGTTCTTTAATACGTTACATAGGCTGGTAAAACGATTGGCTGCGAGCTTTCAGTTATATAAAAATACATACTTACACTAAAATAAATATTCCCTTAATTGATCACAAACACACATCGTTAACATACGCGGTTTAGCCCCGAAAGAAAAGACTTGGTGTTGGCGAATTCAAAGGAAAAATGTACACGCAAGAATTATTTTAAAGACAAACTGTTTACAATGAAGTTATTTAATTAACCCAAAAATCGGTCAAACCCAGCCACTTCGCTCCCGCAATCAACCCTCCATCTTTTCAAAAGTAATATAAAAACAAGAAACATTAATTTCCATTGGAACAGTTTCATATTAATCATTGCACGACGTCTTAATTTTAAAACTATTCATTCGTCCGTAACAACCCTCTATTTCTTTCTAGAGTTTCCAAGTAACAAATATATCTTTTGATCACGGTCTGTACCGCCGCAATTACTTATTAAACTAATGACATTTGCACATCAAGAATTGGCGCATAATAAATTCCAAATGATTGACGCCCCTTCAGTAAATCATTTTTAAATCATGCTCCTGCTACTCACCCCCTAACATGTGTTTTACAACCCCAGACAAGTATCAGTTACGAACAATCTCACATTCCTTACATGAAATATCTGAATAAAAAGATTTTGGAAACAGCAAATTACGGCGTATTATCAAGATATTAAAAATCCACTAATTATCTTTTCTGTCGTGGTACCAATGGCGATTTGACAAACGTTTATCACAATAATAAAATTTTCGCGGTCCGCTACCTACAACACGAAGGAAAATTCCATAATATGTAAAATGCTTCTGCAATTTCTTTCCATTTCAACAATATTATTACAGAATAAAAATCAGAAAATTACTTTTTTACTTTTAAGTAGTCCTCTGTGAACAATGTGTAAATTGTATCAACAGTTTCAGGAATGATAAGGGACAGTCAAGGTGCTGATATTCTGAGATAGTAAATGAGTCTTTGGCATGTTTCTCCTATTGCAAGGAAACGAAGGTTCACAATGAGTCTAAAAATAATGAAACAAACAATTGGATATAAAAAAATAGATACCATTTAAATTACCTTATTTTAGGAGAAATACATTCTCGGAACACTATGTTTTGCCTCTCTAATTTACCACCAACTTTTAATAATATGACCTCAAATGTTTGGACAGTCATTCGCGCAAAGTTTTTAAATCCCATTGGCTCTTCAATTGCCAGTTCATTAAAAACCAAACTTGTTGTTCCACGACCTTTGTCTCTCCTAAGTATCTTTCGCGACCAAAGAGTTCTTTTTTTCTTAATGGCATTTTTTTAAATGTATCTTTCAAGCAGTTGTAGGACTAATAAACTGGACACCCCCGCACATATTTTTTATGTTTGACATACCTAATTAATTTTGAATTTAACTAAATTATCTTTACAAGAGGTTTATAACATAACCTACAATATTTACGTCAATTTCTGTCGACTGTCATAAAATCATAAACTCATGGTCAGTGTAAGCTGTGAAATATATTCTATTTGATTTTTCATTTGATGTAAATCAAAATGAAAAATCAAAACAGTATGAGTGGAACACGGGCACCTTGTGCCGCCATCTTGGATTTTTTGGAGCACTTTAACTTTCACTTTTTTATACGCCCACGTGGGAGGCCTATTTTTTGGCGGTCGTGTTTTGTCGGCTTTTTTATGCCCACATGGGGGTTGTATTCTAATAAGGGGCCGTAGTCTTGTAAGAAGGGAATCTGTTCTCGGGCCTCTTAGTATGTGTTTATTATTATTAAATAGTTATACAACTTCATTATGAATGGAAAGTAGCAATCAGTCGTCGACATTGCGTTAATTAATGTGTTTACAACATTGGCGACAATATTACCTCACCACGGCTGTTCTTAAAGCCAAATCGACACTGGAAAAATGAAACTGACAAGTGGTACGATAATGTACCTGTTGGAAGAAATATAATAAATGGATGGACTAAATCTGCTGCTGAGGCAATTGGCCTGAATGTAAAGGACAAAAAGATAACAAAGGATTGGTACAGGTCAACTGCTGTTAGCGAATTGGCAAAAAGTGGTGTAGAAGAATAACAATTACTTAAAATTACCGGTCATAGCAATCAAAATTCTATAAAACCATACCTAAACATTGATCAAGAACACTACAACAAGATCATTAATATTATGTGTGGTAATAGATTTTCTGTAGTAGAAAAAAGCAACCAATCTACTGCTACGTTAAATTTTAATAATTGTACTTTTAATAAATAAATAAATGTTTCGTTGTGTTGCAAGTTCCCTTCGCCTAAAAGTCGGCTTTAAAGAAGGGCTCGTAGAAACCGTTAACTGTTTAGTGTGCGCCGAATTCTATAACATGATTGAGATCTATAAACATCGCAATGTGGTCGTGGATTTCACCTGTTAAAAGAGACAGCTCTAGATCACACACTTTAGTATCCTGCGGCAAGTGAAAGAATATGGACGCATACTTGGACGCACAAGGATTTAGAGGTGTTGATAACGAATTCATACCGAAATAAATTGCCGTGATTACAGATCATGGTTCGTTACTGCTGATGCTGATAAAGTCACCTCGAGATTATTTTATATCAAAGCACACCCCAAGACAGATCAGGTATTTAGAGGATAAATATCACCGCTTGAAATGGCGGTCAGAGTATATACCATACAACGATTTCCAAGAGGAGCTGATAAGAACTCTGCTGCCGTTTAACAAAATTCACGGTAAGGGTAGTGAAAAACAACAAACCAATACTAAACTTAGACGAAATTGGTAGTCCGTCGATTAAAAAATTGGAAAAATAAGCAATGGCGTATAGTTGTTTAAACCATAACATCTAGGAGCCTATGTGTGATCTGCAAGACTGGGCGCATATGCACACCAAAGATGCATGCGGTACAAGTGTTGAAATGTTTGAAATCAATCTCCAGCCACAAGAATGTGTTTCGACTTGTATGTGCTTCTAATCAGCTACCGCGACACGCACCTAGACCTTGTGCAATTATTGTGAACACAGATGCAGCAAACAAACCAGGTAAGAATTGGTCTGCTATCTACATTGACGAGAATGGTAACGGAAATATTTTGACTCCTTTGGACGACCCCCGCTAGGTTACCATTTACGTTTCCTTGAGAATAATTCTAGACGTTCCGCTCCAACAAAACGATGCTGCAGGATTACCATTCGGATGTGTGTGGACTTTATACGATAATATTCTTGTATTTTAGAATAAATAATTTACCAATTTTGTAAATAAGTTTTTCACTACATGTTTAGTTATAAATGATGAGGTAATCCAGTTACTGTATAATACTTGTTTTTCAACCACTCTGCTCTGATAAATAAAAGCGTTTTTAACAGTTTAGTTGTTGTTACACGTCCAAACCGCACTAGGCGTCGTGTATGCTTACTAATGTAAGCGGGTTGCCAAGCCAGCTAACAGGGAGATGGGCGTGGTCGAAATAATAAGTAAAATGAATGATTAATACACTCAAACACCTTACACCGATATTCAAACAGCTCAGTCCGGGAAAATATGTCTGTAGGCGCCACCACAACAGAAACTTCGCTAAAATAATTGTCTTAAGCTGGATGTTAATTAACCCTACTTGATTGTGGAAAGTAGGATTGTGCTTACTCAGTAAACTCTCACACGAGGGTTCTAAAACAAACACTCGTCCCAAACAATTCAACTCAAACTCAAATATATTTAGTACTACCCAGGTTATTAGAAACTTTTTGAATACACCTCGTATACCAAAATTTCCACAACAAAATTTATCACTCAAATTCAACTGCATTCACGTAACCAACAGTTATATTTTCTACGTATCCCTCGTATACATATAAAATTAAATCTCTACTTATTAATGAATAAATTGTTCTTCATTCAATGATCGATAATTAATTTTTAAAATTCCTAACCAAAAGAAAGTCAATGTCATCGGCTTAATAATTGTTACTCCAATATAATAGTGATAAAGTGCTGCAAAACAGTCAAACGAGAATAATCCTTGAAGGTTTAATATTCCTAACATGAACGATATCTTTTAGATTTAATTTAATTTTTATAATACTTCTGAATCGTATTGGACATTCGTAAATATGTAAGTTCTCAAAACTCATCTCTTAGTTATACTTAATGAAATTTTAATTAACAGCTGAACCGTCATTAGTGTATTGCGTTAATGAAACTAACACGAAAATTTTTGCAATCAACCTGGCAAATATAACCTTTCAGGTTGTTCATTAATCTTAAAAAAAAAATCCAAAATATGCAAAGTTTACATTTTAACTTGTCAAAAACTAGATCACCAATTAAGTAAACGTCACAAATGTATCTCATAACTGGGTAAATAAACAACAAAATAAAGTTAATAAAATTATTATATATATATATATATATATTATATATATAATATATATATATATATGTCCTGTACCAAAATAATAAACAAATGTTTACTAAAACAGCGTGTTGAAAAACCACTGTCAATACAAATTTGCTTATTATAAGTTTTTGTTATACGAACTAAGTTCAAGTAAATATGTAATTTTATACTATTATACATGCACAATGTTCAATGCCCTAACAATCGATGTAAATTTTGTCTTTATGTATGTAGAACAGATGTCAATTCTAAATATAATGAGATTACAATCAAATTACTTATATTAATGGAATGTGAGCCTGCAATATCGCAAGGATTCGCACATACCAAAGTTCTACATACATAAAGACAAAATTTACATCGATTGAACTTGACCATTATACTACAAATACAGGTCGTAGGTTCGAATCTCGAGGTAAACTTTATTTATGTATTTAATAAAATTAATAATAATTTTTAAATACAAATTTGCGTTTCTGCAAAGTTCTTACTACTAAAACACCCAATACAACATAACTCGAGACCGATTATCTTTTTCCTTCACCAATAATTAATTAAATTACCCAACAATACGCAAATTACAACTAAACAAAAAGATAATCGTGCTTATCTGAGTTTTCAAGGTTCTTAAATGTAATTCTTACTTAAAATGGTCCATTAATCCTACGCTTTTCTTTCTTCTTTCTTCCCGTAAATCAATTATTTGTAGTCCATTTGTATTCCTTAAATTGCCTGAAGGCATAAAACAAGTACTCCACAATTTCACCAACACTTATTCCTTTCTGCACTCGCGATTAGTCCAACTATGCGAGGTTATTACTCCAATAAACCGTAATATTCTGTATACATTTGGTTGCCTCTTAAAAAGTTTCTCGCAACCTTTAGGACAATTTAGTCCTTCCTTAACACAAATAAACTTTTAATGTCACATAAAATTACCTTAACATTGGCTTAATTTACTACCAATACTTCGCTGACTTAAACGTGGTTCCATAAATAATTTTAACTAAATATCAGTACAAGAACACGCGCCGCACTCAACACTGTAACGTAATAACTGTTATCTTTTATAAATCTGCATACGCACTTTTTCTTTTGAAGAACAAAAACTGATTTTATCTTCAATCTCAATTTTATTAATTGTTTTATTTATGAATGTCTTATACGATTCATCCCCTTTCGGGTTACGCAGTTGTTTAAACAATGACCGCCTTCAATATTATTCACAAATATAACTCCAACTCAACCCATTCTAATTTCACACATCACCTCGCGCGCGTGTCTCTCACCGAGCTCTCACCAAAAAGCAACAACCAACAACCCTCACGTCAATCTCTGACGTTCCTATTTATACCTTAAGCCATCCATCTTTAAACATGTCCGACTTCCTTGCTATATTCTCCAATGATATTCATTCAAACTTTCTTAGTCCCGACTGATGCTACCATCTGTACAACCACGCTTATAACTACAATACATCGCCATATTTGTTTTTACCTGCAAATTTTTCAATTACTTTATGAAGAAGCCATTTCTCGTCATCACATTCATTCAGTGGCCACTCTGGACCATTACACAACTTTCAACGTTTATCTCCCACATGCGCTCGTCCTCCTTCCGCAACATTTGCAAAAATAAGTACAGTCTAAGGTCTCAAATCCCATATACTTACATGTATTCTCAAAACTTATTGCACAACCTTACGAAAACTTTCTATAATCAACAAATAAACATACCAAATCTTTCTCTACATATTTTCTAAAACATTCTACACTTATACATTCACATCTTCTGGCCAAGATTACTCCTTTATCCTCCAACATTCCATTCCTTACAGTAGCAAAACAGTAGCAAACATTATTGTCCCATCGACAAATTTCTTTTCACATTTACATTCATCGGAATCTATTTATTCCAACACCAATGTCTCTATAACATTCAAATACACGTATCTACATACTGAATGATATTTCTCCTAAATTTCCAGTGGCGTATCACCCACCCACATACATTATGCATATACACAAAAAAAAATTTTTTTTTTCGTTCAAACTCAATACACCCGTACTCAAAACACGTAATACACGTCATTATAACATCTCACATACAGGGTGCGTCATCGCAACCTTACATTGTTTTAATTAAGAGTTCCGTAACAAGTTCAGTGCATGATCAACTTCTATTGCAGAAAAATTTTCGGAGAAAAAATCTGCAATCACAAGTATATTCCACTCTGTTTTATCGTGCTTATCTCCATCAAGATAATCCTATTTTGGTGTCTTTTAAATATTTACTAAAACCAACACGCGCGTCGTGCATTAACAATAATAGTCTTGGTATATATCTAATTTATGTCTAATTACCTGGTTACTTAATTGCCGCTCATTTATTTATTTAAAAGTAATTTGTATGTGTGTGGGGGGGTGGTAATTGAATATACAAATAAATCAGGCATGATTTTTTTTCGAATGTATAGGTGCTAACCACTTAGATAGAGATTCTACCTGCATAAAAAAGTGCGATTGCATCAGGGTAGAAATGATTATTATTATTTCATCTAACATTTAGACCTTAATGTTTTTTGTAGCAGCAAATTTTTAAAATATTTGTAAACGCATTAATTAACGCATTGTCGACGACTGATTGCTACTGTCCATTCATAATGAAGTTGTACAACTGTTTAATAATAATAAACACATATTAAGAGGACAGAGAACAGATTTCCGTCTTACAAGACTACGGCCCCTTATTCCGAGGGATATTTGGTGGAAAATTTTTTGACAGAAAAATCAATAACTTGAAACACAACGAAACATTTACTTATTTATTAAAAGTACAACTGGTAAAGGTACAATTATTAAAATTTAACGTAGCAGTAGATTGGTTGCTTTTTTCTACTACAGAAAATCTATTACCACACATAATATTAATGATCTTGTTGTAGTGTTCTTGATCAATGTTCAGGTATGGTTTTATAGAATTTTGATTGCTATGACCGGTAATTTTAAGTAATTGTTGTTCTTCTACACCACTTTTTGCCAATTCGCTAACAGCAGTTGACCTGTTCGAATGATTTGTTATCTTTTTGTCCTTTACATTCAGACCAATTGCCTCAGCAGCAGATTTAGTCCATCCATTTATTGTATTTCTTCCAACAGGTACATTATCGTACCACTTGTCGGTTTCATTTTTCCAGTGTCAATTTGGTTTTAAGAACAGCCGTGGTGAGATAATATTGTCGCCTCGCTTTGGTATTAGTTTATGAAAAAGACGCTTTGACTGTCACTATTGGAAATCAACCATTTTCTACTTGTACAGCTTTTAGAACCGCCTTGGCACGTTTTACTGAACACCGGATTGTATTCAATGCGATTTGTTGGAGAGCCATCATTATTTTTTTCGATTTGAAAAAAATCCATCAAACAAGCAACTGCGTCGGCTCCTCGCCATGCTAATTCTACAGCAGCAATATAGTAGAATTTCCGCATAAGACATTTTGGAGTATTTTCATCTCATAACAATATTATTTGGTTAACTTCAGACAAACTTAACGAAGCTGAACTGGACTTACGTTTACATGGATCTGCTTATAGTTTCTTCCTGATTGCATCGCGGGCATCTCGAGCAGGTTTAAATACTATGTTGTTAAACGGGTCAATCATAACGTTATAGTCATTATAGTACTTTTCTTGCAAAAGTTTGCACGAAACGTTTCACATTGTTTTCGCCGTTGCTTCTTTAAATTCGGTCCCGTCTTTTTTTCTCATATTGACCGCCCAATCTTTTAGTATCAATGCCAATTCTTCTAAGCTTCTATGTTTATTTAATTCATATTCTCGTTCATATCAAAATTCCATAAATATTCCCCAAATATATATTTGTGACCGTATGTTGTATTTTTAGGATTTTTTTCTTTTATTAGCGCATTTATATTTTTAAAATTCGCATTGCCAAAAGGTGACATTTTGTAATTTATTTCGAATGAAGTTGTCAAAGTTAATCGTGTTGTCATAGAGTTTGATAATTGCACTGAATGCAATTATCAATGCAATGTTGACATGATTGGGTGAAATTGTTTCACGTGACACAAAATGACAAAATCTGAATGGCTTTTAGAAATCTCAAAAAATTTTCATAAAAAATTTTCGACTTAAAACGTATTCAACTGAAAAGAAAATAGAAATCCTAAAATTGTTTTATGCTGGAAATAATTACCGCCATGTAAGTGCTTTATTTGGAAAATTGAGCCAGAGAGATGGGAGTGGTGTCATTTTATTCAGTTTCAAATTCTCTTTCTATTGTTGTACAAGACAACATACTTTGTTATAAAAAGTTTTTTTGAGACATCAAATTCAAAATTTTGATTTACTCAAAAAGAACATTTTTGAAAATTTTCAACTGCCCATTCATAAAGTTGGATAGGTGTTAAGATTTGGTCGTCATATGGACATTTTAGATTTTCGCTTGCAGTAAGTCTCTTCACTGAGCCCCTAACTCCATCACATGGTCCTTTCCCATAGGCAGCAGCCGAAAAGTGCCATCCTGCATCTACACCAAAGTCTTGCTTGTGATAACATAAGTTGATAAAGTTTGTTTATTTTTATATTGTGCAGCGCATCCATCTGAGTAATAAAAAATCTTTTTTACGACTTATTGAAACTTTGTTGTCATGAATTCAACAAGGTTTGCTAGAATTTATACACTGAAACAGTGTTATGCCTCAAACATGGTGAAATTACAACAAAACTTAAATGTTAAGTTTATTATTCTCTCTGTAATAAATCACAAATGGGTGTATTGTCATATGTTCACTAGCCCAGTGGAAACTTTGAGCTTCTTCCTGAACAACAGTATTATAGTTTTCAGAGAAATCTAGGTTTACTACAAACTCAGACTATTTAACATTCTCTTTTTTGTCATTAATGAATGATGACTGCTGCTTTGCAATAAAATTATGCTTTTTTAAAATGGTCAGTCTCTGTCACAGAAAATATTTATAAAATCCTCATTAAATTTCTGTAAAGTTTCGAGACTCCAACGATCAACAGACACCCACTAACGATAAGTGACATTTTCTATAAGATTTTCTTCAAAAGTCTCTTCAATGATTTTGGGCAAAAACAGAGCATTCTGTACATTCACTTGTATAACAATTAATGTTTCGTGGATTACACAGAATATTTGCCAGACAGTGTGTATAAATATTTAGTTGTCCATTTGTCAAAGCTCGTAATTTCGTATTTTCTATCATTAACTTCAAGTTCTGGTGGATTGTGCATATACAGACTGAATGTGTTCCACTTTGGTCTGCCAGTATGCAATGTTTTTGTCAAGCTTGGCAAATTTTTTCAATATCTATACTGGGTTTCAGCCTAACCACAATGTACGGTATTTGGGCTACAGCATTGCAATACTTGTGATTTTATGTACGAGTCTTAAGACGCTGCTCTCTCTCTCTCTCCATACAGGGGGAAGTTGCGTATATTGAACCGCCTCCTAAATTGGACCACGGCCATATTTAAATGAATAAGAGCGATGGTACATGGACATTTTTTAAATCCTCTTTGACTCTTGTTACAAAGGCGTCATTACAAGAGAATTCGCGACTATTGATGCACGTTTTGCCTCCGTGCGATGTGTTTGGTGATTTTTGCTATTTCGATGTAGTTTTTATGAATAATTCGTAAGTGTATAGCAAACGTTGGAAATTCAAGCAGCGCTGTTATTTTGATTAAAACAAGTAAGTTTTACCCTATTCATATCGCTATTAAAAAGATCAAACCCAAATACATTGGGATGTTAAACATGTGATTTTAGAAAATAATTGGGGATTTCATAAATTGAACCACCATGGTGTTGCCAGAATTGGACTGGTCCAATACAGGAAACTAGAATTATTTCTTATGTTTATGTTTTTAAGTGTTGGAATTCGGGTCAATAATCAAAATACATGTTTAACATTATACATTATACAGTTAGTGTCAAATGCATGGTCCAACATAGGCTACCAATGTTTACTTTGGACCAGAATGTCTTTCACTAATAGAAAAGGCATAAAATAAGGTAAATGGAGTTAATCGGATATGGCGAAAGCCTTAGAGTCTTACAAAGGCAAAAAGTATGGGTTAAATTAAATATATCGCATTACAGTATCCCAAAAGCCACGTTCAAACGCATTTGGACTCCAAAAATAAAAAGGCTAACCAAGAGCGTAAAATCTTCGGAAGAACCACCGTCTTTGTACCAGAGTTTGAGGAGAGGTTGGCGGCGCATATCCTTAACCTAGAGAAGACGTTTTATGGGGGTCACCATAAAAGATGTCCGTAATGCAGCGTATGAACTGGCGGAGCAAAACAACATCAAACACAATTTCAATAGAGAAAAAAATCAGGCTGGTAAAAAGTGATTTTACGCATTTTTGCGTAATCATCCCAATATTTCATTGCGGCAACCGAGTCTAATTTCATATCTCGGTGTAAGGGATTCAATAGAGATATTGTTGCCCAGTTCTTCGACCTTCTAGAGAAAATTGTCGATGAATGCCAGCTTAATCCAACAAGAATATTCAGTGTAGACGTGTCTGGTTTTTCAACTGTTGCCAAGAAGTGCCAGAAAATTCTAGCCCTAAAGGGCAAGCGCCAAGTAGGTTCGGTTGCTAGCGGCGAACGTGGGGTGAATACCACGATGGTTGTATGCGCTAGTGCAGTCGGCCAATTAGTTGTACCGGTGATAATATTCAAGCGAAAAAGAGCTAATCCAGATCTCAGAGTTGGAACACCTTCTGACTGCGTGGTAGAGATATTTGACACCGGATACATCAATAAAGAACTTTTGATACCATACTCAAATATTTTATCAATGCAGTAAAACCAACAAGGGCCAATAAAGTTTTGCTTGTTTTAGACGGCCCCAGTACTCACTTTAAAAATCTTGAGGCAATAAAGCTGGCACGAAATAATGGAGTGATTATGTTGCAGCTTCCGGGGCATACCACCCACCGGCTTGATCCCCTAGACGTGGCTGTGTATTTAAGCCACTGGAGCTCTACTACACTGAAGCTAATAAGAAATGGCTAAGGACTAATCCGGGATTGATAGTTTCTCAACACCAAATTGCTAAACTCCTTGGAGAAGCTTATGCTAGGGCAGTTGTGATAGCAACCGCTATGAATGGTTTCAAGAAAACGGGAATTTGGCCAGTAGACCATAATGTTTTTAGCGATTCTGAATTCGCACCTTCAGATATACTCATCCCAAAAACAAGTGTAGACATGGCTGAACATGGTAACAATGAAAGTATTTCCGGTTCCAGTGATGAGGATGTGACCTTGAGTCGCTACAGTAAAAGACCTAGGTCAAAGAGCTTCAACATCGACATCAACATCAGCTATGGAACAAATAGCAACTACATCACCTGAGGTTGATTCATCCACAAAAAAAAGTAGATTCCATAGAACAAATATTAAAAAGGCCAGTTGTTGATCACAAGAAGATGAAACCAACTGGAAGTATCCAAAAAGCGAAAATCATTACATCCACACCCTATAAGGACGATCTTGAATTTAAACACACAACATCAAATATTTCAAAAAATAAAACTGTCAAGCGCAAAATAAAATGAAACTCCGGCATTTCTAAGAAAAAAAGCATTCATCTCAAAGAATGGCCCTGCAAATTTTGCTCTGAGAGCATTGTTGAAGACATGATTCAGTGCCTAAAATGAAGAGACCGGTAGGATTTGACTTTTTTAATGTTTATGTAATAAATTTTTGTTTTGATATTTGGTTTTTAAATAAAAATTATATTCTCTTGTTCCTCTAATGTATACTTAAAGTTTTACTTAATTTTACGTAAGTGAAATATATGGTCCAATATAGCAACCCACTGGATCAATTTAGGCAAGCGGTCGCCTACAATGGACCAGCTGCAAGGGTTCCAGATTATATTTTTCTACGAGAATCTATTCAATCAAAAATTCTGAGAAAATTACTAGAAGTGTACAACATATTAAAGTATATGGTGTATAAATTTGAAAATGTTTTAATTTGTTTTCTTAAAGTTATAGCCCTAAAACCGAATAGTGGTCCAATATAGACAACATTCCCCTAAAACTAGCAACACTGGCCATAAGGTTTAACATTGACCATCTTTCGTGGACTGTAAAGTCAGGCTGAAATCCGCTATATATGTTTTCGATTGCAGTGATATAATACCTACACAGTTAACATATCTATTCAGATACCTGTACGCAAATGGCACTCGTCTTAATTTCGTTTGCTATTTTCTATTTAACCAACCCGACCATGTACGCTAATACCACTAAATAATCCTCTTACGATTTTGGCACATACGCATATAGCACGACAACTTAAATTAATTCTTGAAACAATTGTATTAACTAGAGTTTCCAAGGCAATTAATTCCGGATTAATTATTAATTATTACGACTAACATATTTCGGCCATAAGTGTAATATGTGGCTTTGTAATGAGTAATTATTTTTTGATGTCAGAAATGACTTTACATTAAAAGTTAATTTTTGATAAACCTGGCCAGTAACAACAAAACGTCATCATATTTTCTGAAACGCCACTATAAAGTATTTCTATTACTTTATCGTCAACATTATACGCCCAAACTTTTAATTATTTCTATTTACAGGCTATATTCCACCGACAACGCTTTACCCCAACGAGTTCTCGTTAATTGATAAATTTTGAGGTAAGTATATGCACGCTTAAAGGGCTTAGTTGATAGATATAGGGTGTTGAAATTTTGAAATCAAAACTAAAAATTTGCCATAAATCAAAAACGTCTTTAAATATTTTTTTCAAATTTGGTGATCAATACGCTCTTTAGGAAAGTAAGACTTTGACATAAACTAACTTTTGAAAAATTTAACACACTATCGTAGTTAGTGGAAACTTTTATCCCCTTATTTTTAACTCCACTGGAGAAAATATTTGTTTTTACTTTTTTTAGATTCTACGTTCATTTTTAGTTAAAAAAGAAATAATCCTTTATGAAGCTAAAATGAACGGTGTTGTAGAGATTTGCTTCTAAACAAAAGTCTGCAAGTTAAAAAATTAACAAATTATGATTTGTAGTGTAATTTGCCCGACGGCGTTTTGCTAAACAAATAATATTTGCTTAAATCCATACTATTAATTCGATTTTGAATAATGGTTAAGCGTAAATAGTTGAAAAATAAATAAAAGTTATTTATAAGCTTAATTTCTGAGACCAGCGCAAAAGATACTAAAATTAAATTCAAACAAATGTATTGCAACAGTAACAAAATTACAAGAGTGGTTCAAACTGTTGGCCGTGTACTTGCAAGCACGTTCTACATACACTCTTTCCTCATTCAAAAAACGTATCTTTGTGAATAACTGCGGATTGATCGGAATGTGTTCCGCCGCAGCTTGAATTCTCGCTATTAGAACTTCCTCAGCTGCAACGATGCTTTCGTACACTAAGGACTTCATGCAGCCCTAGATAAACAAGTCGATACGACCTTTGGGAGCCAAAATTGTGGTCATCCCGACCAATCCATTTTTCTCTAGAACGCCTGTTTAAGAAGTCTCTATCGCGTGCAGCAACATGAACAGGTACCCCGTCGTGCAGAAACCACATGTGTTGTCTAATATTCAAAGCTACATTTTCCAACAATTTATCTAACACTTATTCCAGTAACGGCGTATAAATAGCTCCACTTAATTTATTTGGTAAAAGGTAAAGTTCAATTAAACAATCTCCAACCGAACTCACCCACACATTCACTGAAAATGTATCCTGAACTTCCCGTTCACGAACAGATTGCGGATATTCTTCATCCCAAACGTGACTGTTTTTGGAACTTCCTTACCTAGCAAATTTGCCGTCATTGGAATGCAAGACATATTTTAGTAAATTTTCATTTTCACAACACTTTTGTTGATTACCAGTTTGAAAATTCTATACGTACTGTAAAATCTCAGGGCTCTACTACTTGAACAGTGGTGAATTTGTTAGGATGCAACAATTGTTCTTTTAGAGCTTTCCATCCAGAGAATTGTCCCCATTTAATGCACGACCTAGAGTTCGAGTACTTAAAGATGGCCTTTCAGAAATATTATTTAATATTGTCTCTTCCGGGCGCACAGTCGTTGTTCGTTGTTTTCCAGTGGCGAACTAAGCGGCCGCGGGGAGCACCGTGCTTATAAGGGGCCCCAAAAAAGGTCCGATTGTGTGTTTTTTAAACTTTGATTTATATACGTGTATTCAATTTTACAATTTTTTTTAATGACATCGGAAAATTTTTACTGGGTTAATTTTATATTTCGCCTTTGCATTTATATTTTCTATTTACGGCGCGGCGTTCGTCGCTACATAACATTATTGCTATTGCGTTAGTTTCAGGCTACACCAGCCAGTCACGTTTTTCATTAATTTTCTCCATGCCGACCACGAACGTTTTGTGCATTTCGCATTATATTATATAAGTATTTCATTACATATTTTTTGAAAATTGCCAATAAAATATTAATCAAATACAATCAAAAATGGGATTAACCTCGGTTTATGAAATCCATCGGCATTGCGCTTTGCTACGATGAGAGCTACTACCGTGACGAAGACGGTAGCATACAATGTAATTAAGTAAGTACGTAAAACGTATAGGTTGGTAGAGATACAGTACATTTTCTTTCCCCTGCCTCTGCAGGTGATCGCCCATCCATCACATATCGGTCGGTGCCATATCTGCTATTTCATTGCCAAATATATTTTGTAAGCAGCTCCCACCCGATTTGACATTTGATGCTGAAATCACTGTCGCGGCCATCTCTTTTGCCATCATTATGCCTGTCGGTTCATGTAACGTTTATAACCCATCAAACGCCATAACTCGACCCGGCAAAAAAAATATATTTTTTTTGTTAGATATTGCTTAAAGGCCCTAAAGTAAAGCAATTAAAAAAAATCTTGATTTTCCTGGATACAGAGATATAGACCGTCCCAATTATGGGACGATGACAGATAACATAAATACAAAACACATAATCGTGAACCAATAATTTTATTCAATAAAAGATACAATTTTTGTTGATAAGAACTGCATTGATCATGAAACTTTAAAATGAAAATAATTTTTCAAATTATGAATTTAGTTTGTGTGAAATTCTGCGAAACAGATATCGTGTAATGGTATGTCACATGTTTTGCAAATTCTTTTCGTTTTTTTTTGCACCGCACAGAGCTCATCTTTTTGTCTAGCAATACGTACAACTAAATGCCCAGTACTTTCAAACCTTATTTCCTTGTTCACCCGTCCACCTAAAATCTTTGATCTATGTGGTCCGGGCCGCTTAGGAGGACATGGAGATGTTCGGGACAAGTAGGACGTTGCAATTTTTTTTCGTACATCCAAAAGTGTTGCATGTTCTTCGGGATGAACAATTTGGTAGATTCCCCAGGCATTTACAACATAAAAATCCAGAAACTATGTAAATAACGGCCACCGCCATTTCTT
This sequence comes from Vesta saturnalis, assembly GCA_036346205.1. Classification (NCBI taxonomy): domain Eukaryota; kingdom Metazoa; phylum Arthropoda; class Insecta; order Coleoptera; family Lampyridae; genus Vesta; species Vesta saturnalis. The sequence continues at coordinate 1,104,690 of JARFJB010001256.1, forward strand.
TGATCTTATCCTCGTCCTATAGAGTGAGCTTGCTTATCTAACACGTCTATTCCACCCATATGTGTGTTATATTGTTAAATAAGATTTGGAATTGGAATCGATGCCTGTTTTCTTTCTTTGCAACTGTACCTCTTTGCTTGTCCTATTGGCTCAATATTACTATAATATTTGTTATGCTTCCATTTGAGAACAAGCACTTGGTTTTCTCTATCCTTTGTTCCATTTCTTTACTTAGTATCAAAGGATACTTCTGAGTCGGTTTTCTCGGATAATTCCGGTTGCTTTCAATTTCAAATTTCCGAAATGGCACATTAGGTCATAACTTGTAAAAAAGTTGTCAAAGAAAATTACATGGTTCGGATATTCGTCAACTGGTATGCAATTTATCAGATTAGTAATGACACGAATTCCCAAAGGCCCTTCCTCATTTTAACTTTTGCCACAATACGTTTTGAAGTTATATAAATATCCGTTTGAACTACACATACACCATAGTTTGTATCCAAATTTGATTGGTTTCCCGCGCATAAACATTTTCGCCGAATGTCTCCCATAATATCGTATCATCATTTCATCTATAGATAAATGCGAGTGTGTTACGCCAAATTTCATAAAGGTTTCTTGTAGCAAATCAAAATACGGTTGCAATTTGAACATTTTATCTTTTACATCAATTTTAGAATTATTATTATTATATACTAACGGACTACCACTGTCTGGAGATTGTTCCCAATACATATCCTCTTGAGGTAGATAGTTGTAACTAACCACCTAGAAGTAAAATTGCAAGGAAATTTTTCAAATCAGCGGCACAGAATGAAAAAATTTAATTATTATTCTGTTGGGCGTATAAAATTTGTTGATCTACTATGTGCTCAATAACACAATCCGAAAAAAATTCCTCGAAAATATCAACAGCAGGTTTGGCAGCTAAATGAGTTTCAACATTTTTAAAATAATTTTTTGCAAATTGTTAGTGTCATTGAAACATATCCTTTTTGTCGATTTTGCTGGTTTCGACGATTTCCTGTATTTGACTAACGGCTCTTCATCGATGCTCTGTTCAGATTCATCATTTATTTGAGGTATTTGTAACTCAATAGTCCCCGCAATATCATTTTCTGTTTCATCTTAATTCTCAGTACCCGTCAACGGGTCCGGATCGGGAGCAATTATTACTACACTAATGTCGTCAATATCATGCGGAGTTATATTCATGTCCTCCCAACATGCAGGATCTTCTATAATGTTTTCTAATTCTTCTGTTGTCAGAAATGCTCTTCTATAGCATGAAGACTCCATTTTGCTGGAATATATCCATATTTGAATTGCGAATATTTACAACTTCGCACAATACATTCCACCAACGTCCTATAAATGGGATAAAAAACACTTACCTGAATTATGCAATAAAAAAGTTTTGAAATTAGCACCCTTTGATTTTTAAACAGTAATACGACAATCCTCGATAACAATTATCGCACGCACTTTATTCACAGTTAGCGCAAATTAATTTTCTAAGCAAATTAGTTTCGCGAAAACGTGCACAGTAAAACACGTGGTGATTGAATACATTTTTAATACCCTTCCTGATATCGTAGCGACATCAGACCGTGACTTACACAAACCTAATACTTCCTCAACCTACTAAAATTTACAGATTCTAGTTTTATTCATTTTCATAAAAACTATGACGTAAATTTGCGGCCCATCAATGGAAAGTTCGCGCCTAACGAGTTAAACTCGAATACTGTACAGTTATAGTAAAATATAATTAAAATATTTTACAAAGGCAAAATTTTATTGTTATAGTAAACAAATATGAAGAGATATCAAAGCGGCGTAGAAAAACGGAAAAAGAATAGAAAACAGCTTGAAATTGCTGAAAGTCAAAGAAATGCATTTCATAAATATTTAAAAGTTAATGCTAAAACAGATATTGCTTCAACGTCTACGTCAGATAATTCTGTATTGCCTTCGTTTGAAACGCTTCTGAACCATGTGTTAATACAGTAAATATGGAAGAAAAATCAATTGATACTCAGGAGATTACGGATACAGCAGAACAACATTCTAAATGTAAATGCTCAAGACATTCAACAACTAACCCCACCGATTGCTTTGCTGACGATAGCACTCTTCACTGTACTTCATCTCAGTCTACTCATATTGATAATCCACCTATGTCAAATCAAGAAATTAAAGCTGAAATGGCAAATTCAATCAACAAAGACATTTAATGTATTCTCGAATGGGGAAGCAATAATCTAGTTAAATTTAATGCTAACAAAACTCAGTGTTGCCTTGTGTCCGCCAAAAAAGATCGATCAGTTCCGGTTGTAAGTATGAATGGCTCAGTTCTTAAGTTTTCGGACTCTATTACTCTGTTGGGTATGACTGTATCTTCAAATCTCTCATGGGTTGACCATCTTCTATCAGCTACCAAAACAGCTGCTCGTAAAATAGGCTTTTTGTACAGATCTAAGCAGTACTTTACCTCTCGACAACTCCTTCTGCTGTATAAGGCCCAAATTCGGCCTCATCTGGAATATAATTCTCACCTCTTGGTTAGTGCTCCTCAATACGCTCTCGATATCGTTGATCGTATTCAAAAGAGAGCGATTAGGCTTATAAATGACCCGTCCTTAACTTCTCACATACAATCCCTTGAGCATAGAAGGATGGTTTGAGTTCTTTCTTGTATTATCGTTATTACAACGGCTATTGTGGTGCTGAATTATATTCTTTGATACCATCTAGGGCTATCTTTGCGAGAAACACTCGGTTCGCTCATTCACATCATCACTATGCAGTACAAATCTCCACTTGTCGTACCAAATGGACGCAATCCACATTTTTCTACACGGCTTCTAAACTCTGGAATGATCTCCCTAGTTCCTGTTTTCCTCTCACTTATGATATGAGAAAATTTAAGGTAGCTGTTCATAGGCATCTATTGGCAATTCATTATCCCTCTATCCATCCTCCTAAGTGTTCCTGAGTGCTTTAGCACGATAGGCCAAATTTAGCCTGTTCAGGTCCACAATCATAAAAAAAGCCGTTTTAATGTAGACATCGAAGTAATAAAAGATATAGCTTTATTGCCGACAACATTAATACATGCTCTAGTTGATCATATTCTTGAAAACAAACCAAAAAGTATCGGAAATATAGACAATATGAAAACACTCTATAAAGACAGAGGTGAAATATATTACAGAGGACTTTCTAATGATCACTTCTATCGCAAGAAATCGTATGGGACCATGGAAAAAAGAAATTGTTTCATATTTTTAGAAACAAGCAATCCTTCCAAACTTTTTTCAACATCGAAGTCAATATTAATAACTGGTTTGCAAAATTGGACGTCAATTACTGTTATTTTATCCGACCATGAAATTTCAAAAGAACGCATGTCGGCTTTGTGTGCAATGTATAACAGATCAACAAAGTTAAATAGAATTAATACCCAACTATTGGAGCAAGAGGAAAAAGAAGTATATTTTGGAGAGAAGTATTGAAACGTATTGTATCTATAATAAAACTACTAAGCAGTCTAGGATTAGGGTTTAGGGGTCAAGATGAAAGCAAAATTTCCAGCAGGAAAGGAAATTACTTAACTTGCATAGAATATCTAAGTGAATATGAGTTGCATTTACAGAAGTATGGAAATCAAGGACGAGGAAAAGTGAACTATTTGTACCATAGTATTTGTGATGAATTGTTAGTCTTATTAGTAACCAAGTAAGAGCTAAAATAATTCACGAGATCAAATCCGCCAGTTATTACAATATAATTTTTGATTCGATTCCTGATATTTCGCATGTGGATCAACTAACCTTTGTGATAAGATATGTTTCTTGATCTGGTGGTATAGAGAAAATATTTTTGAAATTCATTCCCATGGATAAACAACACGTCATCATATTTAGAGCAAGAAGTATTGCAAAAATTAATAAAATACGGATTGGATATTAGGACAATCATTTGATAACGCTGCGAATATGTCAGGAAAATACTCAGGTTTACAAGCACGTATAAAATAACATAGCCCAAATGCAGTTTTCGTGACGTGTACTAATCATTCTCTACATTCAATAGGAAATTCCGCTGCAGAAGAATGTGGTTTCCCAGTTTCTTTAGTTGAATTTTAATGCTATGTTTTGATTGATTTATCGAATATTATTTTCATAATTTTCTAAATAATTTTAGTTGACCTAATTTTTAATATGTAATTAAAAATTATTTTAATTTTATTAAACACATAAATAAAAAGTTTACCTCGAGTAGGATTTGAACCTACGACCTGTACTTTGCTAGAGTACCGCGCTAACCAACTGCTCTATCGCGATTCAAGTCCCACTCGATGCAAATTTTGTCTTTTATCAGTTCTACATCCATAAAGACAAAATTTACATCGATTGACTTGAACCTCGATAGCGCAGTTTTATACTATCAAATAACATCGTATGTTCAAATCCTACTCGATAAACTTTTTATTTATTAATAATTTTACAGTTGTTTAGAATTTTTAAATGTATAATAACAGAACAGGAAATAGGTTCAAAAAACCTTTTTATTTTTTGTCGAATTGATTTTGAGGCCCCGTTATTTTTACCACTTAGGGTCCCCACTTGGCTTGATCCACCACTGTTGCTTTCCAACATTATTTCTTTTAATTAACAAATATTCCGTTTCTTTCAGTCTTCTTTCAATGCTTGCAAATGTAGGATGATGCGGAATTCAACGATTGCGGAATCTTTGTTGGTATAAACAAGCTCCCATTCCACCATTTTTTCCAGCTTCCCGTAGATGATTAACATATTGGTCAATTCTGCAAATTCATTTTGCAACAACAAAATTATTTAAAAACTAGTTTATAACTGTGTTCATTTAATTTACCAAGATCGTGTGAAATAGATTAAAATTTACAAATATTGAATATTTACAAGTTAACTAAGTACCTGCAGACTTTTGTTTGGAAGCAAATCTTTACAACACCGTGACCGTTCATTTTAGCTTCATTACTTTTTTTGACTAAAAATGAAGGGGGAATTAAAAAAATTAAAAAATAAAATATTTTCTGCAGTGGTGTCAAAAATAGGGGGTTAAAAGTTTCCACTAACCCCGATAACGTGCCACTGGTTAAATTTTTAGTTTATGTCAAAATATTACTTTCCTAAAGAGCAAATTTATCACCAAATTTGAAACAAATATTTAAGGGCGTTTATGGTTAATGGCAAATTTTTTATTTTGCTTTAAAAATTTCAACGCCCTGTATTTAGGGTATGTACTTATATCAAAATTATGAATTAAAGAGAGCTCTCTGAGGAACGGTGTTGTCGATCGAATAAAGCAGCACCCGTATATTACGCTCATGTGCTTCGTAGAATTTTAAATAACTTTTTAAAGAGACAAACGCGGTAAGATCAAAACGTTAATGACGGGTTATAGAAAATGTATTTCCGATCAATTAAGGTTAAAATTAAAAATTGTCAAGGACTTTTATAATTATTTAATCTCATAATTATAGTCTAATAACAATTTGACGTATAATAAATTAATAATCCCAGATTCTTTTGTCTAACAATAAGAAAAAAATAAAAAAGGTACTAAACTGTACCGACAGGCTAACAAAGTGTTTCTTTGTTAAGCTAATCATACCTGTATTGCCCGATACTCGCTGATTGTCCAACTTTTTGTTGATGTTTGGCGGTCACTCACTTCTCCGTGGTTCTATATTGATTAAACCGTTAAGAAATACTATTCACACGTTACAAACGATTTAATTGTTAACTTTATTTAACCTGAAATTAGAACAACGAAGTAAGGCAACATTCTTCAATTGGTTTTATGGTTTCACTAAATAATCCGTTAATTCGAACAAAATTTGAAATCATCCGTTACAGAAATCGTTCTATAACGTTCATGTCTAGAGGGCAGCACGTTGCAAGAATGAATAATAGATTACTGTAATCGACACTAAATTTATTTAGCGTTAAATTAGAACAACGGAATAAGGTATCGCTTTTTAATTGATTTTATGGTTTCACTAAATAATCTGTTAATTTGAATTAAATTATCTGTTACAGAAATCGTTTTATCTGAGGGTAGCAAGTTGCAAGAATGAAGAATAGATTACTATAATCGACTCTAACTGTAGTATTATAAACGTTTTATAGATGGCAAAGCAAACTTACATTTGAAATAAAAAGGATATTGTGTATATTGAAGTTAAATGTGATGAGATAGTTATTTAATTAAAATGTTATCATCTGTTACTTTATCTATAATTCACAAATCATAAAAATTCAAATGAATTTAATTAAGTAAAAATGCATTTACACGTGCATATTATGAAAAACGATGAATTTCTGTAAATATCAGACCGATTAAAATCACTTTGCATACCTTTCACATCTTAATATTTCGACTACTTAATATTAATTAATGTTGTCCCATTCCCGTTAGTAAAATGCTCATTATATTCATTGATTTTTCAATTTCCGGATTTAGACTTTGAAGGTGTGATTGAAATGGCAAATAATCAGGAAAAAATATACTACGGGCCAGCGAGAGTTGTCTTATGACTCATCTGTTAGTAAAGCATGGTTTAAGATTTTAAAAACGTATGTCGTTATTGGTTCATATAGTTAGTAATTTTGAATACCAACAAAACATCGTTAATGTTTCTAGGTTATTTTCAAATTTCAGCCACGCTGTCAAATTTAAATAAAATTATTGTTGGAATATCTCGGGATTTAGCATCCTAAAGGTCTTAAACATCCCCATCCACTCGTATAAATAAAGTCGAATTTCGTTTAAGGTCTGTTCGCACTTATTCTGGCATGTAAAGTCCACTGAGTGTGGATAGTCATATGATAAATATATATTGTACAACAGTAAACGATTATCAGAACCGAGACCGGGTCAACAAAATTTCGTTTTGGATCCGTTTTACAAATTAATTATATCAATAAAAATAAACAAATTAGCTAGCAGTAGACAGTGGCCGAATGAAGTGCGAAAAGTTTGGTTAATTGCGGAGGATCGTTTTTAGCCGACGATATGTTTATAACTGATATTTTTAACAAAAGCCGTATATTCGGACATAGGTTTTTCGAAATACGAACTGTTAAAATTTTAAAAAATTGTAGGTTTATAATTTACTATTTAAAACATTACAAAAACGACAAATGTTCTGATGTCAATAAGGTAGATATTCCATTAGAAAATATAGCAGCATGGCCTGCTCACTAAATGACCCGGGGGCACAAAGATCTTAAGGTATTCCTTAGCAAGTATCTATTTCAATTGAAACACAAACGTAATCGGATTAACTTTGAATCCTTCGAACTGTTATTTAAATTATGCGCCTTATTAAGTTATAATGTATTCGTATCAGTAAAAATTAAAATAAAACAATTAATTATTCTCATTATAAGTTTTTGTTATGAACGAATTATTAATATTAATAATAAATTTAGAATTTACATCAGTTCTACATACATAAAGACAAAGTTTACATCGATTGGGGCTTGAACCTTGGTGGCGCAGTTGGTAGCGCGGTACTCTAGCAAAGTACAGGTCGTAGGTTCAAATCCTACTCGAGGTAAACTTTTTATTTATGTATTTAATAAAATCAATAATTAATTATTCTGTTTATTTATTTTGTATCAAAGAAAAAAACAAAGTTTTCTAAAATATTGTAAATAAATTATAGAGGTGAGCAAACAAAACAATTTAAAATTTAATTGGTCATAAGTACTGTTGGAAGATTTAAATTATGTAATTTGCGTGGATCCACTAATTTCGGTAAAATTCTTCTAATTTTTTTACCATATGATCCTCTCAAAGTGTATCATCCCTATAAAAAACAAAACATATTGTTTTATTTTAACGTTCAAAACATTTATTGTTACTACGTACCTTTCAATTTTTTCAACATGGGTTCCTGTTGCAATGCAGACATTAAAGTAGCATTTGATTCGTTTGGTAATATGTAAAATTCCTTGCACCTGACAATAATAATTATGGTTCCTCTTTAATTTAATTTTGTTGTTTTCGGAATCTACAACACAATAATTAATTAAATTTACCTTACATGCCTCCATAGGATCAATGTCGCTTTTTAAAGAGCGTTTTATTTCCACCACTGCATCTTCTTATACTATTCCTCAGGCGAACATACTAAAAATGGTTTTTCTTCATCTATAAGGAGTCCGCATGTAGTGACCTTTAACTTGAATAATTGTTGAAATAGTTTAATTGCATTTGACTCACTGTTGAGGTCAAAGGCGGTGTACGTATTCCCTTTAAAAATGTAGTAGAGTAAGGAGGAAACAGTTTTGGAAGTGCACGTTGTTTTACACAGTTTGCATATTTTCCCAAAATTGCATGCTGTTAAACATTTCTTACGTTCTGCTCTCCACAAATCACTTTTTGTTTGGGTCAAGTTACGTTCTTCAATCTCTTTTTTTGTCGACATTTTCCAAACAAGTCAAAAATTGACTAAGGGGCAATTCGTACTCATCTTTTGAAAGATCGGGTGTGATGGATTCATTTGCCAATCCATTGTGCAAGTTCTATAAGTATACTTCTACACCCATGGCTACAAATTTTAACTACTTAACAGTTTGGGTAATAACTAGAAGATTTTGTGCCTTCATAAAATTATCGATTAACTTTATTAACCAAAAAATATTTATATGTACCTAGATATGTTCGCTTTAAAACCGGGGTTGCTTCTTCCTGAAACTAATTGTTAAATACTCGGACGCCAACTTGTTTTTAAATATAGGATGAACAAGTAAACCATTATACAATAAAGTTAAAAGAAAATTTCTACTATAACAAATTTTATTACACAACCTATATTTAATTATAAACGGATATACCTTAATGCTAATATTAGTAACGTTATAACCTAACGAATAATTAGTATTATGAATAATTAATGTAATCAGAATACCTTATTCTTGTTCACACTTAAAATGGCTGCATGCTGAGTCAGCGTTTTGGAAATTGTTGCGTAATATTACTTCAGGGTTGAAATAAATCTGGATGTGTATGCTTTATAATTCCCAAATGAATCAATTTGCAGGATTGTTTTAAAATACTACTTCCCATTAACGAAGATAATTACCTCACTCTTGATTAATCGTACTAATACCGTAAATTGGATTAACGGTAAAATATTTAATTGCGTAGATGTGTAAGGTAACAGTAAAGGTGAAGTTAAAGTAAAAATAAAAAAATAAAGAGTAAAAGTAAAAGTGCCTGAAATAAAAACGTCTCAAACATTGCATAATAACTTCAAATAAACTCACCGTAGAATTTATAAAGCTTTTTTATTAAAAAATATTTAACAGAGCAAAAATGGATGCTCTAGTACCTTTCAGTATCGCACAAAAAACGACGCTCCCAAAAGGTCTTTGCGCATGAACATGTCTGAAACTGAATGTGCAAACGATATGCGTGAAAGGCATCACTTTAAACAAGTAAATTATGTTTTCTGCAGCACACATGGCACGAAATGCTCGTTCGTTGCCTACAGAAATGTGAATGATTAACAACACGTTCGAAGTTTATTACGCCATAATCATTATCCGCGGGTGCAAATGTCCTGTTTTTAGAGTGATCTGAAATCAAAACAATAAACAACTACTGTAATGAAGAAGTTTCCATAGAAGAAAACATACATTTTCTACACCTAATTATACTACCTACATCTTTTTAAATTTAACATTGGGTAATGAATTAATTAGAAAATAATAGGAATTTGTTATTATGCCACTTATTTAAGTAACACTTTATGTTGATTGCGTGTAATTAAAGAAAAGGATGGAGTTGAAGTTCCTGTATAATAAAATAAAAGTGAGATTAGTTTTAAAAATTTTTATAAAAAATTAAAAAAATTCAATTTTATTTCAAGTTACTTTAGTGTTCATGTCTTCTGTAAATTAGTTAAAAAATAATAAAGGGATTTGTATAAATTATTCTGAATATTGATTTAATCGCTCATCTTGCCTGTGGCAGATAAGTATTCAGGTAAAACTTCGAAAAACTTTCACTCTGCAACACTAGGGAGCGCTGCGATCGTTTTATATTTCGTCAAGCTATCTATAGGGGCCTTAAGTACAATTTCAAATTTTCCTTCAGGGGGGCGAAGGCTCGAAAGCAAGTTGTCTTATAAGTTAGCATCCCGCCCCCTTACTATAATACAAGTTCAAGTTTCTTGCAATAAACAATCAGAATGTAGAGATTTACATACAAATTCAAACTTCCCGCCAAGGGGACCATGGCCGAAGGCCCGAGAGCAAGTTGCGAAGCCCTACAGATGTCTTATAAGTTAGCATTAGGTCCCCTTCTTAGAATACAAATTCAAATTTCCCTCAAAGGGGGTTCGATAATGTGTGAAGGTCCACGAACAAGTTCCTAATACCTATGCCAAAAGGGCCCTAATCTACAAGATGGCGGACAAGATGGCGGGCAATATGGCTGCCAAGATAGCCGCCGGTCACGTGATTTCCCCCACCACTTAGTCCGCCCATTCCTACGCCCTCACCCACTCTTTGGAGGCGTGGCCTATGACGTCACAGAAAAGTGATGAGGGGTTAGTGGCCCCATTCTACTTATACAAAGAAAGTAAAATATCTGTTACGTTTTAATATTGCAATGTAACAAATTATGAAAACTCTATCAAGGCACAGGACAACCAGGTATCATCACCTCAGCAATTTTCAAACTGATTTTGCTGTACAGGGTGGTTTTTTCCGTTAATACTATAGGGTATAGGCTAAACGGTAAGAGACACAAAATATTTAAGATACGTGTCCCGTTCTCTTTCTTAGTGTTTAGTTTAATGGCGCAATCGGATCTACGCTAACTAAATTGGTTTCGAAGATACAGAGTGATTCTCAAAATCTGCTGGTTTTTATTATCTCTTATGACTCGGTTATTTACGGAAAGAAAAAAAAGCTTTGGATACGAAAGTTTTATGACTTTTACGTTGAATCCAGTGGCGTTCTTAAAAAAAATATAGATGTTTAATTTTTTGAGATATTATCAAAAGTAGCATTTTCTTAAATGGGACACCCTGTATCTGATAATCTCAAAAAACTGCATTTTTTCTTGAGATTGCAACAATATATAACACTTAATATTTTTCATTGTCCTAAATAGTTAAAATACTAAAAAAACATTTTTTTTTAGTTGGCCATGGATTTAATCAATTCTTTATTTTATAATAGGAATAATAAAATTGCAGATAATAACAATAATAAACTAAACTAAAACAACAACTACAAAAAACAAGAAAAGATTTATAACAACTCAACAGTAATTATTTCAAATACTTACATATAACAATTGGCATGGATGGTTAATCACAAAAGGTACTCAAATTGTCTTCCATTCGGCTCGATGCATTTTTGGGCTCTGCTTGTAACTGAGCGAGTGACGTTATAGATTTGAATATTTGGCACTGTTCCAATGCAATTAATAAAATTTGCTCTGAGTTCTTTTACAGTATTACTTCGGGTTTTATAGACTTCATTTTTGATAGATCCCCAAAAATAAAAGTCGAGTGGCGTCAGGTCGGGGGAACGCGGAAGTCATCTGTTTGGTCCATATGTACCAAGCCAATTTTCGCCAAAATTGACATTTAGTAAGTCCCTTACCATGTGGCTATTATGTGCTGGAGCACCGTCTTGTTTTAAATAAACATTATTTCTTGCAGCTAATGGCATGTTATCCAACTCCATTATTACACATTCTTCCAAAATCTGGATGTATCCCTGAGCATTCAAATTTTCATTAAAAATTCTGTAGTTAAGGACTCCGTTTTGATATAGCGCCACCCATACATGGAACCCAAACCGTCCTTGTTGTATCCTGGCGACCGTCTGATGAGGATTTATGTTTGACCAATATCGATTATTATGTCGATTAAAAATTCCTTCGCTAGATATAAAAGCCTCGTCGGTCCATATTATATTTTGAAAAAAATTGGGATTCCGATTAATCTGCTGCGAATACCAATGACAAAATGTTAAACGCCGCTCTTCATCTCCAGGATGTAAGTTATGAACCTTCCTTATTTTATATGGTTTATACTTATGCTTTCTTAACGATTTTAAAACTTTAGATTTACATGTGCCAATATCTTTCTCAATATTACGGCTAGATATCGTCGGATCAGCAGCAACACAAGCTAATGTATTTATTTAATCTCTTTCTCTATTTGCCTTATTGTAAATCTTACTTCTTGGTTTTCCAAATGATCCATACTCACTTAAATTGTGATATAATCTTTTAAATATTTGTTGTTCTGGCTGTCGTCGTTCCGGATAACGCTCAAAATATAAGTCTAGAGCTGCGTATTTATTTTTATTACTCTCAATGTAGCACTCAAGCATATTTAATTTTTCATAATTTTGAAAATTATTCATTTTAATCACCTTTTTTAAAAAATATAATCGGAAACGAAATAAGAATACCAATACATAATTGTTACTGAATTTTATGAAATGTAAACAAACAAAAACAATTGCTTGAAACATTCAATTTATGGCCAACTAAAAAAAAATGTATTTTTAGTATTTTAGCTATTTAGGACAATACAAAATATTAAGTGTTATATATTGTTGCAATCTCAGGAAAAAATTCAATTTTTTGAGATTATCAGATACAGGGTGTCCCATTTAAGAAAATGCCACTTTTCATAATATCTCAAAAAATCAAACATCTATATTTTTTTTAAGAACGCCACTGGATTCAACGTAAAAAGTCATAAAACTTTCGTATCCAAAGCTTTTTTTTATCTCCATAAATAACCGAGTCATAAGAGATAATAAAACCGGCAGATTTTGAGAATCACTCTGTATCTTCGAAACCAATTTAGTTAGCGTAGATCAGATTGCGCCATTAAACTAAACATTAAAAAAGAGAACGGGACACGTATCTTAGTTTTTTTGTATCTCTTACCGTTTAGCCTATACCCTATAATATTAACGGAAAAAACCACCCTGTACATCAAAGTACTGGTTACCTCAATGAATATTTGTATTGTATCATGTCATTTAAGTTGCCTAACTTTGATTTCAATATCAGTTAACATATTTTTTTTTAAATTTATCGATCAGTTGAACAGTTGAAAGTAAATTCTCTACGAACTTATATAAACATAAACCTAAAAAATTCTGTCTATATGTTGCAATAGAGTCCCATGGTAACGTTGTACTAACGGCATTTTTACTAAAATTGTGATAAATATCAATTATATATTTTGTACAAAATTCAATAAACGCAGGCATACAGCTAGCGTATTAAGTAATATGTAACTTTTACATTAAGTTCATACAACGGCCTTAGACGTTTTTCTTTCAATTGGATAATTATCATACCTATTAGCACAGATGTACACACTATCTGTGCTATTAAGCAGTTACGCTAATTTAAATCTTACAAGTGTCAATGTTCATTATTTTTGTATAAAATAATGATGTAAATATTTTATATTTATTTGTTGCTTAATAGAATAGCCGATAACTTATTGTCCTTGTATGCAGAAATACAAAATTATCCTCACACTGTTGCCAATAACATTTTTGTTTCCACAGATGACGTCAACTTATTCTTTGAACAGTTGTAAAAAAATTGATACGTATAATTCGGTATAATTAATTAGAATTTTTCATGCATAATTATATTAAAAACATAAGAGTAATTTTCTCCCCTCCACTTATAGCATTATCTACGCAGAAGCTACATAACTTGTTTAGTTAGTTTCCCATGATTAACGCTTGTAGATACCAGAATTTTTTTAATAGTCAGTTTAGAAATGTAGATAAATGGCAAATTTGGATATGAAAGTGTGCGAATCGAATAACGATGAAGTTAACGCAACAATTCCTGTGTATCCTGTAATTATGGATTCGCCTAGTACTTCTATTGTGCCTTGCTCAAATTCAAGTAGTGATGATAGTTCCGTTACTTCCGATAGTGATGACGAAGAGTGGAATAATAAATTACCGGTAGCTAATAATAATGTGTTACCCGCGGGTGCAAATGTTCACATACAAGATTCAAGTGATGTTGTTATTGGCCCACTAACACGATTTCACGGACCAGTAACTATTTATCAAAATATTAGAAACGAAGTACCAACTGCAATAAACGGAACTCAATCAACAACAGATTCTTATAACAATAATAAATCGTGTAAGTACATGTAATCGTAAAATCGCAAAATTCCCGAGTCGTTCACCTTGATTTAGTTATGGAATTTCCTTTGAACATTTTAATCTTATATTAATTTTAGAAGACCCATTTGATCTTAATATATATTAATATATTAACAGTTAATAATTAATTGTTTAATTATCAACACTAGATTAGAAACATAACATCCCAGATTGTTTATTCAAAAAATTTTAGTATAGTAAACCAAACAAAAATTTAAACGTATGTAATCGTGATTTAACCAACCCACAATTATTTTGTGATTTTGATAACACGCCTTTTATTTTTATCAGCTTACTATCACAAACATTGGCAAGTATACGCATACTCTCTGGACGTACCACTTTACTGTTTATGCTCTAATAAATCTATGACTATGTATGCAAATCAGTTTTGTATATTGCATGCAACACAATAAATTTTAAAGACAACTAACTAATGCACACCAAAATTATCAAGAGATAAATTGTTTAATCTGAATTAAAAACAAATATTATATATTTGGTTATTTGGACTAAGACACGTGGCATCAGGAAATTATAGTTTACTTTTATAAATATGTATGAATTATTATAAATTTGCACAAATATAACATACTTTTTTGTACGAAGGTATACAGGGTTTTTCAAGATGAGCGTTAATTAGACGTTTCTGGCAAACCAGACAACGGATCAACCTGAAAATTTGACAGTATGTGGAATGGTTGAACTAATGTACACACTTCATCAAAATTAACTTGAAATAACTTCAAATTCCATAATTTTGCTGATTTTTTATTAAAAATGAAGATGTCTTGTCAATAATATTATTACTACTGCTCTTTTTTTTTACACATTGCTAAGCTACTAAAACAATAGCAAAAAAAAATAGAATTTAGATTATACATAGCAACCCCCCATTGAAATCCCTTGAGGATTTCAACAAATACAAAAAAAATATTATGAGAGTTACAAATCTAGAAATTGTAACATTGTATAAATTTAAGTCTAAATAACACAAAAAAAAATTTTTTTAATTATTAGGAAGCACGCACAAACGGTGCACAGAACGACGCACTACAGATCCACCAGGCAGTCTTATTGAAGCAGCACTGTCTGCGCCCCGATGTATATTAGTTATTAACCCAAGCCGCCACTGAAGAGGAGGAAGATTGTCATCCTGTAAAAGCACAATGGAGTTGTTGTGGAGGAGATCAGGAAGTTTTCTGCTCATTTTTGACGTTTTTGAAGTTCAGAAACAACCTCCTTTTTCCAACGTTGTGCTCGTTGAAATGTAGAAAGTCTATTTTCTCGCACAGACATTAATCGCGTTCAGGAAACGCTACTAATGGACGACCCACCAAGAAATGTCCGGGTGTAAGAGGCACAAGATCATCAGGATCAGACGACAAAATTGACAACGGTCTCGAATTTAATATTGACTCAATCATCGTTAGTATTGTATACAAATGCTCAAATGGGAGGTTTGCGTTACTGAGTATACATTTCAAATGTTTTTTTTTAGAGATTTAATGGCACTTTCCCAAATACCACCTTCATGTAGAGAATGAGGATTGATAAATTGCCATTTAATTGACTTTGAAGCCAAAAACTAAGTATACGTTCATTAGTTTTCCTCATGCAAAACTGAATATAAAGAATCTAAAATTGTTTTAGCACGAAAGTTAGTAGCTTATCACTAGATATGCAGCTAGCATACCCTACGCTATAAATCGTTTCAAGCAATTCAGGAAGGCTTCATAGTTAAGGAAGTAACCAATTCTAAATGTATAGAGCGAGTAATCATACAAACGAACACGCATATATATGCCTTTAATAATCGTGCACCACGAGTGCTTCATTTATTAACCAGTAACAAACAATTTAGTTCTATCTCAATTTATCGACAGCAAATTAGACAATTCAACACAGGTATTGATTTTAGCACTAATCAACAATTGCATTGGATTTATTGTATACGATCTGCAAATACTGGTCAAGTTAAGAAAGTTACGTTTAAACAGTAGATTATTGTAGTTTTATTAAATCTCCTAGGTCAATCGGAATCAAATAGTAGTAAAATGGTTATTCATCACCTACATATGTTAGCATAGTCCGGCGTACCAAAGGAATTCATCATTTGGAAGTGTCCTTTGCTTTTCTGAAAATTTAATTAATACCTTGCTGAAAACTTGATTGTAACCTAATGTCATGAGATACGTCATAATTTTGCATCTGTCAGTAATCTGAAGGACTGCTATTATGAGCGTAATCTTTCAGCTCTTTCTAATTGGTCAGTTTAATGTAATTAATTAGTAAATGTTAAATTGTTACGTTTTCATAGAAAAGCAAATTCGATATTTTGTAAAAAATTTAAAAATTCTATGACAGTCGACCGTTGGTCAGTTATGAAAGACCTGGGTGTACATTTGATATCTGGAATTATCTTTAAATCAGACATGATGGACATCGTTTCATCAGCAACCAAAATTATTAGTTCGTAAGCGCAAGTCAAACAATTTACAGTATCCGGTATTATGAATATTGCATTTAATCTTCTGTGAGCATGCATTGAATAAATTGAATCATTAAGTGAAGTCGACCTCGATAACTATCTACAAGTTGAAAGTTGAACCATATTAGATCGCAAAGTTCATCAGTGAAATTGATGCAATTTAGTAAATGTTATGCTTATCCATGGAAAGGTTGATATCAAAATACAATATTTAACACTTTTGAATCGTCAAAGTCTTTAGAAGACTAGAAGAATTATGACTTTGTCATTTTTATACAAAATGATACATAATTATATGATTGTGTCTATTCTTGCCAACATTTGTTTTCATATTCCTAGGTTAGAAACAAGACAAAGATGTACATTTCATGTCCTTTTGCCAAATCTAATTTACTTTTAAAGTCACCAGTGGTTAAAATGTGTCAATTGTACAATGAGATATGTTCTAATTGTGACATATATTGCTCATTAACTTCTATAATTGACTGTTATGTTAACTACAGTAATAGCTTAAAGGTGTTCAAGGAACTGTCCTATTGTCAACTATGTGTCCTTCTTGTAAATCATTTTGTTTTTAGTGTTTACAGTCACTTAACTCTGTGGGCATTATTGTTATTATTGTTATCATTATAATTATTATATATTATTATTATTATCATTGGTAGTACACATAATTAGTTACTACTCACGTTGATGGGTTGAGTATATATTTATATAAATCTTTGTATATGTGTAATATTATATAGTTTGCTCTGTAATTGGCTTTTGCTGTTGGGCAATAAAGGTTATTATTATTATTATTATTATTATTATTATTATACTAATAGGTCCAGCATAATCCAAACCGACATGGATATACTTGTTTTAACCGAGTTTCAGGCAAATTACCCATGATCGGGTGTTTAACAACAGGATTAACTTTAAAACAAGGTACACACTTTCGCAGAAGTTTCTTAATGTAGGAAAGTCCTCCTATGGGCCAAAAACGTTCTCAAATATGAGAGAAAGGAGTTGTGCCACCTGAAATAATGCTTTATGACCGTTTAAAATAACCAATTCAGTGAACTTGTGGTCCTTTGGGAGAATTAAAGGATATTTCTTGTCAAATGAAAATTTGAATTAGTTAGTCTGCCAACGCATAGACAACTCCATATCATCAAGAAGGGATTTAGGGCTTGAATTCGTGAATTTAATAACTAGGTTATTCTTGAAAGACTTAATCTCATTAATGAAAGAATTAGCTTGACAAAGCTTGGTAAAACGATCAAGGAATTCCTGAGTTCAGTGACCTTCAAATTGCTTCGCCTTTTCATTTCGGCAATTATAATTGAATCGCAAAACGAAAGCCATGATTCGTTGTAGTTTTCCGTAGGAAGAAAATTTATCAAAAATGGAATCATCTAACAAATTGGTAGCAATTAATACAACGGTACCCTTGAGTTCAGTACGCTCATGTGAATCTGGGATGTAATCATGAAAACAATTGGAATCATTATGAATGTGAAACTCAAGACCTTGAAACCAAACACCATTATTCTTCAAGGTCGAAAGGTTCGAACCACGTGATACTAAATCTGCTGATTATCAGTTGAAAGTGATGCCAATGTTGAATGTTAGTACATTCCTGTATGATAGCAATGCGATTGGCAATGAAAGTGTGATACTTGTTGGGAACAGAATAAATCCAATTTAAAGTAATTTTGGAATCTGTCCATAAGAAAATATTATAAACATGAATATCAAACATTTTGAGGATTTTAGGACACCACTCTGACAATAACACGGCCGCACAAAGCTCTAACCGAGGGATAGAAACTGTGCGTAGAGGTCAACCTTGACTTAGAAAATAACAAAGTACGAGTTGCGTCGCTATCTGCAGTGCAGCAACGCAAATAGAAGCAGCAACCATAAGCCATAACACTACTGTCACAAAACTCATGGAGCTCAATCCGTGACGTAGAGTTTGGAATAACGCAACGAGGAATCTTGATGATATGCAGATGCTGTAACTGTGTCATAAATTCAAACCACTCGGACATCAGCTCGGAAGGGATAGAATCGTCCCACTCAATGCCAGATTGCCAAAGCTTTTGAATCAAAATGTTTCCTCTAATGATAAGAGGAGAATATAAACCCAATGGATCGAAAATTTTTGAAATGCTAGATAAAATTTTCCTTTTAGTAGGAACGGAATCGTCATTAGGATCATTCTCAGAATCCCAATGAATACCTAGAGTTTTAGAATCAGAACGTTCGATAAGGGAAACTGTGGAAAATTCAACGACATCGGACACCAGTGAAGGTAAAACTTCCTGCTTATTAGATAAAAACTTGTGGATAGTCAAGCCAGCAGCAGACAAGGTAGAAGATACTTCTTCCTTAGTCGAATAGCGTTTTGAATACAGCCAGTTGAAAATAAAAGATCAAACATATAGAATTTCTTCGAAATAACTGCAACAGCTTCAGGAAAGGAATCCTTATGAGAGTCTGCAATATAGCCAGAACTATCCGAAGCAGTCCCGTAAGTGACTGTATTTAAACGATAAATATCGAGAGGTTTCTCGAGATGGTCTCTCCAGAGAACATGCTGGAACTTACTTGATGCAGCATCGACATTGATCATACGATACATCTTGGCGATGTCACCACAGAGGGCAACCTCGTGAGCACGAAAACGCAATAAGATATCAAACAGATTGTCCTGAACTTGAGGACCGACGATCTGAGCGTCGTTAACTGAGATATTGGTGGAAATTTTTGCGCTAGCATCGAAAACTACGCGCAATTTCGTAGTTAAAGAAGACTGCTTAACAACAGCGTGATGAGGAAAAAACTGCGGAGGTATCTCTGAGATATTTATAGGACCATCAAACGTTTCTATGAAATGAGCGTCAGAAGGAAAACGTCTCTCCGCATCTGCTATCTTGGTCATGTGACCCAGAGCCTCTTATATGAACATGAATTGTGAATATTGCTTCAGAAGGTCTGGATCTCTGTGCAGACTCTAAATGGAAAAAACGTGATTCAGCGATGTGTTTAGAGTCACCTAGCAGTAGTGATTTTGAATTGAAAGGTATCGAGACGGTAAGACTACCGGTTTCGTCTGTGCGAATAGTATTGAGAAAATGGTTCTCACAAAATCTCTCTTGAGGTGAAAGTAAAGACAGCTTTGAAATAGGTTTGGGTTTATCCAATTCCCAAAAGTTGGTCAAAGCTTGATGAAGATCGGTATTGGGTTCATTAAACTGAGATGTGGTATGACAGCAAACTGTCGAAATACCACAACATAAGGAATTTGAAAGCGTAAGAAAATCATTAGGTAAATCGCCCGCAATGACCCACCCAAGAAGAGTGTTTTGTAACGTGGGCATTGAGGATCCTAAAGAAATTTTTTGAGGCAAAGTTAGTGTATGATACATAGATGAACCAATTAAAATATCAATGTCGCCTGGCTGATTATAAGAAATATCAGCGAGTCGTAAATTAGGAGAAATCTCCAAAAGGTCTTTACTGAACATAATTCGAGGAAGAGGATCAGTAATTTTGGGGACGACTAAACAGTCGATATCAGACTTGAAACGTCCGGTTGTGGAGTGTAATTCCACAGAAGTGTACTTCGAGCAGCTTGATACTGACTCGCTAATGCCCTTAAGGGCAAGGTTGATTGATTTACAAGAAGAATTCAACCTTTTATGTAGATTTTCAGATATAAGATTGTTTTGGAACTCTGAATCAAGGAGACCCTTAACATTAAAAGACTTGTCACTGACGACGTTAACTTGAACAGTGGATAATAAAACCTCAGAGGATCTTGAAAACCCACATACAGAAGAAATGGTGGGAGTCTCAGAGGACTCAACACCTGGAATTCCTGACTGAGCAGGAGAACCAACAGAATTAGAAGAAGAGACTAATAATCTGATTCTGGCAAGGAGCACCAGGCCGAGTAATTTCATGCTTTAAATTATTTTAATTAGCAGACTTGAAACAAAGTAAACTATTGTGACCTTGATTACAATTTTTGAAATTCGTAGTGGAAGTGCATTTGACTTAATGTCATGACGAAGACACACAAGACAAAGCCGCAAAGACTTTGTTTTGTAGAAACGATTCTTGATAGATAAGGCCAAGAAGGATGGGAAATGATTTACGAAATGCTGTTCCTTACACAAGGCACAATAGTGCATAGTTTGCGCTAGAGTGTAGTAACTCTTTTGATTTGATTTTTTTCCTAAATTGGAAATAGAATTACTTGGTACGTTGGAAATGTCGTCGATAATATCACATTTGTTAGACAAGAATTTAGATGTATGTACAACATTAGGAATTTTCCTTGCAAATTGTTTGGCAAACTCTTTAGCAGTGATAGAATCTACTTTATTCTTAACAATGTATGCCAAAACCGCATCTTTGTACTCTTGAGGTGATATACCCTCATTGTCTACAGTGCGCAAATGTTTGACAAAATTATTGTAAAATTCTCGCAATTGTGTATCTTTACTAATCATTGGTGTTTCAAATAAAGAATCAAAATTGCTGAAAATAAGCAACTTTTGATTATCATATCTTTCTTTTAAAAGATCGATAGCGTTAGAATAATTAGCTTCGGAAGGTTTAATTTCACTTAACGTTTGCAAAACAAGACCTTTCAAACAATTTTTTAAATATAAGAATTTTTCAATTTGGGATAAGTTTTCATTAGAATCTACTAAAGCTTGAAAGGATTCGAAAAATGCTCTAAAATCCTGATATTCTCCGGAGAAACTCGGAAGATTTATGGTAGGAAGCTTAACATTTTCCTTATTTTTATTCGCAATAGAACGCGTACTAATTAAACCTTCAATTATTATAAGTTTTTGTTATGAACGAATAAGTTCAAAGGTAAATATGTAATTAAAAATTATTATTAATTTTATTAAATACATAATAAAAGTTTACCTCAGTAGGAGTTGAACTTACGACCTGTACTTTGCTAAAGTACGCGCTACCAACTGCGCCACCAAGTTCAAGCCCCAATCGATGTAAATTTTGTTTATGTATGTAGAACTGATGTAAATTCTAAATATAATGAGTTTACAATCAAATTACTTATATTAATAGAATGTGAGCCTGCAATATCGCAAGGATTCACATTCCAAAGCAACTTGACTAATATTATAATTTTGTTATGAACGAATAAGTTCAAGTAATATGTATAAAAATTATTAATTTATAAATACTAATAAAAGTTTATTAATTGAATTGACCTGTACTTTAGAGTACCGCTACCAACTGCGCCACCAAGGTTCAACCCCAATCGAGTAAATTTTATATTTAGATGTAGAACGTAAATTCTAAATATAATGAGTTTACTCAAATTGCTTATATTAATAGAATGTGAGCCTGCAATATCCAAGGATTCACATTCCAAAAACACTAATATTAAATTATTATAAGTTTTGTTATGAACGAATGTTCAAAGGTAAAATGTAATTAAAATTTTATTAATTTTATTAAATCATAAATAAGTTTATCAGTAGGATTTGAATCTAGACCTGTACTGCTAAGATTACCGCTATATGCGCAAGTTCAAGCCCAATCGATGTAAATTTTGTCTTATGTATGAACTGATGTAAATTCTAAATATAATATTTACAATAATTATTATATTAATAGAATATGCAAATCGCAAGATTCACATTCAACAACTTGACTAATATTAAATTATAAGTTTATTATGAACGAATAGGTTCAATAAATTATGTATTAAACTATTATTAATTTTATTAAATACATAAATAAAAATTTATATAGATTTGAATTAGCCTGATTTTGCTTAGGTATTCAGCACAATTCAAGCAATCGATGTAAATTTTTTTTATATTAGAATATGTAAATTCTAAATATAATGAGTTAACAATCAAATTATTATATTAATGGAATGTGAGCCTGCAATAGTCCAAGGATTCAATTCCAAAACAACTGACTAATATTAAATTATATTTAGAATTTACATCAGTTCTACATACATAAAGACAAAATTTCATCATTGAACTTTATTCTTTAATTTTCAAATCATCAATAAACTTTTATGTATTTAATAAAATTAAATAATTTATTAAACTTGTTTGACAATGATTTAATTTTTTGATCAGATTTGTCGATTAAAGACTGAACTGTCACTGAAATAGACACGAAATCTTTGTAAAATTTCGAAAACGATGGAATATTGTGCATCTCATCCCCATAAATGGATATTTGCTCTGAAACTGATTTATATTCATTTAAGGTTGGCTTGAATAACTCGAATTCAAATTTTAATTGCTGTAACCCTGTTAGTAATATTTCGTCGTCGAATGACCTAACAAATTCGTTAAAATTACTAACTTGTTCTAAAATGTTACTAGCTCTACAAATTGTTTTAAAAAATAAATTAAACTATAAATTAATGATTAAAAAACGTTTTAGCCTCGATAACTCTCTTTAAATGTAAAAACAAAGTTTGCACAAGGAATCCTGAAATGAATGTCTTTAAATACAACAAGCGTATTTAACAAATTTTAATAAATAATTTAGATATTTTCGACTCAAAATCAATTAAATGTAATTATAAAATGTTACAACGCACCTCAACACATTAAATGCATCAAAGATTTCCATCCAAATGACTTGTGAAGAAATATAGCTTCTTCCATTGTTCCATTATAACTAGTGTGCTTGCTTCATCAATGTCCATTTGAATGACCAGAAAACATAAAAATTTGTCTAAAATAAACAAATCCGATGCGAAGGACCAAATGAAATGGTTGAACTAATGTAATCGAACACACTTCATCAAAATTAACTTGAAATAACTTCAAATTCCATAATTTTGCTGATTTTTTATTAAAAATGAAAATGTCTTGTCAATAATATTATTACTACTACTCTTTTTTTTACACATTGCTAAGCTACTGAAACAATAGCAAAAAAAATAGAATTTAGATTATACAATATGCATAAATTAATATGATCTATACGCCTAAAATATTTTAGATGATGCGGCGTTGCCGTTTCTTCTATAAAGTAGCGACTACTTTGATTTTTCAAATGGAACACCCTGTATATAATATCATATTATGATTTCCTATTACTTTGTCAACAACTTCATGTACTATTTCCCTATACCCTATTACCGTTTAAGAGATATAAATTAATTTCGATTTTTTTTTACAAAACATGTACTTTTATAAACGCTGATAATCCATGAGGATCTTCACTTCGAGTCATATTTTTATTTGCCTCATACAGGGTCTTTAAAAAATGCAGATACTTTGTTCACATGAAAAAAGGAGTGGAAGTCAATTTTTTCAAATGGAACACCCTGTATATTTACACATTTTTGAACTCTACATCCAATTTTAGTTTGACTTTAAACAGATAATGCTATTTCGATTTCGAACCGTTTTCGAGATAAACTGTTTCAAACAGAAACTGACGTGGTTTCCTTGTATTCATCACTTATTTTTGAAATTTAGCAGATTCCGTTCGATGTTCCTTCATCAATCATCAGTCACAGATAATACAATGAATAAATAATTATTAAAATACTCTTCAACCTACAAATGAAACTTCTCTTCAAACAATAGTTTTATTAACGCTGACACACGAACTGAAAGTAATTTCATGAATTAGTAAGTTAATTCAATTATCAGTGTATCTGTTGAAAATTCCATTTGCGCTTATTAAGAATGCCATAAATTGTCACTTAGGGTATACCATCTACCTTTCAGCCTCGTGTAGAGAAGCATTTGGAAATGTATTAAAAAATCCCAAAACTGTTATGCCATTGTCATCATCATCCACTTCAGGCTTTCTACGAATGATTTTTGGACGAAAGGTTCCATTCAACCCACAGTTTTGTAGTAGTCGATTTATCACATTATTATTCGGCTTCGGAAGTTGTGGATATCTTTCATGAAATACTCGTCATGTTCTACTTGCAATTCCATTGCACTCACCATGAATAATTAATAAATTCAACAAATCTTCGTAACCTAATCTTGACATTTTTCTATTATAATTAGTATCACAATCTGTCAAAACCACCAACGAAAGTTTGACGTTTCAAAATTGGATCATTTATTTTTCCAAAGCACACTATTAAAAAATATTAATTTGCAATGTTGTACGGTATAGACACTCAATACCTCAATGCATACAAATAGTAACTTTATCTAAGGTAGATATCAATTTCGAATTGACTGATTTGAGACTGTTGAAAAACTAAATCGAAAAGAAATTGTATTACGTAGTATAAAATAGATGTTAAATCTCAAAAATAAGTGATGAATACAAGGAAACCACGTCAGTTTCTGTTTGAAACAGTTTATCTCGATAACGGTTCGAAATCGAAATAACATTATCTGATTAAACTCAATCTAAAATTGGATGTAGAGCTCAAAAATGTGTAAATATACAGGATGTTCCATTTGAAAAAATTGACTTCCAATCCTTTTTTCATGTGAACAAAGTATCTGCATTTTTAAAGACCCTGTATGAGGCAAATAAAAATATACAAGTATGGCGGCCAGCGAGAGGTCGTGTTCGCAAAGTGCGGATGTTAAAATTAGTGAATCTAATTGTTTCTACTGTAATCGTGTGGTTGAAAAAGCATTAACATGTAGTGTTTGTTGTGTTACTTGCTACCATCCGAGTTGTGCTGAAACATCTAAAGTAATTACTGCACAAAATACAATAATATGTAAAACTTGTCAAGTGGATTCTAATATGAATGCATTTTCGACTAGAAACTTATTAAAAACTATTATTGTGGAGGACATGGTTATAAAAGGCCTGCATGATAAAATAGCCTTGTTAGAGGATAAAATTGCTTTAATAAGTGAATTAAATAATTTAAAATCTAAAAATGTCAAAAGTAACGTAGAATTTAGGCCTATAAGTACTTTAAAAGGTATTAATAGAAATAAATTCGAAGGCAATGAGATTATCACTTCTGCACTCGTTGCGGAAGCGATAAAGAATGTAAATATTCCTGATGATATTGACAAGGATAAGAAGGTTCCCAAATTGAATAAATACAATAATGGAGGTACTTCATCAATTAATTCCGACAACAAAATGATAACAAGGTCTGCAGCGATTGCTACCATTTCTGAAGCAGGAAAAAATAAAGTTACTGAAGCTCAGGAATCCGAATGGTCAACTGTGACTAGAATCAAAAGTAAGAAGCCTTCCGGAATTAAAGGTTCTTGCACCGAGAGCTCCTTGAAAGCTGCTCATAAATTGTGTCATCTGCATGTACAAGGTGTTGACATTAATTGTACTGAAGAAGCTTTAACAAGTTATTTAAAATCGAAATTAAATCGGCATCATCTATTAAAATTAATTCGAAGCGTCCTGACGAATACGCATCTTTTAAAGTAGCGTTAGACGCCAGTGAAAAAGAATTTGCAATGGATCCCAATTTGTGGCCCAAAGGAGTCATTGTTTATGTTTCGTCCGAAATTAACAATGAATGCTTAACATTTAGCGAACTGTCTATTTTTCATTTAAACGTCCAGTGTCTACGTAACAAAATTTCTGAATTTGAAGCTTATTTGCATGTTTCAAAGTACAATGCGATTTGCGTGACGGAGCATTGGATGAGGTCCAACGAGTTTAGCTTTGGATTAAAAATAGGTAATTAGGAACTTGCATCATATTACTCTCGCACTACAATTGATCATGGAGGAGTGCTGATATTAGTGAGAGAAGGTATTAAATTTAAAAACGTTACTCATTTAAATAATTTGTCAATTCAAGTACACTGTGAACTAACCGCTACCGTATGTTGTGATACCGTAATTGTGGTAGTTTACCGTTCTCCCAGTGGTGATTTTGGGTTATTTCTTAACAATATTAATACTGTATTAGATGTACTTTCACAATTTAAGTATGTTTTAGTCACAGGTGATTTCAATGTAAAATTTAATTCAGATGATAAAAATTCTGTTGACCTGTGTGATATCGTAACTTCGTATGGATACATTGTCACCAACTTTGAGGCAACAAGGTAAAATAATTGCCTTGACAATACTTTTATTAATTTTGGTTACAATAGTTTTGAATCGATTGTGCATGATACTACTTTATCTGATCACTTAGGGCAATCTCTTACTGTCACATTTAAGCACAGCCAGAATAATAATACAAATTTAACTAAAAGTATACATAGACCTATCACTGTAAAAGGCTGCAATTCTTTTTTTTATTTATTTTATTTAAACAATTGGAGTTTTTTATATGACAATAATTTAAATTTTACTGAAAAATTTGAATTGTTTTTCAATAAATTTATAGATGACTTTTTGGTAGCGTTTCCTATAAAAAAAAACGTTTTCTCGTGTTTGTGGTAATAATATTAAATGGTGTTGCGACGATTTAAAAAGACTACGTAATCAAATGCAATACATTAATATTTTATACCGCATTAACAAATCGAATGAATTGAAACACTTGCGGAATACTTTTCGTTCTAAGTATAAAAACGCTATCAAACTGGCTAAACGCACTGCTTATGACAATGTAATTTTAAATTCCAGCAACAAAATAAAAGCTGCGTGGAGAATTATTAATAGTTTTAGGAACGTTTCTATTCCCGAAAAGCCATCAATTGATGCTGAGGTATTTAATAATTATTTTGTTCTTCCAGCAAATACGTCTTTAAAAGTATCTGCTGTAAATTTTAATCTAAAAAATACTGTTGATAATGTAACTGAAAAGAATCAAAATAATTGCTTCGCGTTTCAACCTGTATCAGAAATTGCTGTTAGAGATATTATTCAATCTCTTAAAAGTTGTAATACAAGAGATTTCTATGGTGTATCCACTAAAGTGATTAAATTTAATGGTAGCATGTTAGTAAAACCTCTTACTAAGTTAATCAACTTATCGCTTGAGTGTGGCCTCTTTCCTGATGAGCTTAAGATAGCTAGAGTCTTTCCACTTCATAAAAAAGGAGATATTAATGATCCTAAAAACTATCGGCCCATATCAATATTACCAATTATTTCTAAAATTTTTGAACGTGTGATATACAATCAAATAGTAAGTTTCTTTGAATTTAATACATTATTCTTTAAACAACAATTTGGATTTCGCAAAGGACAAAATACTTCAGACGCAGTAGCACATTTTATTAACTATACGCATGAGATTCTTGTTCTGAAATTAAGACAAATTTATAATTTTGGTACTCTTAGCTGCAAATTAATTTATTCTTACTCAAAAAACAGACGCCAAGTCGTAACAGTGAATGATAAAACATCAAAGTCTCGTTTATTGACTTTGGGAGTTCCCCAGGGATCAATACTAGGACAACTCCTTTTTTTAATATTTATTAACGATTTACCACCTCATTTGTCTAACCTTAACCATTGTCTTCTGTATGCAGACGACACAACATTAATTGTTAGTGATAGTGATCCTTCTAAAGTTTTAATCAAGGCCCAAAATGCTTTAATTTCGGCAGAACAGTGGTGCCAAAATAATCTTTTAATTCGAAATAAAAACAAAACCATTCAAATGATGAGCACCTTGAAACCTCATTCACTTCATAACCCCAACTTTGTGCAATTTTTGGGTGTCAAATTAGATCCAAAACTTAGCTTTTCAGAACATGTTAAGTCTTTAGCCAAATTATTATGTTCTAATATTTATCTCATGCGCCGCCTTCCAGATAGTATTTCAGAAAATATGATAAAAATGGCCTATTTCTCCTTTATCCACTGCCATCTGTGTTACTGCAACACAGTTTGGGGTAATTGCTCTCAATCGTCGCGAATTTTCGCCCTTCAACGTCGCGCTGTTCGAGTACTGGGGGGACTTGGGTATACCGAAGATTGCAAATCTCTTTTTATTAAATTTAAAATTTTAACTGTTCCTAGTATTTTTATTCTAAACTGCATACTTTATGCTAAAGCACATTCTGATATTTATTCAACTAGGTCCATTGTTCATGACTATGGAACGAGAAACAGTATGTAGAAACTTTTATAGACTAACAAAAACACATAATAGTTTTATTAGTTTACCTGTGAAATATTTTAATTTATTACCAACAAAAATTAGGAACTTATATTTTGGATTGCTAAAACGGAAAATTAAGTTCTTTTTATTAAATAAAGCCTTTTATAGTATTCAAGAATTTGAATCTTGTAATTTAAGACTTCTGTAAAGTGTTTTTTTTTCTATAACATGTACTACAGCAATAAACCATATTATTATTATTATTATTATTATGACTCGAAGTGAAGATCCTCATGGTATCACTCCACTCCGTTTCGAATTTGATCGTCTTAGTACCAGAGAGTTCAAGATTATCAGCGTTTATAAAAATACATGTATTGTAAAAAAAATCGAAATTAATTTACATCTCTTGAACGGTAATAGATAGGTATAGGAAAATAGTACATGAAGTTGTTGACAAAGTAATAGGAAATCATAATATGATATTATATACAGGGTGTTCCATTTGAAAAATCAAAGTAGTCGCTATCTTATAGTAGTAACGGCAACGCCGCATCATCTAAAATATTTTAGGCGTGTACATCATATTAATTTATGCATACTGTCAAATTTTCAGGTTGATCCGTTGTCTGGTTTGCCAGAAACGTCTAATTAACGCTCATCGTGAAAAGCCCTGTATATTGAATGAAACCACAAATCATAAATCCCACCGCGAATATAATAGCGCGGTAAAAACATTGAAATGTAACTTCACATTCAGAGTGATAATTAGATACTAATGTTCATTGTATATTGTAGTAGAATTACTATTTATGCACGATAAATTTTACTTTTAATTAGTCCACGCATATATCAGGTAACCAGAAAAGTTCGTGCGGTTTTTGTACACCACCAATATTTTTACCTCACAATACGATATTTCGAGTGCAGCACTTTCGTTTTTGTGAATTATCGCAAAATAGAAAGTAGATCCCAGCGTATTATTAAAGAGGATTAAATTTTCTTTAAAATGAGCTACCATACTTAAAAATTGCTTTATCGTAAGTTGGAAAAAAGAGGTTCAAAATGTTTGTATGTGTTCCAAGCGCGATAGCGTCCACAAAGATAATCCGATCGTCGATGAAAGTTGGTACCCAGGTTCGGATCCATGAGTAGACGGAATGATGAAATTTTGAGCGAAATCTGTCCAAATGAATTCCAGATTTCGATTATATAGAGTGGATAAATACTAACGGCTATTCGTAGCAAACCGGCACGTTTTTACGTAGGCAACTAAATGAACCATCCTAGAATTTAATATCTACCAAGTTTTTCATTTGTTCGTGAACTCCTCCGGTAGCGCAGTGGCAGCGTGTTTGGTTGATGGCCCGGCGTCTCGGATTCAAGACGCATAATGTACGAGGTTTTTTTAATCTGATCTTATTAGATATGTTAAGGCATTTCTGGTCATTTGAAACGATTTTTGAAAACAAAAATTTTGGCCCGTTGGTAAAAAATTTTCGAATTTTTTTTTTTCATTTTGACACGTTTTGAGCTAAAAAATGTTCAAAAGTTTTTTTTGCATTTTTACACGTTTTGAGATGATTAAAAAAAAATTTTTTTGGGCCTTTGGTCAAAAATTTTCGCAATTTTTTTTTGCATTTTTACACGTTATGATGAATTTTTATTACTAAGTAGAATTTATGTCATTTAGGAATTATATAAACAACTATTGTTTTCGTAATAGCGAAAGTTAACTATGGAATAAATGTAAAAATAACCGCATCAATAGAAACATATGGGTAACAAGTGGATTTATATGTTTATAAAAATTGTACTTTTATGGGCATAGTTTATGATTATTTACTTTCTGTGATCAACTTTTTCGATCGTGATCGAAGTCAAGTTTTATAGGTATTATTTAAATAATAACTTAAATATAATGTGTCTTGGTCGTCATATTTAACTGTTTCTGTCGAAGTCTTACGATTTTTCTAATAAACCAACAATTTAACAATTTAATGATATGAAAAAACTGTACAAAATTTTTAGTAGCAAAAAAACACATCAAATTCTTTCAATTTTACTTGTGCTTATTTAAATTATCAATTACATTGTATTGTTTTTTTTTTCATGATTGTGGACTTGAACAGGCTAAATTTGGCCTATCGTGCTAAAACACTCAGGAACACTTAGGAGGATGGGTAGAAGGATGATGAATTGCCAATAGATACCTATGAACAGCTACCTTAAATTTTCTCATATCATAAGTGAGAGGAAAACAGGAACTAGGGAGATCATTTCAGTTTAGAAGCCGTGTAGAAAAATGTGGATTGCGCCCGTTTGGTACGACAAGTGGAGATTTGTACTGCATACTGATGATGTGAATGAGCGAACCGTGTGTTTCTCGCAAAGATAGCCCGGGATGGTAACAAAGAATATAATTCAACAGCACAATTGCCGTTGTAATCACGATAATACAAAGAAAGAACTGAAACCATCCTTCTATGCTCAAGGGACTGTATTTGAGAAGTTAAGGACGGGTCATTTATAAGCCTAATCGCTCTATTTTGATACGATCAACGATATCGAGAGCGTGTTGGGGAGTATTAACCCAGAGGTGAGAATTATATTCCAGATGAGGCCGAATTTGGGCCTTATACAGCAGAAGGAGCTGTCGAGAGGTAAAGTACTGCTTAGATCTGTACAAAAAGCCTATTTTACGAGCAGCTGTTTTGGTAGCTGACAGAAGATGGTCAACCCATGAGAGATTTGAAGATACAGTCATACCCAACAGAGTAATAGGGTCTGAAAACTTAAGAACTGAGCCATTCATACTTACAACAGGAAATGATCGATCTTTTTTGGCGGACACAAGGCAACACTGAGTTTTGTTACCATTAAATTTAACTAGATTATTGCTTCCCCATTCGAGAATACGTTGAATGTCTTTGTTGATTGAATTTGCTCTTTCAGCTTTAATGTCTTGATTTGACATAGAAGGTGGATTATCACTATGAGTAGACTGATGTGAACTACAGTGAAGAGTGCTATCGTCAGCAAAACAATGGATGGGGTTAGTAGTTGAAGAAATAAGGTCATTTATGTACAGCAGCAAAAGTGTAGGCGCTATAACGGATCACTGTGGTACACCCGCGTTAATGCTAACTTCTTTTGAAAAAAAGCCATAAACTACTGCACGTATTCGTCTTTTATCAAGGAAACTAAAAACCCAGTTGATGAGCGTATCATTTAACCCAAACGAGGTGAATTTGACAAGTAAACACTTATGCCAAACTTGGTCAAATGCGTTTGAGATATCTAAAGCGACTACAACTGTTTCACCGGACTGCTCTACTGTATTGTTCCAAACTTGAGTCACATATGAAAGAAGATCGCCTATTGAACGACTTTGCCTAAACCCATATTGGTGGTCAGTAAGGAGTTTGTTAGTTTCAAGGAATGTGAGCAGTTGCTGATTGATGGTTTTTTCCATGATTTTAGACAGAATGGAAGTGATGGCAATTCGTCGGTAATTTGAGGGATCGGTCTTATCACCTTTTTTGAGAATGGGTTGAACATTTGCTAACTTCCATGATGAAGGGAATTCCCCAGAAGACATAGAGATCGTATAGAGCTTAGATAGGACTGGTACTAGTTCGGGGAACATTTCTTTAAGACAATAACTGGGATACCGTCTGGACCAGTCGCCTTATTGAGATCAAGCCTGCTGACGATCGATTCC
This sequence comes from Vesta saturnalis, assembly GCA_036346205.1. NCBI lineage: Eukaryota > Metazoa > Arthropoda > Insecta > Coleoptera > Lampyridae > Vesta > Vesta saturnalis. Next base: position 1,137,139 of record JARFJB010001256.1, read on the forward strand.
AAGTGCTTGTACCGAAAATGGATTGGTTTCATAGCGTATGAAGAAGAGTTGACTAGGGACACATATTTTCCAGAATCATTGAGAAACGAGTTTGATGCAAACAAATCCACAAACACATTGGCTTTGTCTACAGAATCAGCAACTACCGATCCGTCAATAGATGTCAGGGGGGGAAATGAGGATGTTCCAAAGTTTTTACTAATGGCTTTAGCTGAAGACCAAAATTTACGACTGCCTAAAGGAGATGTAGCTAGTTCATTGCATTTTCGTTGTTCGAACAACTTTTTAGTTTTAGTGATGACATTTTTGCAGATATTTCTAGCACCAACGTATTCTACATGACTGTCGACCGATTTATTAGATTTCCATTTAACGTAATATTTATTTTTTAAAGATATTGCGTCAGCACAAGCCTTATTGAACCAGGGTTGGGAAATTTACAAGGAGTATTAAGCAAATATGATAATGTACTAATAGGCAATATAAGGAGAAAACACTCATTAGTGATACTCCTTTGGGAGTCTATTCACTTTAGGGTTTTGGATGGGATGTGGATAACTCTTGAGTCAAAGCGTTATTGTGGTTTTGGAGTCTTTTGAAGTAGCTTTGGGATAATCTATGAATTTCGTCAGCAACAAGTGGTATGTTCAGGTCCACATGTAAGATTTGATTGGTGCCGTACCACGGTGCACTAGCTATGGGTCGAAGTGCCTTTGGATTGGAATTGCTGAATACTTTTTATTCGCGATGGTTTAGCACAACCCCAGAGCTGGACTCCATAGGTCCAGATCGCCTTCTGCATGATATTGTATAAGAGCCACTTTGTTGGATAGGGAAAGTTTTGATTTTCGTCCGAGTAGCCAATACATTTGTTTGAATTTTAGGCTTAGTTGCGATCGCTTAGTCTGGATATGTTAGATCCAAGTCAGGCGTTGTTCTAGGTGTAAACCCAGGTATTTCGTTTCTGATTTGACGGATACTGGAGTATTATTTAGATTGACTGGCGGATATGAATTAAATCGAGTTGTAAAGGTTACTTGGACTGATTTGGAAGCATTGTTTATAACTCTACATTTAGTAAGCCATCCGTTGGTTAGGTTAAGATGTCGTTGAAGGTTTTCAGAAGCCAACAATGGATCTTCATGTGTGGATAGCGCGGCGGTGTCGTCAGCAAAGGTGGCAATAGCGCTATCGTTGCTTTCTGGTATGTCAACACTATAAATAAGAAACAGGAGTGGGCCGAGGACAATTCCCTGGGGGATACCGGATTTTATAGGAGAATAATTGGATGATTCGCTATAGTGCTTAATTTTGAAGTATCTATCTGTAAGATAGGATTTGGAAAAAAGGTAATAATAATTTGTGAGTAATCCTTTCAATTTGTCGCCTGGGCAACGTCTAAGAATACGGCTGTGCAGTATTTCTTTCTTCAAGGCTATGTGCAATTACATTGATTATCCTATGCACCTGTTGTGTTGTGGAGTGACCTTCACGGAACCCAAACTGATGTGCAGGAATATGTGATGCAATGTCTGTTGTCCTCATTAATCTTCCTAGGAACAATTTCTCGAAAAGCCTTCCTAGGAGTGGTAGGAGTCTGATTGGCTGAGGTTACATTTTCAAGTTGTTTCCCAGCTTTAGGAACCATTATTATTTGAGCGTACTTTCACAATATAGGGTAGTGAGACAAGCTTAGCATACGATTATAAATTGTTGTTAAAAGTACTACGGCTTTTCTAGGAAGATGTTTCAATATTTGCCCTGTTATTAAATCATATCCTAGTATTTTGTAATTGTTTGGCTTCTTGATTTCATGCTGACTCTCCGTTGGTGAGAATGGCTTGATAGGTAGTGACATTTGGGACGGAGAATCCAGGTAGTCTTCTATGTTTTTATCTGGTACATTAGATTGGAGGGGTCGAAATACATTCGACAGGTATTCAGCGAATGTCTCAGCTTTCTCTTTGCTAGATCTAGCCCATGTGCCATCAGATTTGTGGTCTTTATATCTTTTTGTGGCCCTCCAGATGATGTAATCTTCTTGTTTGGGCAACATGAAGTCTTCGAGTTATTCTGTATTCTGTGATTTAGTTTCCGGCTGCGTCACGTGTTCTTTGCCATCGTGATCGAGCTCGTGTTTTTCAATTACTAATTCTTTTATGTAAAGGTAGGTTATTTACATGTTGTGCTGGTTCAGTTAGATTAGGAGCGGCTTTCCATCTCCTTGGAGTGACTAGGTATTGTACTGCTTGATCTAATACATTTGGCAACATTTGATTAGTGGCGTATTTGAATCGTTGAAAATAGGAACGAATAAAACCCTAATTAGCGATTTGTTTACTCTATGAGTACAAACTTGGTACTAAAGCCGCAGAGGTGGCCAGAAAAATATGTATCCCATTCGGAGTTGATGCCGTAAGTGATCGAACAGAAGTGGTTCAAGAAGTTTTCTTCGGGAGATTTCAGCTTGACCGATGAAACGCGCTCTGGGAGATCATAAAGAGGTTGTGGAGACATATTCCTAGAGCTTGCAGAAACGTTCGATGTGAGTGATTAAACCTTTCGTTTTCACCTACATCAGCTAGGAAAGATGTGCAAGTTAAGCAAATGGGTCCCACATGAATTATCAAACGATAACAAATTAAGTCGTCTTACCGTTTGCTCGAAAAGCATTTTACACATCAATAATTAATCATTTCTTAATTCATTGTTGATCTGTGATGAAAAGTAGATATATCGTACCATTATTTGTCGCCTACTCATTCGGTACCACACACTCCTAATGCTTCCTTGCACCCAAACGAGATTTTATTCTGTGTTTGGTGGATAGCCACCGGAATAGTCCATTACGAATTTTTGGAATGGGGTCAAACCATCACTGCGAACTTATACTGTGAACAGCTTCAGCGAGTACAAGCAGCACTCATTCAAAAACAGCCTTCTTCAGTCAATCGGAAGAAAGTGCTATTCCGCCATTTTATTTTTTTGTGACGTCATCCTTGGGACACTTTTGGTCGACATTTTTTTTTTATATATGTCCACGTGGAGATCGTATTTTTCACCTGAGAGTGAAAAGATTTTATTTAACCTGTTATTAATATTTATTAGGCCCCGTTTTTATCAAAGGAGATTTCATAATTGTTATTAAAATTATTATTAGATTTCTTCTAATCCCATCTACAGATTGTGACTTAATTTATTTATACATTGAGGGTTGTATTGTAATAAGGGGCCCTAGTCTTGTAAGACAGCTGTAAGAACTTGTGTTAGGTCTGCTCCCCGCCCCCCTTGTTGTAGCCCCTTAGACATTATAATTAGATATCATCAAACTATTTATTGTTAAGCACGATAAAACAGGGTAGATGATAGCAGATTTTTTTCACCTAGTATTTAAGTTATGATGATAACAGAATACTCTTTAGTGTCGATTAGCGTTTCGAGATGGAAGGTCAGTTTAAGCATTCCTTTTCTGCAATAGTAGCGGAGCCATCGGGGTGTGCGAAATCGTATTTTATCGTCGATATTCAAAAAAATATCGAAACTCTCTGCGATACAACTTTTAAAAAAATTATCTGGTTTTACGTCGAATGCAACCATTATTCAAAGATCTCTCAGTGGAATTTCAGAAAAATTTACCTGATATGGAGCAGTTTGATGGTGAAAAACCGGTCTTACTAATAATTGACGGTCTAATGCGCGAAACTAACAGTTTACAAGGGGGCATCATCATAGAAATCTAAGCGTGTTTCTAAGCAATATCCTGCGCGCATTAGCCAGATTAAGTAAAAATCAACGAGACGCTTTATTGAAATGTCTGGATAGTAAGCAGATGGAATGCATTTTGTCAGCTGATCAGAAGCAGCGACCCTCTTAGCATAAGCACACTTTAAGGCGGCTGGCACAGAGAGATGAATCTATAAAGAAGAACAAACAGTTTATCGTACAGAGGCGCGGGGCATTTCTACCGCTCCTGTTAGGGCCATTACATGGCGGAATTCTGGGTAATTTGTTTCAATAACTATGGACCATAATCTAGATTTTATACAGCGTCTGCAAGCGCCAGATGTCACGCAAAACAACATATTAACGCAGTTGGGTAACGACATGGATAAAGTTTTAAAAACCAAAATGGCCAACCATGGCAAATGACAGCAGTACAATCAGGTTCTACAAAGATATTTACACTTTTCCAATCAGTTACGTCAACCTGCTAGTATAACAATCTGCGGTGATGATGATATTAGAGATTTGCCGAAACGGAAAGATCTGGCAGACGACGAGATAGTACAAACACTACTTGTTACATCAGGAAGGAAGATGTTGATTTCTTGCGTATACTGAATACGAACGGAGCCTTACTTAAAGCGGAGATAAAACATCACATTTTGATACGGCCGATAACCCAACTGTAAGGCTAAACCTTGTGAGAATCGGAATAGCAGAAGGGAGGTTTCGTAGTGACACGCTTAGTTAGATTATGGTATTCGATTGTTAGCAATTTACTTATTAAATCGTGGTTATTTAGCTTGTTGGAAATTTCTTCAATGTTGGCATAGTTCCCCGAGGCGAAACGTAACTCATACCATCTGCCCTCTCGTTGTCGTGTTGGAAATGTGATGCAGCCTTTTTTAATATCGTGTCTAACACATCCTCTTCTCCTGCGAGTGGATAATAAATTGCCTTTCGCACTTACAATGGCAAAAGAACAATGGTACTGAACTTCTAAAATGCCTACAACCCATGAGTCTGTTAATGTTATTCATTTTGTCAATTGTATAATAAAACTTGACGTGATATTGCCGGGAACCTACGTCATGGAACTATTACTTAATAAGGTAAGATAAAACTCCATTTTATATCTCTCAGTTAAGAAGCTAACACCCAGCTATTAAATTTGTCACTGTATCAACGCCACTTGACCAGGTATTGTTTATATCGTCCGCGGCCCTTCTCTGCTAAAATCTTGTCAACCGTAATAACTTGCAACTCCTCCTCGTAAAAGGTACCCGCAACAGGATCGTTATTAAGATCGCTTATGCAATAAACTGTAGAGCTTCTTTTTATCACTGCACTAATTGTAAAAACTTCCTCTCTCCAGTTCGTTTCATATCCCTTCTCAAAGATGTACTTAGTTCTGACGATTCTAACATGTTCACCGGCTTTATATCTAGGGTGACGTGATGTGCCTAAGCCTTTCGCGTAAAAGTTATTCCACACTTCCAAAATGTTTTCATCGTTTACAACCGCAGCGGCCATCTTTATACTTGAGTGAGGGCTATTACTGTAAGCAGTCACAAGTTTTGGAGCACATCAATATACCTGTAAACGTTTTTGTAGGTAAAGTAACGCCAATGTTTTCAATGTTTTATTAAATCTTTCCACTACAAATGTTTTTACATCAGGGTTATATGTTACATAGAAATTGATATTTTGTTTCTTGAAAAAGTTTTGTACACTGACTGTCACAAACTCCTTGTCCTTATCCGTTTGTAGATTTGCCGGTGTATTATCACTTTCCTTAGACGTATCGTGGAATGATTCAATTGCAGATGCTGCTGTTTTCGTTTTAAGAACTCTCGCCCAGGCCCCTTGCTAAACACATCAGTAACCGTTAGTATGTAGTTGTATCCACTATTGTGTATATCGCAAAGATCCGCTTGCCACAGCTTGTAAATGTTGCTCAAAATATGCCTATTGCGGGGAAACTTTTTTCTGGCAGGTTTATGAACCGTATAAGCTTCGTGATCCTGCAGCCATTTTTTCACTTCACCATATCTTCCCTTTACAGCATTAACTATAAGTGTTATGCCCGCAAACCTTGCCGTAAGCTCTGGATCATAGTATACAGCATCCATGTTATGTTCTCCACGTATCACAATCTAGTGAAGGTCTTCTTCTACGAAAGGATGTTCGCGGGGTTTCCCCCGATTCACTATCGGAATCGTAATTCTGACCTATAGTTGTTATAGGAGAAAAAAAAGATCCCCACGTGGACATATATAAAAAAAAAATGGTGACCAAGGGTGTCCCAAAGGTGACGTCACAATAAAACAAAATGGCGGAAGGTGTCTCCCTTCTACTTACAGGATAACGCCAGACCACGTACCGGGAAGAAATTTCTGAACTCTGCTGGAAAACGGTACCTCCCCTCCACATTCTCCTAACATTTCACCAAGTGATTGCCACCTTTTCTTGTCTCATAACAACTGCATGAGACATAGACAGTTCAAAACAAGACTTCATATTATAAATGCAGTTCGTCAATTTTTTTATTCAAACTCCATAGAATTTTACAAGAGCGGCATACAAAAATTGGTGTTACGCTGGCCAAAGGTCATTAATTGTGATGATGGTTACTTTGATAAGTTTGTTAATAAACGTTTTTATTTTTCCATAAAAAACTTCACGAGCTTATTTGGTTACCACCTCATATAACTGCAGAATTGAATGTGCAAGTAATTATTAGTGCTTCTAAATACCTAAAAGCTTATTTTACGTTTCGCCAATCCATGTTTGCTTAAAATGAAGCATGTGGCCATATTGGTCTATAATTTATTTTTACATAAGAAATGTGACATATTTTTTGTATTTTTTTACGCCTGAAAATTTAATTGTTTTATCAACAATTGTGCAATTTGTTTTTCATGGGATATCCATATCAGAAAAAAGCGTATATTCCAAATTTGCTTCATTTGATATTTGTAAAATTATGTAAAAAACATTTTGCTTTATATTTTAAAGAAGCTAATACGAATTCGCAAAACGTAAAATTGAGCACATGAGCACAGTGTGGTGATAAAGTAAGCAACAAAATTTATAATTGCGTGTTTCCAAGCAAAACGCTCGGACAGGTCAATTTTAGTTTTTAATTAGCCACCTTATGACACAAAAATTTTACTTATGACGTCATGTATTTTTGCACAATGACGTCATCATTGGTTTTTTCAATGTTCAAATTGCGCTCTAGATATTGACGGACGTTGATTCCAAAGTGTGGAGGCGCCCCATCATGTTGAAACCAAAAATCCTGAAGGGGTAGGGTCGGTTGTTCAACAATGAACCGGGAAATTTTGAAAAATCGATTTTGAGTTGTTCCTGAAACTTAAATGGATTGATTTTATACGTGAAATTAGGAAAATTATTTAGCTTTTATTATAATCTACCGGCATTTGGATAACGTTTAAAAATTATTACCAGTCCACTTTTTAAAAAAAAAATGTTGGGTGGTTCACTGTGTCCACCCGTTGGTACACAGTACACAGTAGAATAGTATTCTACAATGAACCATCTGGGTACATAATGAACCACTCAACTTTGATAAAAGAACCAAAAGAACCAAAATATTTATTGAAAAACATGTTATTAAAATCTAAACTAAATCATTTATGAAACTGTTCATCCCATGTTCAAATTAGACCTATCAACTGGAAAACTGAGAACTTTTCTTGTGTTAGTCCCTTCCATTTTGGGAATTGGCAGTATGTATTTTATATCATTCGTCTGTAAAGCAGCAAAATCAGGAGTAGGTGGTTCTGCAAACTTCTGACGTTCTTTGTTAACCAGTCTATAATAAGAGACAAAAACGTCATTATCACCCTCAGTAACCTTTTCTAAGACTTTTGCCACCTAATACGTTGTTGTCTTCCTGCTCGCAAATAAGATGGTGGTCACTCGAATTTACACATAGTGATTTTTAGGCAAAATTTAAAGTTAAACATTTTTAATAGGAATGCAAATTTTTGAACGCGGCTTGCAAATTTTAAGAGCTAGTTTTTTTCGGATTAAGCTGCATGACGTATATATATATATATAGTATATATATATATATATATATATATATATATATATATATATATATATGTTTCTATTTAGATTTCCACAAGTATTCATGTTTAAATAAGACAATTTTTCTTTAAAACTTGTGTAAATAAACGTAAAAATTAATTCAACGTTTCGGGAACGTCCTTTGTTCCCTTTGTCAAGAATTTATTTGACAATTACAGAAATTGAAATAAGGTAACTATTTTTAACAAGTACAAAATATGTAAACTAGTCAATCTAATTTAAATTTTAATCTGGAACGAGTGTGTTAATGAATTGGGTATTAGTATATATATATATATATATAATATACCTGATATATATATATATATATATATATATATATATCATGATTAGATACGGAGTGATCAATGAAGTCATGCAAAAAATCAACAACTTTGTATGAGTGAAATTTCCGCAAAAAATTTTTTTGGTCGTTGCAATATGGTTCGTTACTAAGGTAACATCAATATCTCTAGACGTTTTGTCAGTTTTTGGATTAAGGCCCTTATGCCTTGCACACACTACTCAACATAAAATTTGGGTAGCAGAATTTTTAAAATGCTATAACTTGACATTGTATTGACGGTTCTTGATGATTTTTGCGGATTTGGAATCCTTGTTTCACATAGATGTTCTATGGTGTAAGCATTTTATTTGAGGGTTGAAATTTACACATTATACCGGGTCGATAATAAACAAAAACGTAGGGTACGACGCCCTCTAAGGTTTGGCATTATTTAAGTTTTTGTAAAAATAAATTCTCACCTCAAGTTGTTTTTATTTAATGTTCTTTTCACTGTTCTGTCCGAAACTCACACCCCACTTTGTTGTCTCAAAGAGTCATTCAGTTTTACAGAATTATTTTTCCACCCCCATGCCCATAATTATGATCGGGTGTAATTTCTACGTGACGCGTCAATTTCAAAGTAGGGCCTTAATCCAAAAACTGACAAAAACGTGTACAGATATTGATGTTACCTTAGTAACGAACCATATTGCAACGCCAAAAAAAATTTTTTGCGGAAATTTCACTCATACAAACTTTTTGATTTTTGCATGACTTCATTGATCACTCCGTATATAATAAACCTATGTACCTACGATAAATATACGTCATGCAGCTTAATCCGAAAAAAACTGGCTCTTAAAATTTGCAAGTCGCGTTCAAAAATTTACATTCCTATTGAAAATATTTAACTTTAAATTTTACGTAAAAATCGCTGTGTAAGTTCGAGTTTCCAGCAAGTAAAGGTTAAAAAATCATCTGGTAACACTGTGTCATTTGCCTCATCATTCTCGTCATTATCGCAAAAGAGTTCACCCCCCAATGACGATACATCGGAATGAAATTCTTCGTCGTCGGAAGTATCAGAATCATTTACTACTTTTGCTGCTGGTTTGTTATTGCTTCTTTTACTTCCTGTAGTTTTTCCAAATAGATCTTTAGTGACCTTCTGTGTTGCTTGTTTGCGCTTAGCAGCAGCTAGTTCCTCTTTTTCAGGTGTGTCGGTAGCTATCATGCTTTTACCTCGCTTTCGAGATTTTCTAGTTGTATTTCGAGGCCCTGCTTTCAAAGGTGGCATTATACTGTGACGTGGAATAAAATCTGGAGCAAACGAACACGAAGGTTGGATATCAATCAAAGTATTGCTCCGTCTTTCTGTAGAATTGACAATTTCTTCTTTTTCGATAAGCTCTTGATTTTCTTTGTTTCCTTCAGTTTGTATCAATACTTCTTCAGCATTTTTTGGTTCAGGTCTGTCAGTGACGCAGCTGGGCATGAAGTCTACATCAGTAAACAAGGAGTCGTCAAACGGAAATATTCCACATTTTTTGAAAGCTTGTGTGATATTTAATGGAGACATCGATTTCATCCAAGCAGTGCCAACACATTTAGCAACATTGTAAAATGTTAATGGTTTGCCTGGGTTCCGTAAAAGCAACGAATCTACTGCAGAGTTGTAATAGGCTTTGAATGGCCCGTATACACCAACATCTAATGGTTGAAATTTTCCGGAAGTATGAGGGTGCAACGTTAAAAGTGTGACTCTAGCAGCTTTTGCGACATCCAGGGCTTCTATTGATAAATGACTCTCATGGTTGTCCATTATCAGTAACGATGGATTGTCCATAGATGAAAAGGAGTGTTTAATGAAATGTTTCATAACTCGAACAAATAATTCTTCGTTCATCCACCCGGACGGGACGCTAAGCCCAATGTACCAGCTGGTGCTCGAAGAATCATATGTTCCTTGAAGTGTTTGCGAGGAAATATCATTGCGGTTGGTAAGGATTGGCCCGTTGCATTAATAATACAGCATGTAGTCACTGACGTCCCCTTCTCACCACTAGCGATTTTGCCAACATTACTTCCGTTGAGATCAAGTACCCGCTGTGACGTTGCTCGGTGGTAGTTCCCCTCTCGTCTAAGTTATAAACTCGAGATCCATTCGCGAAACTAGGACACCGTTGCATGACATTTTTCAAATTGTTGAAGAACTTCATGTTTTCTTTATTAAAACTAGTAGCTAGGGCTAAACTACATGGTTCAGGTCTCTTTAATGATAACTCGGAGTGTCGCTTCCTAAAACCACTTAACCATTCCACTCCAGCCATCTCTTCTTCCACCCATTTCGCAGGAAACTTAGGGCACAGTTTATGTAGTATTCTTTTAACGATTTTTCCTGATCCTTATTGAAAACAGCGTTTACTTCATAATTCGGTGTTAATCTTACTTCTTGATTACGAGTTGTTTTAAGGACATACCTAGCGTCTCACTGTAGGATACGGCAAATTACATTGTTTTGCTGCATTTCGAATACTGGCGCCATTCTTGTGCAGTTCAACAGCTCTTCTCATTGATTCTTCCGTATGGGTCCCCTTTTTTCTGGTTAATTGTTTAGTATGACCCATTCTGAAAACAAAAACATCAATATTAGTGATATCTTGTGCAGGTACAACATAAGTTAATTGTAAAACATATTTGTATAGTATGTAGGTACACAATGAACCATGGTTCATTGTTTAACGTAGGTACTTGGTTCATTGCAGAACATGTCCGCCATATTGTTTTTCGTTCAAATAAATACTTAACGAAGAGGACATTTAACATTAAAACCATTTTTAACATACCCCAGAGTGCATAAGTTTATTCTAAAATCATTGAACTATCAGTTAGTATTATATACGACTAATCATAAGAAAATAAGCTTACCCGCCAATTTTTACTATCTGCGTGCTGAAACAACAAAGGTTTGGTTGCACACCCACACTCTACCAGATCTTAATATCGACTGAAGGCAGCAAGAAGGTACACAGTTATATAGCGTATTTGACAATTTCTAGCTTGTGACACAGGCGTGCCATAAAAAAGTAACGTGGTTCATTGTATACGTCTGGTTCATTGCTGTACAACCGACCCTATATCTGCTTCGTGATAATTTGGAAACATTGCTGTCAGAGCTGGCACTAAATCAAACTGCAAAAAGTCCAAATAACATACTGCTGTAAGGTTCCCTTCAAAAAAGTAAGGTCCCATTAAACGACGCCCTTGAGTGTACAAAGTGTTTACACTCGCATCTATCACTGCCAAATGGTTAACGGAGCGCAATTTGAACATTTGCCTTAAATTTCGTTTGTTTTTGAGGTTTAATTATGATTTTCTTCCATTAAAGTTACATTTTTATTTGTTACGGTAAATATGTTATTTTCTCAAAAAAATAGTTATCTAAGGTACCAATCTTTTTACACCATAATTTAAGTAGTTGGACCATCTAATAAAAAGCAGCAAAAAATTGGGGTTGTTATTGAAAAAAAACGAATGATGACGTCGTTGTGCAAAAATACATGACGTCATAAGTAAAATTTTTATATCATAAGGTGGCTAAAAAGTAAAATTGACCTGTCCGAGCATTTTGCTTGGAAACATTAAATAACGCAATCATAAATTTTGTTCCTTACTTTATCACCACACTGTATATTTAAATACTCTTATAACTGTGCACTTTTTATTTAAATAAATGATTCAGTTATTCTAAAATTTATCCTTTATGTAGTTTTTTCACTTTGGCTGTAGGTGAAACACAGGAGTATTTTGAAAATCTGGTTTATTTATTTTACGTATCTATAGATATTTTATTTATATGAATATTTATGTTTGAGTTAAAAGATTATTCCTCAATATTCGCAATAGTAATTTTAGTTGTTTAGGAAATAACAATTTTTTGTAGATAGTTTTCTTCCTGACCTTATGATGATAACATAAACGATTAATTAAAATTCATAGTAAAATGACAATCTAGCCTGAAATTGTTTTAATAATATGATAATAAATGTAGAATCAAACGGCCACATCGCGTTTCCCCTGAATACAGGGGAATCCTTCAAGAACTGCTCTATTTATATATACAACACCTTTACTAGAGGAACTAGTATTGTGATACAAGCGTTCTTAAAGAATGATCATGCAGTGTACATGTCAATGTCATTTTGAGTGTAAGTTTTTTTTATATTAATTTAGCCATTTGTCTAACAACATTGACTTTGTGGAAATTAATATTTTTAAACGTTTTTTTACCTTTCATGACCACTAACCTTAAATGAGTTGTATGAGTTTTATATTTCGTTATTTATTTTTTATTTTTCTATTGAATCAGATAATTTAGGTACTAATCGGAATAATGTAACAGCTTTAACTAGTCACTCTCCACCACATTGAGCATTATTTTCTTTAGTGTAATTTGCTTAACAAGGCAGCGATGTATGAAATAATAAAACAAAGTTCTCACCTCGAGTCGCCACTTTGGAAGTTTTACATTTGTTCTGTTTATTGAAAATTAGAAGAAACTTTGATTGATCTGGTAGCTAACTCGAGCTACACTTGTTTATTTCTACTAATGTAGGTGTAAGGCTACATTTATGCAGAACACGTTTATAATACACTATTTATTAAATATTGCTGCATACTGAATTAATTATACAAAAATATATGTTTAAATTAACATAAAAATACATAGAAATTTTAAAGTACTACATTCTCGGACACAACTGTAAACTTTAACAATAAAATATAGAGTAGCACGTTCACAAAAGGGACCTTATTCAGGTACATTCTGCCCAAGGATTATAGTTTATAATCCTTGCATACCTAGTCGTAAATAAGGGGCTAGAACAGGCACACAAAAATACAAATGATTGGAAATATGTATAGTCCTGCCAAGAAAACAAAGTCCCTGAAGGTGGCGCTTTGATGTCGCCCTTATCTGAAAGGTACATTCAGGTTAAAAAGTATCAAGTAAATTTAAATGTGGCGTACTCGTGATATTTGCATTAACTAGGATTTAATTGTCTATATTCGTTAATTTTCTTCGGGGTAATTACATGAAATACGAAACTCAAGTCTCCTCGAAAAACAATTTTTCTTAAGGTCACACTTAGATTGAAATCATTGTATACGTGAATTTAAGAAAAATTATTTTTTGGGGAGACTTTTGAGTTTCTTGTATTTCATGAACTAGGCTTTTATTAAGTTCAAAATATTAAATAATTCGAACAGTAAGGTCAGTTGAACACTCAGTATTCGAATTACTAAACTGCTGGCCACTCGAACTTACACATAGTGATTTTTAGGAAAAATTTAAAGTTAAATATTTCTAATAGGAATGCAAATTTTTGAACGCGGCTTGCAAATTTTAAGAGCTAGTTTTTTTCAGATTAAACTGCATGACGTATATTTATCGTAGGACCATAGGTTTATTATAGACGGGGTGATCAATGAAGTCATGCAAAAAATCAAAATGTTTGTATGAGTGAAATGTCCGCAAAAAATTTTTTTGGTCGTTGCAATATGATTCGTTACTAAGGTAACATCAATATCTCTAGACGTTTTTGTCAGTTTTTGGATTAAGGCCCTTAGGCCTTGCACACACTACTCAACATAAAATTTGGGTAGCAAAATTTTTAAAATTTTGACATTGACGATTCTTGATGATTTTTACAGATTTGGAATCCTTGTTTAACGTAGATTTTCTATGGTCTAAGCATTTTATTTGAGGGTTGAAATTTACACATTATACCGGGTCGATAATAAACAAAAACGTAGCGACAAGAACAAGTTTATTAGATTATATTCTAAAATATACAAGAATGGTTAACAACGGCCAAAAGTCAATTCTTAAAAAATGTATGATTCTAAACCTAATTTAAAGGTTCCTGCAATACCTAAAAAACACGGTGTACTATAATAACAAAGATTAGGTATATATGGATAGAGATACCTAGTGGTAATTGGTCTTGGTGATTTTTAATAAATAAAAAAAAAGAACATTAAATAAAAACAACTTGAGGTGAGAATTTATTTTTACACAAACTTAAATAATGCCAAACCTTAGAGTGTGTCGATATTTACCAGTTGCTTTCAATGGTCTCGTCCTTTTAACACGCCGTTGCCAACAATAACCCAATTTCATTGTAAACTCCGAAAATGCAAGGTTGCAATTCCCATCTTTGACGCAGTGGATTGAAAACAAAAATTAATGGACAGACAATTTATGTTTTTCAGGCTATTTTTTTTTAATTTATTAAAAATTACCAATACCAATTATCACTAGGTATCCCTATCCATGCATACCTAATCTTTGTTATTACAGTACATCGTGTTTTTTTAGGTATTGCAGGAACCTTTAAATTAGGTTTAGAATTATAAATTTTTTAAGAATTGACTTTTGGCCGTTGTTAACCATTCTTGTACATTTTAGAATATAATGTAATGAACTTGTTCTGGTAGGTACGTTTTTGTTTATTATCGACCTGGTATAATGTGTAAATTTCAACCCTCAAAATTGTTAAAGATGTTGTAAACAATTTTGTCAAATTTGACAAAACATCTTTAACAATTTTTAACAAACATTACTACTGACGAAGATAACTGTAAGTGTTATCGAAACGTTTAGATTGTATAATTTAAAGTACACCATTAAAAAAACCCCAAAAAAGATAAGTATTTTATTATGAGTGTTAATGGTGAAAGTTTACATTTTCATAAAATAGATAGCCTAATGAATAAGCTTTTCAACGATGTATACATTTATACATGTAAAATCCAACATTGCCAAGTTATATTTTTTTCCAGAATGTAAGGTTAGCAATAAAAATTAATTCTTGATTTATTATCTAAGTTGAGACAAATTAGTTCAGGGATATAATTAAGTTAGGTATAGCCTTTGAAAAGATGTAAACGTTTTATTGATATATTGAATAGGGGAGCGAAGGCTCTGTGTGAATAAATAATTATAGAAAAATTAAAAAATGTAAATATTTTAAAAACTATAAATTTTAGCGGTATCAATGTATTTAGATAAAAGTTAGGTCTTTAAGAGTACTATTCGCCCACATCAAAATATATAGGGTGTTCCATTTGTAATAAGAGAATTGATGTACGTTGGACATGCTAAAGTTTCACACGGAGCCTTCTTCATTCAATATATCAATAAAACGTTTACATCTTTTAAAGAACAGATAATAAACCAAGAATTAATTTTATTGCTAACCTCACATTCGAAATAATACATTTTGGTAAATAACTTGCAACGTTGCATTTTATAAAATGTACTCTTTAAACTTATTCATTAGGCTATCCAAAATGTAATGATATATTACATGGTGTTCCATTTAAAAAAAAGTTGATACCCCCTACTTTTACGATACAAATGTACTGAAAAAGTAGTTTTGAAAGAAATCAAGTTAAAGTACACCTAATTGACATATTAAAATTTTGTTTTATTGTTTTTAAATCATGGCACTCTATTAAATCGTTACGTTATAAAATAATTACAGAAAAATTAAAGAACAAAAAGTTACTACAGTATCTTGACTTTTGAAAATTGAGTATCTTCCGGTGGAGGTTCAGAAATTTGCTTAATGTAATAACTTTTACAAAAACTCGTACCATTCTAATAAAGTTATGTTAACAATGGTAAGAAGGCATTCGTAAAACTTCAGACTCATGCTTAATAAAAATATTATCTGGGATAATATATCTTGTATTATGCTTATTATCGATGATATCACTCGTTAAAACCTTCCCAAAATTGAACTCGTCAATTTTAACACGTGTTATCATCAATAATAAATCTAGCACGAGTTACATTTAGAAAAACAAAATATAATTCACTAATCACATGAGGTCGTTTTAAGCCAATAAAACTGTGCTTAGTGACGTGATTATACTGACAAATTAATTTTATTACGACGGATCACACAGTTTCATTAAAATGACCTTATGTGACTGATGAATTATATTCTCAACCACATCATTTTTCCCTCTGCGCCAAAAAGGTTGAATTTTGTTCCACATTTGCTCAATTGTAATTCCACTCCTGCAGCACACCTTTCTTACTAGAAAATGAGGGTGGCTTGTCTGACTGCACCGAATGATACGATGCGTTGCGTTATCCATAACCACCTCACAATTCCGGGTAGTTTGGACATCACAGGGATCAGCTGTGTTTAATCACCTAATTTTGAAACCAGCCCTCATGTATAGTTTTATGATAATTCCGATCTTCGTTCCCCGCATCGAGTAAATAGTTGCAGTTTTCCAAAAACACTAAATTATCACTATTAATTTTGGATAAATTGCTTTTGATGTCAGTGTTTGCGGACCCAACGACGGATATTAGAACCATTTTGATAAATCCATATTTCGTCTAGATGCACTGACGTCTTAACTTGAACTTTATAAGTGCAGAAATTTTCTCAAAAACTTCGGAATCTGTTTTAACCAGATGATACAATTTGACCAAAGTAAAATATTCATTTTTTGAATTAAATTGCTAGATTAGCTGTTGCAGGTCTTTCCGAAAAATGGAATCCCAAAACTCAAGACTTTCCGCGTCTTCGATAGTGCGTTGTAAAGCCTAAAACCAAATACATACTTGGTCTGCGCCGGAAAAAGTGATTTAAGTTCTTACGCACTTAAAATACACTCGGCACCATTACGATAAGTTCCCCCTTTACTTTTTCCCGTTTCACTATTTATAAGGTGCTTATAGCACCTTAAAATTTGCTACTTTGTACTGTGCGGTGACCTTTGTCATTTTCTCAACAAATTATTAACTCAATAGGGACTTGATCATCATATGCGGTAGTTAAGTAGGAAAGCACTTTTGACAGGACGGCGTCCAGTTGATTTCACCATTACAGAAAAACGATATCATGGCTTGCTGTAATACAAAATAAGTTGGAACAGAGTGCCACTACTATCCGATGGTCTTAAACAAGACAACAATATATATATATATATATATATATATATATATATATATATATATATATAATATATATATATATATATATATATATATATAATACAGTTTAATGACCGAGTTCTAATTCTCTGAAGATTCATTATTAATGGTATATGTAATAAGTGGGAAAATTGAATTTCGTATTAGTACGCAACTCTTGTCATGTTTCAAATTTATAAAATTTTAATTTTAATTATATGTTTATAATTCAATACGTGTAATTCTTCAAACACCTATGTATTATCACTTTCACTATAAACTGTAATCCAAACGGTAATCGTTGTCAATGATACTTTTCTAGTGTAAAACTAAGAAGTACCTAAATGACTTATTACCTAATCAATTATTAATTGGCTTAATGTAGTTTTCACTCACATAAATTGTTTATTGCTTTATGTATTACGGCACTGTGCAATAATATTTCTATTTTGTACTGAAATACGTACCAATGTCATAATTATTATATTAAAAATTAATTATGAAGTTTTATTGTTTAAGTGAAACTTTAACCATTTATCTTAAGTAGGGCAGGTAAACTAGAGACAATAGAGAAAGTTTAAATTGATTTATTAATATTATAAATAATATATTATTTAATAGAGTAAGGGACGGTCACGTTCACACTTTTTCGAAGACATCTACATAACTAGCAAATTTTACATCAGTTTTCTTCCTTCTTCCACTAATGCAGGTTCTAGTAACATTCCTAGGATATTTGTTTTGGAAATAGTTGATATGTCGTTTTGCATGTATTCAAAATATGTTTTTTCCTTATTGGTGCTCTTCAAGCATTGAATTTCTAAATTGCTTTCCATAGCTCAGCGTACTGTTACTACATATTTTTAGGTTGTAGATTTCCTTTTCCCACATGCAGTAAACCTCACTAACACAAAATCTCCCGGTTTTATTTATTGGTCTGCTGGCAAAATTTCAGCTTCTATGTTTGGCGAGCACCATGAAATATCCCTGTCGGTCGTATGTACTGATATGTCCTCACTTTCAGATGAATTAGGTGAGCTTGCAATTTTTTCATTTTTTTCCTTGGTTTTCTTCTTTGAAGCATCTATCTGTGAATCTCGCTGTCTCTGTTTTTGTTTTTTTATTTCTTGGTTTCTCAGTTTTGAGTTTTCCTTTTCTTCAAAGTATGCTACCCATGTATCAGCTGTAATGACAGGGGATGTATATTCGTTTTTTCTCTTTAAATTTGTTCTAACTTTAGGTTCCGACCAAGGCAATATGCTTTTGAATGCAGGAACTGAACTCTTATTGGTAAAAATCTTGCGTTTTACAGATTCTAGCTTATTAGGACTCCGTCTCGTACTTGTTGATGCCTCTGGTTCAATTTCTGTCAAGTTTAAAAGAGATGTTTCAGGCACCGGAGAGGCAGACGTGTTATCTGAGTCTTGTGTGATTTCATACTAAAATATTGTCTCCAACTCATTTCTATCAGCATTTTTATTCGAGTCACTGTAAGAAACGTTTGCAATAAGCCCAGACTTTATACAACTCTGACGCACCGTCTGTATCTTCCCAGTCATATCCCCGTCTTGTTGTTAACTTAAATTCATCCAGCAGATCTACATCAATCTTACTCTCAACATATAATAAATGTTCCTTGATAGCAGTAGAAAGGGGATCTATATTTTGTGCTTGTGTTGGTTTTGTAACGATTAGTTTATTGTAATCCACCGTTTCTCGAGAAAAAGGATACAACCTAGTTATCCGAAAACCAGATTTAACGTTGTTAACCATTTTTGCATCCTTTATTATTTAGGAAAGCCACCTAGGTACATCATCCCTGGTAATTTCTCTACCATTGTCGAACATTTTAAATGTTCTTACTGTATCTCTCCATTTTACCTTCATAGGTCAAAAAACGGCAACATCTAATGGCTGGAGGGTATGCGATGCATTCGGTACTAGGGCAACAAGTATTATTTGATTCTTTCTACAGAAGTGCAAATTCAGGTGTGACCTATGTTCGTCAACAAAAACAATAATACGAAACTGCGTATTTTTCTCGACAGAAGGGCACGAAAACATTGCTAAAATACTCAAAAAAACATTCGGATGTCATCCAGCCATTCTTACTCTTGCCCAGTCCCCATTCTTTGGGCACCATATTAGCAACGCTTGGAGGTATTCTTTCATATTTAAATATCGCCAGTGGGGGAGCAGCGTCGACATCAAATAAAACTGTCCGATTTTCTTTGTCAGATGTCGTTCGTTCATCGTATACCGATTTTCCTCGAGGGCCGAGAATCACTCCTGTTTTTGGGGTTAATGCAAAACCAGATTCATCTAAATTGAAAACTCTACTAGGATCACTAAAAACCTTAATATTATCAGCAAGGTTTGACTTAACTTCTTCGAACCACTTTCTTATCTTTTCTTCAGTAACAGCGCCCCTACAAACATGAATGTATTCTGATTTTTTACAGAAATCTGTTCATGCCGTTTTAAAAAAGCATATTAACAAGTTTTTCCAGGTCGACCATTTGCGAAAGGACCACCTAACTACAATTCTTTTACAACTATTTGAACAGAACTTAGCAGCCCATTTCTATTAATGGGAAATCCCATTTTTGCGCAATCCAAAATCCAATCTACTAACACTCTCTCGTTTTCTTCGCCTAAATACGAGAAATATCCACAGTGTCTCCAGTAGATTCTCTGGGTGATTCCCTCCAATTTATGTCTAAGGGTTGTCCTAGACACTTTAAACTATTTACTAGCCTTCAAAACCGCCATTCCATTACTTATGACTTCCAATTCCTGTTGTATTTTAAACGGCGAATATTGCAATTTCTTTTTTTTTTTAGGTGTTTTAGGCATCCTGAAAGAAAAAATGATTTGTACCCATCAGATCTCTTTTAACTCTTGATGGCCATTAATAAAGTATTGCGTTCTACTAATGACCATCTGAGTAGCTATAAGTTACCATATAAGGAATTTCAGGTATTACTAATGGCCACCTAATTTTTGCAGGAAAAATATAAAAAACATTGACGTGATACAACACTGCGAGAGAAATGGACAATTACGTACGTTTGGTATTCCCAAATAATTAAAAATAAAACGGTAAAAACGCAAGTAATCACTCCGATGTATCTGAATTTAATATAAACAAAAGTCACATGTATATCTTGTCGCATCTACTAAAAGTGACAAATGACCAGTCAATTCTTGCTGGTCTCAACACGAACTAACACGTCTAGAGAATGATCAAGAACCACCCACTCTCCGATCGTAAATTGTACAATCCTTAACGTTGTTGCCAAATGCTTATTATTTTGCATCAAAGGAAAGAGTGGCCATTAGTGGGGTTGTGGCCATAAGTAGTGCCTCTACCCTAGTTGCTGTAATTATCAAATATCTCCGGTAACAACACACTAGTTTTAAGTGGTCGGTAAATTGTGAATAACTGTATTACTCAATATTTATTAATTCGAGGTCAAATACCTTTGAAACACCAACAACTTGCAAAATATATTCGCAATCACAAATAGGTTTGAAATATTCACTTGATAATTTGATAACACGCGATTGTAATTTTAATAAATTAGCTTAGTCTCCGCGTAGATGGCGTTGTTAAGTAAAAAGTAAATGCATATTTCTAAAATGTCATCTTTGATTTGACAGTATTAATAGTATATTATGTTATTAGAAGTAAAAGTGATACTTTATGTGGCGAAGCTGAATTTTTATTCAGCTGAGTTACATAAAGTGACTTTTACTCCGAATAACATATACTTTTTTATCTGCAAACGTAAAAATAATTGGTAAAGATCGAAAGGAAAGATCAAACATAATTATCAGGTAAAAGAATAAGATAATCAGGACGCTTTGCAAGTAATGAAACCATAGCAACGCACATTTAATAAGCACATTTGGTAAAAATAAAATGCCTAGGCACAAAAGTATAACTTTTACTCCATGTCTGAAAAGTGAAACGTTTATCTTTGACATTGAGTCATACTTTGTTCTTAGCAGCCGCCTATTACCAGTCTGTTTTGGGTATTTTTAACTATGTAAAATATCGAGCATCGTGCCGTTATAAAATTTCTGTTTAAAGAAGGTTTGAAAAACGCGGAGATTTTTGAAGAAATGCACAACGTATTGGGTGAAAGTGCACCATCATATGCCACGGTAAAGAACTGGGTGGCTGCATTTAAACGTGGTCGTACGAGCATAAAAGACGAACACCTCTCTGGATCGGCGATTGAAGTTAAGTGAACATCTCAAAAGAACGGGTACATAATATCATAACTCAAGAATTGGATATGGAAAAGCTTTCTGCGAGATGGGTGCCGCGTTTGCTCATCCTAGACCAAAAACGTATCCGAATGCAAATATCGGAAGAATGACTTGAAAATCCGACTGATTGATTGATAACCATTGACGAAAATTGGGTTCATGTTTATACTCCTGAGACAAAACGGCAATCAAAACTGGATTGAACGTGGTTGTCTACCTCCGAAGAAAGCCTTATGTGTCCAATCAGCCGGTAAAGTGATGGCTTCTGTATTCTGGGATGCCAAAGGGATTTTAATGGACTATTTACCGAAAGGGCAAACCTTAACTGGGGTTTATTATACTAACCTGTTGGATAAATTAAACCAAATTATTCGACAGAAAGGACCAGGTTTAGCTCACAAGAAAATCATTTTGCGCCAGGATAATGCAAGGCCCCACACAAGTGTTATAGCGATGGCAAAAATTGACGAACTGAAGTATGATTTGCTGCCACATCCCCCTTATTCGCCCGATCTAGCTCCGTCAGACATCCACTTTTTCCCCAAACTCAAAATCTTCGTAGGCGGAAAAGAAAGCACCTTTCGCGATGGGATCAAGGCTTTAGATCATCGTTGGACAAAATGTATAAATCGTTTAGGTGATTATGATTCTTTTCAACAGATTGAATTTCGGTTAGATCACGTTGCTCAGGAGGAGTTTTGCAACAAAGGCGGAGCATTTTCTGAGAAAAACATTGCCCTGTTCAAAAACTATTTATACGAAGAACCGTGGTTCGATGTATACAATAAATTGCTCAAAAAGTGTTGATGAAAAGTTTACAATTTTTCACAATATTTTGAAATATACAGAACTAGATATAAAAAAGCAATAATAGAAACAAAAAGAATGTACAATGATCAAAAAATTTTGCGAGCGGCGTGCAAGCCAAGAATAATTTGGAGAATAATAACTCAAAACGTAGGTGAGAAAAAAAAAATACGTCAAGCATAATTGTAAATGAAAACGAAATCACAAACAAACGGTCAATCTGTGATAAATTTAATGATTTCATTACAAGTGGAAGTACTGACTTCCTTAATAGAAATAAACTGTCAAGCACGAAAAACCCGGTGTACACAAACTGGTACAACCGTTTTTTTAAGGCCCGTGAACGAAAGTGAAATGTTAAATATTATAAATAATTTAAAAAGTACTTATTCGTACGGCCCCGACGACATTCCTGCAATCATTATAAAAAATTGTATGAAATTAATTTCTAAACCTCTTGTCTACTTAACAAACGAGTGTTTAACTCGAAATTGTTTTCCACAAGTTTTAAAAGTCTCTAAGGTTATTTGTATTTTTAAAAAAGGAGATCCCAAATTGATCAGTAACTACAGAGCAATTGCAGTTCTGTCCATATTTGTAAAAACCTTTGAAATGAAAATGTAAACTTTCACCATTATCACACATAATAAAATACTTATGTTTTTTGGGTTTTTTAAAAAAGTATTTTATTACTTTGAAAATGTTATTCCTGGCCAAATTATAAATTTTCTTGAATACAATAAAATAATATCTAATAACCAATATGCATATCAGAAGGGAAAATTTACAACATTGGCGCTTTTTAGAATATTGAACTTGTATCAAAAACTTGAGAAGGGTAACAATGTAACTGCATTGTTTGCGGTTGCGTTCGATTGCGTGGATCACGAGATCGTGTTAAACGAAATTGAACGCTACGGTCTACGAGGTAATATCCAACTCTTGAACTTGAACACTTTAAGTGAGAGGAAACAATTTGTCAGCCACTTAGGTGCCACATAAGAAAAACGTGAGTTAGTAGGTGTTCCCCAAGGTAGCACATTAGGGCCATTATTGTTTATACTATACTGCAATGATTTAGATCAATATATGTCCTCCTTTTGTGCAGTTTTTACTAGCAATGGTACACTTGTAGCATCTGGCAAGGGCGTTGAGTTCTTGACTAACTCACTAAAACTAGATTTAGAATCGCTAAACCAATATCTTATAATAAATTAGTGTTGAACCAAAATAAAACATGTACAATACATTTTCACCGTTGCAGTAAAATTACACTGAAAGCCCGCTTATAAAATTAATTAATAAATCTATAGAAAGTTGCTAGGTATAGAATTTGATCTACAATTAAATTGGAAACAACATATAGAAATTTGTGTAAGGCTTGTGCGATACATTGCGTCTAAATCAAATCTCTAGTAAACATGTGGTTGGAACCTTTTACCACTCTGAGTCTAAATACGATATGCCGTAGTGTGGTGTGCAAATTCATCTGTTGCGAAATGAATATTCATTTTGCAGCAAAAAAGCTATTAGAATTATGTACTACCTCAAATTACAGGAATCATGTAGGCAGACGTTTAGTGCTGAGGAATTCCCATGTTAAAATAAACCATTGTAAATATTGCCTCCCCTAATTATTTTACAGTAAATTGTCAAATGTAAAACTTCTTAAGGAAAAAAGGCTGCTTCTTATGTTACAATTGCATTTACATTTGGTTCATCCGTTTTCGAGAAATTTAGGAAAAACTTAAGAGCTTTTTCGTAACTGGTCAAGGTTGCTTTGCTTTAGACAGACAATGCTAACAATAATTATTAATTGTCATTGTAAATCATTCATTGTTCAAAAACAATTCATTCATCATTAAAACTTTATTTGGGACAGATTATTACTTTCTTAAGAAAAATTTGTTTATAAAAATGAATTATTACACCATTGAAGAAAAAAGTAAAATTTATTGAATGGCATTACTCTGGCAATTCACTTAGAAATATCAGAGATTTGTACTCGGCTAGTTATCAAAACCGGCAAATTCCAAGTGCAGAAACAATTTCAAAAATTATCAACTTATTCAAATCTACCGGTAACGTTAATAAGCCATGATCGACTTGGATATTGTTTAGCTGCAAACGGAGATTTATTTGAACACTTGATCAAATAGTAGAAATGATGATTTTTTGTTATTTATTTTCCAATTTTCATAATTAATTTGTTTATTTAGAATATCATCTTCTTGTTTATAACAGACTTATTTTATTTGTGCTCCTTATTGTATTTATCCTGGCACTTACATGGCTTATTAACGTTACCGGTTACGAAAAAGCCCTTAAGTTTTTCCTAATTTTCTCGAAAACGGATGGATCAAATGTAAATGCAATTGTAACATAAGAAGCAGCCTTTTTTCCTTAAGAAGTTTTACATTTGACATTTTACTGTAAAATAATTAGGGGAGCCAATATTTACAATAGTTTATTTTAACATGGGAATTCCCTATGTCCATAAATTCAAGAGACACAGTGTGTGTGTATATATATATATATATATATATATATATATATATGTGTATATATATATATATATATATATATATATGTGTATATATATATATATATATATATATATATATATATATTTCCTAGTATTTACATATTGGAAGTTTGGATATAATCTATCATCTATCACTAACCATTCACAGGAAAGAATTTTTTAAATATACTTAAGTATAATTTGTCTGTCATGTCATATATCTGTGATCCACTAGACCAATAAATTATGATTATGATTAATCTGTATATTATTGTTTATTTGGAATGTGCAAAACGAAAAACTCAAAGCTTAATTTGATTGGAAGGAATATAGATATTGTTACTTCTAAGTACTGTCAAAATACGTTTTTTTGAAATTTTTCACCAATAATTTTTGAAGTTTTCGCGGTTTGATTACTTTAAGGAGAAATATTTTGTTTTTTTTTTAATAGTCCGTGTAAAACAACTTGTATTTAATCATTGCAGGTTCAAATTATCGGATGTCCTACAGAGTTTTATTTAAAGAAATATTTGAAATATAATTTAAACGATACAACTTCATTGGCGAATGGTTCTAGAATTTGACCACTGTTTTGAAACTAATTATAAATGTATTTTATGCTAGTTTGACCAAATCGTTTCCACGTGTGACCAAAACAGTAAAAATTTCTTACTAAAATCAAGAGCACTGTTTTTCAATGAATTTTCATGTTCTTACAAACATGGACACCCTGTAAAACAAAACGGTGACAGAATGATAAACAGTAAATTGTGAGTAATTGAGAGCAGGAGTAAGTAATTTACCGCATTGTGCCTAAAAATATGATTAATCTTTAGAACTATTCGTCGTCCAAATCCAGTTTTCAGAATTGTTTGAAAACCTCGATTTCGGATTTCTGCAAATATTACAGACCGAAAAAAATTTTGGTTTCACTACGACCGATTTTTTGTAATTTTCGTGAATGTGTATGTCAATGCTTTTTTAGGATTGTGGGAATGGTTGCCATGAATTTTATTTGAATGCCGTCTTGTCATTTTGCCAATGTACTACACGTCAGATTAATACGCAGTACAATGTTGTTATTGTTCAATACGGGTAGTAGTTTTCCTGATGTCCTGAGGTCGTATTGGAGTCGGTACGTGTGGGGTCTAAATCGGAACAAGATCTGAAATCAAGTAAAAGATCTTCAAAATAAGAATCTACTGTAAATCGAATCGATCCATATGGAATGTCTGCTGGTACAGTATTTACTTTCCCTTAATGTGTGTAGGGGATGTCTGACTTAATGAGGAGAATGAATTTCTGAAACCTATTACCATATCGACGATGTACCTTACTTGACCCTGGGAGGTCGTCAAAACTTATCAATCATTGTTAAAGTTTATGCTATTAATCTACAATCTCGATATATTTGCTATAATCAATAGAAAATTACCACAATTGTTTAACAATCGCCTATACCTGCCTCTACACCATAATTGCTAAGTGATCCCCTAAATTTTTTTACACTTATTTTAAAAAACAGAAAACTGCAAGTTAATTTTAATATTTAAATCTAAAATAATTATGGGTCTGTCTTATTCACTTCCCAAGGTCGTGGCTATAAATTTGTTTTAATTAAAAATAATTTCATTCAAGAGCGCTTATCATTAAGATAACAAAATCTTTTTTAGACATATTTAAATAAAAATTTCATCTTTATATTGGTCATTAGTTAGATGAAATAGGACTACCTAAGAGTGAACCACCTCCTTGCAAATAAAATTTATTATTTTCAGTTTCGGTTAATGCAAATGTCAAATAATAGATTTAGTTATAATTTTAATTTTTAATGTTGACAATTAAAGAAGTAATTAAATGCGTAATAAACCTAAACTTGAAATTAAGAGTTTTTCCAAATAAAATTCTTACGTGTATGGCGTCGATGTTATAATTGCACTACGTAATGTTGGCTTGAGTTATTATTCCTTTTACAAAATGAAACTGATTTCCTAACGTTACACCATTCATGATAAACATGGTGATATGTGGGTTTAGTGGTTTTATTTAATATTCATTTCCGACTAATATATTCAACAGATAAAAGTTGGTAATTCTAACAATACTTCCAAAAACAATTTATGCAAAATGCTAATTCTGTGTGATTTTCCAACAATTCCATATGATTAGCAGCTTACGTCTCAGTTTTCAAGTTTATATATATATATATATATATATATATATATATATATATATATATATATATATATATATATATATATATATTTACTATAAATAAATTTAGAGTTACGATAACATTTAGTAATGTGTAACTTTATTTATTTTCAGTCTAATTGAAGGACATCGAAATCAACATTTCCGAAAAGAAGCTTTCGTTTGCATAGATATTAGAAAAGACTTCGGCAAAACGATTATTACTTTACGCTATTATAACTCTTGGTCTAATCGTTGTAATTACATTTGGAATCATATTATCACTAAAAAAATTCACACACGTAGACAGTCATGATGGGAAAACTATTTCATACTTAGTTTCGGAAAGGACTGCATTGGCTGTAACAAATCACACAATTTACAGTAGAGAATCATGGGGAGGAATAGAACTTTTAAATGGGACAACACTCTTGCATCTTCCTGTGGAATATGTAGTTGTTGCACATACAGCTGGATCATTTTGCGAAACATTTTCCGAATGTGCAAATAGAGTAAGAAATATTCAGACATGGCAAAACTCAACCGGTTATGATATTAGATATAATTTTCTGATTGGTGGCGATGGTGATATATACGTTGGTAAAGGATGGGATGTAAAGTCGTTTAGTGGTAACAACTCCATAACAGTAAGTTTCATTGGAAATTTTATGAACAGTGAATTACCACCTAACATGTTGTCAGCACTGCAAGAACTTTTACAAGTTGGTGTTAAACTGAATAAGTTAAGAAGTGATTACAAAATTGTGTGCCATAATCAAATTCAAAACACCTTTAGCCCAGGTGTACGTGCAAGTGAAATAATTTCAAAATTACCACATTACTTTAAGGGCAATGTTAAACTTTGAAATATTCTGTATTTTTATTTATTGTGTATTATATACATTGACTGTGTTACGTGATAAAGTAATAAAGAATTATTTTTGTTAGTCTACCTTAGTTTAACTTTGCAAAAACACGACAAACTATATGTATATGACGAAGAACCACGGTGATGAATGCAAATGGTAAGTAGTATGGTATGTTTTTTTCGGAATTAATTTCGATCCTGATAATTCTGAAAGGTGCGAGCCCCAAACTTTTACTTTATAATAAATATAAATTTTATTAATGTTATTGTATCAAAAGAATTTCTAGATTTTAGATGGTATGCATCGATCGGTGTTTTTAGAAGCAAGTTAAAACAGGGCCCCGTAATTACAAAGCAATTTTGTTAAATTTGTAAAAGTAAGTATAACTGTTTATATTGGTAATGAAATAAATTTTCTCAAATATAGAGGTTATCTGCATTTTAACACTTCTGCATATCAATAATTTTGTATAAAAATACAACGTACTTTGTAATATTGTTTGCTTCGCTCACATAAAGTAATGATTGTAATAAGGAAATTTACTTAATACTGAAAATGTGAACATTCACCAATAT
This sequence comes from Vesta saturnalis, assembly GCA_036346205.1. Taxonomy (NCBI): domain Eukaryota; kingdom Metazoa; phylum Arthropoda; class Insecta; order Coleoptera; family Lampyridae; genus Vesta; species Vesta saturnalis. The sequence continues at coordinate 1,165,493 of JARFJB010001256.1, forward strand.
TACACATACTTAAAATACCTCTCTTTCATTTACCATAGCTACTAGCATAGTGTTAAACTTGATTTAGCGAAAAGACATCATTTTTCCGTTCTATTAAATGTTGCTTTAAATTTCATAGAAACATATATACTTCTACCATTGAACATTTTTCAGAAAATCAGTTTCGAGCAACATATAGGAGACAATAAACAAGGTTGAGGATGGTGCCGATGTGTGACGCCATCTATTTTAGATAGGAAAACCAAAACTACTGTAACCTAACATAATTAGATTAGATACAGAAAAGTACAATAACATATAGTCCAGTCATTTTAGCTTAAAAAAGGCCGTCAGTGCAAAAAAAAACGGTTGCAGCAATTTTGTTTAATCGCTTCATTTTGTTGTTTTAAACAACATATTAAAAATAGAGAACGATAGCGGCCAGGCTTAAAAAATCATTGAAGGTCAAAGGTCACAAAAATCAGTTTTTTGCAAAAATCTCGTTTTCTATGACTCAGAGGTCAATTGAGGTGGTTACAAGAAATAAAGCTCATGAAATTATCTACAAAAATGGTCTTGTTTATTTTTCACGTAAGATGAACCGTTTTAACATAAACAAGCCATGAAGTTTCATGTTGACGCGTGAAAATGCACCTCAAGAGACCCCATGTTGCCTTTTTTTAGTATGCTCATGCTTATGGTTAGTATTTACTTATTTATATATATATATATATATATATATATATATATATATATATATATATATATATATATATATATATATATATATATATATGACATTTTTCTTTAAAACTTGTGTAAAAAAATGTCTTATTTAAACATTAATACTTGTGGAAATCTAAATAGAAACATATATATATATATATATATATATATATATATATATATATATATATATATATATATATATATATATTATGTTACACGTCCAAACCGCACTAGGCGTCGTGTAGGCTTACTAATGTAAGCGGGTTGCCAAGCCAGCTAACAGGGAGATGGGCGTGGTCGAAATAATAAGTAAGATGAATGATTAATAAGCTCAAACACCTTACACTTATACTCAAATAGCTCAATTCGGGAAAATATGTCTCTAGGCGCCACCACAATCGAAACTTTGTTAATATAATTGTCTTAAGCTGGATGTTAATTAACCCTACTTGATTGTGGAAAGTAGGATTGTGCTTACTCGGTAAACTCATATACGAAGGTTCTAACACAAACACTCGTCCCAAACAATTCAACTCAAATAAATTTAGTACTACCCAGGTTATTAAAAACTTTTTGAATACACCTCGTGAACTAAAACTTCCAAAAATAAAATTGATCATTCAAATTCATTCAATGAACGGTAATCAATTTTTAAAATTCTTAACATGAACGCTATCTTTTAAATTTACTTTACTTTTGAATCGTAGTTGACATTCGTAAACACTTAGGGTTTCAAAACTCAAACTGTTATTATACTTAATGAAATTTAAACTAACAGCTGATCTGTTAATAGTGCATTGCTCTAATGAAACTGACAAAATTTTGCAATCAACCTGGCTAATATAAGCTTTCAGGTTGTTCCTTAAATCTGAAATATTAAAATGAAAATATGCAAAGCTTACTTTTAAAATTGTCAAAACAAGATCACCAATTAAGTAAATGTTACATCTGTGGTTCATACCTGGTTAAATAAACAACAAAGTAAAAAAATTTAACGATAAGTATATATTGTCCTGCATAAAATAATCAAAAACAAATGTTTACACACACAAATATATTTACATATACCTCAACAACGTGGTTGAAAATCAAAACCACACGTCACTACCAATTTCTCCAAAAATTCTTAATACTATATAATCCAACACGACATAATTCGAGAACGATTATCTTTTCGTTTCTAAGCTAATTAATATTTGATCACATTACACAAATGAACTAAACCAAAGAGATAATCGTGCTTTACTAAATTTTTAAAATACTTAAATATAAACCTTACTTAAATCGTCCATTAATCTTTGGTTTTTCTTTCTTCTTTCTTCCGTAAATTAATTATATGTAGTCCATTTGTACTGCATAAAATTGCCTGAAGCACATTACAAAAGGCTCAACAAAACTTATTCCTCTGTGCACTCGCGATTAGTTCACTTACGCGAGGTTATTACTTCCACAAACATGTAATAACGGTAAACCTTCGGTTGCCTCTTAAAATTTCTAGCAACCTTTACACCAAAATTAGTCCCTTATACAAATAAAACTTTCAATGTCATATAAGTTATTTAAACATTGGTTTAATATACAACGAACGCTTCGTTCACTTAACAGGTGGTCTCATAAATACTTTTAGCCGAATCTCGTTACAAGGACACGCGCTGCACTTAATACTTTAACATAACAACTGTTATCTTTATTCAAATCTGCTTACGCACTATTATTTTCTTGAAAATAAACAAACTAATTTTTATCTTCAACTTCAATTTTAATTATGGTTTTGTTTATGAATGTCTTTTTCAATTTATCACCGGTTCGGGTACGCAGTTGATTAAACAATTACTGCCTCATTAAAATTCACAAACATACTCCAACATCCTCACAGTCTATCCCACACTAACTCGCGTGCGCGTCTCACCGAGCTCTCATCACAAGCCAAAAGCTAACTTCTTAACTCTAACTTCAACTCCCAACGACAACTCACTCGTCAATCTCTGACTTCCCTATTTATAACTTCAGTCATCCATCTTTAAACATGTCTTCCTTCCGCGTTATATTCTCCAATAATATTCATTCAAAATTCCATCGTTCTGACAGCTGCTTCCCTCTATACAAGCACGCGTGTAATTACAATACATCGCCATATTTGTTTTCACTTACAAATTTTACAATTACTTCATGAAGAAATCATTTTTCGTCATTACATTCATTCAGTGGCCACTCTGGACCATTACACAACTTTTAACCGTTATCTCCAACTTGCGCTCGATCTCGTTCCGCAACATTTGCAAAAATAAGTACAGTCTAATGTCTCAAATTCCATATACACACATTTATTCTCAAAACAATTGCACAACATTACAAAACTTTCTGAAATTCATACTTAAACACACCCAATCTTTCTCTACATATTTTCTAAAACATTCCACACTTATTCTTCACATTTTCTAACCAAGATTACCCATTTTATCTTCAAACATTCCTTTCTTTATCAGCAGCAAAACAGAAGCAATCCAGTGGAAAGCATTATCGTCCCATAGACAAATTTCTTTTCACATTTACATTCATCAAAATCTAATTATTCCAACACTAAAGTCTTTATAACATTCAAATACACGTATCTACACACAGAATTATATTTCTCCTAAATTTCCAGTGGCGTATCATACACCCACATACTTTATGCACACACAAAATTTTTTTTTTTTCGTTCAAACTCAATACACTCGTGCTCAAAACACGTAATACACGTCATTATAACATCCTACATACAGGGTGCGTCAACGCAACCTGACAATATATATATATATATATATATATATATATATATATATATATATATATATATATATAGTGCGTATTCGGTCGATAGCTCCTTTGCCATTAAACTTAGAAGATAAGTTTAAATACGAAAGTTGTCTATTTTTATAAGCTGCATGATCTAAAAATAGTTTGGTTTCTACAGGGTGTAATATAAAAGCGGTACAATATAGAACTTTTAATTTTTCGATTCTCCTTATAATTTTACATCTTTTTTAGAAGAATTACTTACAAGCTAAATCTTACAGTTTTTGAGATATTTGCAAAGTTAACTAAAAACTGACATTTTTATGTAGTAATTCAAGTAGGCGTATCTCAGTTATTTTTAAAGATAAAAAATAATCTTTGGTATAGAATTTATTCATACATGAGCTTACTTTAATCTATTGTCAAAATTGGATTTCAATATACACGGTGATCACAGAAATTAATTCAATAACATAAATTTGAAAATGCTATGTCTTAATTTTTTAAATGGCATACCCTATATTTTTTTAATGCCTTGTCTTTGTCTATTAGTCGGCTTTCATTTCTGTTTAATATGTTCTATACCTATCTCTAATAGTTTCGGAGATATTTAAGTTTGTTCAATTTTTTTCGTTGATAACACTGAAGAAGAGTTACCATTAGTCGGTCAAAGCAAGCTATGAATACATAAGAAACTAAAAAGATATTAACTGAAATACAAACACTTAAAATTATAATAAATGTTCAATGTGACCACCATTTTGTTGCTGGAAAACATGAAGTAACGTGGAAACATTTATTTTTTGAATGACGTCTCTAATTCTTGCGTTCATATCATCTACAGTCGTTGGAGGAGTTTGATAGACTTTTTCTTTAATCCAACCCCAAAGAAAAAAGTCCAGCTTTGTCAAGTCAGGCGATCTTGCAGGCCAGGAGATCGGCGCTCCTCTTCCAATCCATTTGTTTTGAAACTGGATATTTAAATAATTTATAACGTTCCTGCTAAAATGCGGTGGAGCACCATCTAATTGAAGCCACATTTCTCTAAGGGTTTGTAAAGGTAAATCTTCAATAAAAGTTTCAAATTCGTTGCGCAAAAAGTTTAAAAATGAATCTCCATTGACCGTGTTTTCAAAAAAATATGGTCCTATAATTCTTTCCCCAATAATTTCCGCCCAAACATTAAGTGACCAGCGGTGTTGATGATCAACAGGAATTCTCAGTATCGTAATATTGGAAATTATGTCTATTAACGTATCCATTTTTGTGGAAAGTAGCTTCATCAGTAAAGATCGTGCTAAAATAGTTGGGTTTTTCTAAATTATTACTTATGGCCCAAATGCAAAAGTTTAATCTATTAACGAAGTCATCCTCGTCTAATTCTTGTGTAAGTTGGACATGGTATGGATGATATTTATATTTTTTTATAATTCTATTAACTGATATTTTTGAAACTCCAACTTCTAATTCCAATTGTCGGCAAGAAACGTGAGGATTTTGAATCACAGATTGAAGAACTAAATGTTCATTACCTTCGTTAATTGCGGTTGTTTCTCGTTCTACACTGCCTTCGTAATGAATACTGCTTGTTTGCTCGAAACGCTCTTTCAATCTTGCAAATGCTGAAACTTGCGGGTGTCGTGCATTTAGAAATTTTTGCTTATAAATTCGATGAGCTAAAAGACAATTTTTATCGCTTTCACCAAGGACGTAAATCATATTAACAAGTTCTTCTTTCGAAAAATTCATTTTGTAATTTAGGAAGTAAGTATACAATACTACACAAATATTAGCATTGTTTGACAAGTTTTATTTCTTCATTTGTTTTCCTTCACCTTTTGTTTTACGCTCTTTTGATTAAATTGTTTAATTTTAGGATGAATCGTTTAAAAACATCTCAAATATCTCTTAAAAATGGTGGTTTCATACAATATTTATTATAATTATAATTTATATATTTCAGTTAATATTTTTTAGTTTCTTATGTATCCACAGCTTGCTTTGACCGACTAATGTTACTCTTCATCAGTGTTATCAACGAAAAAAATTGAACAAACTTAAATATCACCGAAACTATTAGAGATAGGTATAGAACATATTTAATAAAAATTAAAGCCGACTAATAGACGAAGACAAAGCGTTAAAAAATATATGGTGTGCTATTTAAAAAAACGAAGATATAGCATTTTCAAATTTACGTTGTTGAATTAATTTTTGTGATCACCCGTTTATTCCAAGACTTCATGTTTGCCAGCAACAAAATGGTGGTCACATTGATCATTTATTATAATTTTAAGTGTTTTTATTTCAGTTAATATGTTTTTTTAGTCTCTTATGTATTCATAGCTTGCTTTGACCGACTAATTTTACTCTTCTTCAGTGTTATCAACGAAAAAAGTTTAACAAACTTAAATATCTCCGAAACTATTAGACATGGGTATAGAACATATTTAATAGAAATGAAAGCCGATTAATAGACGAAGACAAGCCATTAAAAAAATAAAGGGTGTGCCATTTAAAAAAATGAAGATATAGCATATAGCTCATGTATGAATAAATTCTATACCAACGATTATTTTTTTATTTTTAAAAACAACTGAGATACGCCTACTTGAATTACTACATAAAAATGTCAGTTTTTAGTTAACTTTGCAAATATCTCAAAAACTGTAAGATTTAGCTTGTAAGTAACTCTTATAAAAAAAGATGTAAAATTATACGGAATATCGAAAAATAAAATAATTTATAGGGTGTTCTATTTAAAAATCAAAAGTTATATATTGTACCACTTTTATCTTACACCCTGTAGAAACCAAGCTATTCTTAGATTATGCAGATTATAAAAATAGACAACTTTCGTATTTAAACTATCTTCTAAGTTTAATGGCTAAGGAGCTATCGGCCGAATACGCACTATTGGGACACCCTGTATATATATATATATATATATATATATATATATATATATATATATATATATATATATATATATCTTATTTATCGTAGACCGTTCAGGAGTTCTTCTCTTCAACCCTGGTCAATGCATGCTGGTTGGTGTTGCGATGTTTTGTGTTATTGTATAGTTTACAATCATGAGATGCGGTTATTTTTGGTGTAAAAGGAAAGAAAAAAAAGGTAAGATTTATTTGAATATTTGTGATAATTGGTTTAAGTGTGCGTGTTCTTTAGTGGGGTTCATCGTGCTTAGTGTGGTTAATCCAATTCGTTTGCCGGTATTATGCTAGGTCGTCTTCGAATAGACGGGGGGATGCGGAGGGTATATGGAACATTATCTAGGGAATCTGCTATCTGCTCAGGGAGGTCGTCAATTAGTTGAGTAAGGATTGCGGAGGGATGTTTGAATGTTCGTTTTGATTTTTTCCGTGGGAATTGATGAAAACGGTAGTTATAAGGAGTGGTAAGGATCTCTCGGGTTGGGATTGTGTCGCCAAAGATTCTTTTGTTTTTCTGTAGTGTTTGTATTCTGTGTGCGATGGGTGGTATGTTTGTGTACTATATTTTGATGTCGCTAGGGAACCTGAGGGGTAACCTGTGTATGTGTCTAAGTATTCGGCATTCACAGGAAGCGATAGAGGACGGGTGATTGGGGTTTATATTGGTGTATATGTGTGCTCGGAAATCCATAACAGAGCGGACGTGTTTTGTAGGTATGTTGTAGTGTGTTGGAGTGGCAACCTCTGATACTACCCCGGAGGGCGCCCAGTAGGTTTGCTCGGTTTCTAATCCTATTAAGTGTTCATTTTATTTCGAAGAGCCAATTAAGGGTTCTAGTGAAACGGATTCCTAGATAGGTGACTTCGCGTTGGAGTGAAAGTCTTTCTTGGTTTAGGGTGAGAGAAACATTTCTGTCGGCAAGCTTTGTGAATTTATCTTTGGTGTAGTTAGGATGTAGGAAGAGGATTGTTTGCGTTTTGGTGGGATGGGCGGAGACTCTCCACCGGTTCGCTTAGTTAGAAAAGTTCCGGAGGGTTTTGGATATCAAGCGGGAGGCCGTTTCGCTGTTCCGATTAACCGTCCAGAAGGCGGTGTCATCCGCAAACTGCGCAACGACCACTCCGGGTTGTGTAACTTCGGGAATATCGGATGCGAAGATAAGTGTAAAGGATAGGGATAAGGCAGAATCTTGCGGTTCGCCTGCTGTAGGTAGAAAAGGATCTGAGAAGGTTTTCCCTACTTTGACCCGAACTGACCGATTGGTCAGGTACGAGAACAGTAGTTTGGAGAAAACCTCGGGTATGTTGAGGTTTCGGATCTTGTGTATGAGATTGGCGTGCCAGACCCTGTCAAATGCTTGCTTAATATCCAGAAACAGCCAAATTGCATTGCTTGTGATTGAATGCTCTGGTGGTTTCCGTAAGGATCGTGATACATTCGGTTGGGACGGAAGCCGAAGTGGCTGTTTGGAAGGAAGTCGTTGGATTCTAGGTGATCTCTGAGTCGCCAGGCTAGAATCTGCTCAAAGCATTTTCCGAGGCAGCCTAGGAGGGAGGTGGGTCTATAGGAGGAAGGTGTGGTTGGGTCTGAGCGGGGTTTGAGTATCATGACGGTGAAGGCCGATTTCCAGTCCGTCGAGAAGTCAGATAGGATTAGGAATTTATTGTAAATTTCTGTGATTAATCGCAGGGCTGGGTCGGGTAGGTGTCGGAGGATTTTACGATTCATGCCGTCATGACCTGGAGCTGAATTTTTCCCTTTTTTGAAATATGAGGTGACCTGGTCGGGCGTTATGGTGGTATAGAAAGGGTTCCCGTTATCGAGTTGGATTTCGGGAAGGTTAAGGGCAAGGAATTCTTCAAGGCGACTCTCAAGGGGTGCCTTAAACTGGTTATCGAATTGAGGATCATCTGGGCATCGAAAATTGGATTGGAGGTGGTGACGAAATAAATCGGCCTTTCCTTGGTCGGAGGATATTAGGTTGCCCTAAAGGTCGGTTAGGTGGGATTTAGGCTTTACTTTCCTTCTGGTCAGTCTATAGAACTGTTGCCAGAGGAATTTTACATTTCTATAAAATAATTGTATGCGGTCTTGAGAGCCGGATCCTTAGATCGCAATAATTGACGATAGATTCGTCTTTTCACTTTGATCCAGTTGACGATGTGCCGTGGGAGCGGTTTGCGGGAAATGTCGATGTTTTTAGGTGGGACAGAGATATCGACAGCTTCCGTAATAACGGAAGTAATTACGGAAAGTCTCTATTGGCTCTCTCGAGATCTTGGGTCGTTAGAAGATTGGGCGTTGGAAGGTTGTTGACGATATGTTTGGAGAACACATTCCAGTCTGCTTTCGAAAAATCTTTCATGACTGTGTATTGAGGAGGTGTAGGGGGAGCTGGACAAAATGAAGTTTTGACCAGTAGTGGTATGTGATCTGATGTGAACGTAGTGCCTAGTGTGCTATGGGTTTAGAAACTGTGATATGATCTACTATTGGGGCACCTAAATGTTAGAAATATGTTAGCTACGCGTTAGCGTTGCCAATGGAGGCAACCTTAAATAGCAACTGTCTCGCATGCTATTGTGGTCTGTGGACCGTTATTTTATACCTGCGAGCGTCAGTATATAGCTGTACTGTGCGTTGATTTTCAGTGAGTTAAAATATTCGTGGACCAAGAGTATCAATATTTTGTAAAACGTACAGAAAATAATCATTATATTAATAAATCCAATGGCGGAAAATTATTTTATATGTAATGAATCGCTCTCCAATGCTCCAACTGTGACTGTAGAGCGTGGTTTGAAAACTTTAAAAGAGTCTACTCAAGACGTGATCAACATATTGAACCTTTAACAAATGTCAAATCTGCAAATGTGCATGTGAGGTGTCGAATAAACTATGTTAATAAAAACAGTATTGAAGCATATAAAAAGCAACGCATCGACAAGAGCCCGAGTACATCTCAATGCTCCCCGCGAAAAAAACGTTCAACGAGCGCCTTCGATTTAATGACACAGTTATTAAAGCAGCGGATGCACGTGGTGGTCAATTCGTCAAAATAGTTGAAAGTCGCGTAAACTTTGAATTTGATTTAATAGCTGCAAATGCTCAATATCATAGAGATTGTTTTAAACAATTTGCCGAATTGATCAACTCGTGCATTCGTTGCTTTAATAACGGTGTCTTCAAATTGAACTGTACTTACATTACTTATAATTCATCTATTTTTTTCTTCTTTTTTTATATTGAGCTCTGGGTCAGCTGTTTCGGAACAAAATAAACAAATTTTTAAAATCTAAGGCGCTCGATGAACGTTTTTTTCGTGGAGAGCATTAATATGTACTCGGGATCTTGGAAAGGAAAGAAAGGAAAGCTCACGTATTTCATTCCGTCCCCAAGGGGGAGGGCGGGTTATTTGAACTTTCCAAGCTCCTTCGGCCACAATCATGGATTCCCATAATACATACATACATTACCTAAGTAATACGGGATTAAGGATAGATGTGGCCAGGATAGGATCGAAAGGAACGGAGTTAGGGTTCTGAGAGGGGAAATACTACCCTAGCATTCGGCTAAGTAGCCGCACATGATGTGAATATACGCAGTGACACACCGCTACATGTGTATGAGGAAAACCTTCTGAAAAAACCTCATACAAGGTGGACGGTGACGGGAATCGAACTCTACTAGCTCGGTTCGGGTTCTCGTCGATGCATCGCTTTTTATATACTTCAATACTATTTTTATTAACATTATATTCGACACCTCACATGCACATTTACAGATTTGACATTTGTTAAATGTTCAATATGTTGATCACCTCTCTTAACACTTGACTCTCTTAAAGCTTACAAACCGCGCTCTACAGTCTCAGTTGGAGCGCTGGAGAGCGGTTCATTACATATAAAACAATTTTCCGCCATTGGATTATCAATATAATGATTATTTTCTGTACGTTTTACAAAATATTGACACACTTGGTATAAAATAACGGTCCACAGACTACAATAGTATGCGAGGCAACTGCTATTCAAGGTTGCTTCTCATTGGCAATATGAGGACTCTTAAGGTATCTTTTCACGCGTCAACATGAAATTTCATCGCTTGGTTATGTTAAAACGGTTCGTCGTACGTGAAAAATGAATAATACCATTTTTGTAGATAATTTCATGAACTTTCTTTCTTGTAACTACCTCAATTGACCTCCGAGCCATAGAAAACGAGATTTTTGTAAAAAAAAAACTGATTTTTGTGTCCTCTGACCTTGAATAATTTTTGAAGCCTGGCCGCTATCGTTCTTTATTTTTAATATGTTGTTTAAGACAACAGAATGAAGCGATTAAGCAAATTTCTGCCACCATTTTTTTTTTTGCACTGAAAACCTAAAATGTACTGGACTACTAACAAAAGTAGATTAGATAAACAACACTGCTGTAACCTAAGAGAAAGAAAAAAAAGTGCACGAGCCTGGACTCGAACCCACTCCAAAAGGGTGGAAGACGGCCCCTACCACTACACCACCAGCGCTCTAGAAGTTTGTACATTGAAAGTGATATTTAAACCATTTATAAAATACTTATTTATATGAGCTATGATGACGTCACACATCGGCATCATTCTCATCCTTGTTCCTTTGTTTACCGCCTCATTAAAATATTGTTCACAACGTGCCTATGCAAATCTAAGGTATATATTTGGAATTAAACATCTTCTTAACCACCACTCCAAAATGTTTTTGTTCTGCGGTGTACGGTCCTTGTTTTACTGTGGAATCCCGCAGGAGAGTGCATGTAACGCAAAATTCTTGTTTGCGACTAATTTTTGGAATTAAAAGAAGTCAACATATTTCGTACATTCCTACATTCGTCTGTTTTGTTTTTTAAAATTATCGAAGACCCTCTCCTTACCTCTATAATAAAATAGCGTTTCGCACTGATCTAGTCTACAACATTAATTTTCGATATCTAAACTGCCATACCTAAACATAATCATCTTCGTTGTTACTATCACACATAATATTAACGGTTGAGTGGAAGAGCAGATAAGGATATGTAATCCACGTCTGAACACCGCCGTTTAGGGATTTTATTTCAATCGAATTTGTTGTACATATCAAATTTAAATGTAATTGTATCTTTATGTTAATGTGGTTGTTCGCCCAATAAATACAAATTATTATTATGATTATTCCACTTGCAGCACACATTTATGAAATGTAGAAGCTTGTGAGTGAAGAAACCATAGCCAATCTTCAAAAAACTATTTTAAAACTATTAGGAATCAATGTGTGACTTTTCCTTGAGAGAGAAAGTAACTCTGTAGCGGTTTGAACATCTTAACATTCTTTCTATCGAAGATAACAATGATAAATTGATAACCATCTGATTATACTGTACTGCAACTGTTTTTAGTATCCAACATAAACAAACTCACAAAATTCTTTTACTTGTTATTCGAACAGTAAAAATGTATAAATATACATAGATTTTCACGATCAATGTAAATAGATAAGCAATATGTTGATATTTTAATACAACTAAAGGTCTTTAAAATAATTGCTGAACTTTATGAAAGACGTCGTTTTGACCATGTCTTGCTGCTTCTCCATAATTTCAATTTGTGTTATCAACGCACATTACCATTACTTTTGTTGTTAATTCCTATTTGTCAACCGTTTTAATAATATTTTCGAGTATAATGTCTGAAGTTTCACCTGGAAAACCTTGAACTTCCAAAAGTTTTACTTAACTGCCCTTCTTTATCATAAAATACGTATATTATGAGTATAGGTTAAATGTTTACACCCCCATAGTTTGAACAATCGTTATAGATTGTTACAAAATTGACCGTTCCAAAATTATTTGTGGCAGCTAGCTTTTATCCTTCATTTCCAAATGTGCCCTTACGAAAAAAAAATATAACCCTGCTACTGCTAGAAGTAGCAATATATGCCTTTTCAAACTTAAGTATCGATATGTGTTGAACAATATCCTCCTTTCCACCATGTGCGAGTGAAAACTGCACAAATCTCTATTAAATGTACAGTTTCTTCTTGACATTTTCTGAGTTTCTACCATCCTAGATACACACTGCAATATAACGATTATTTATTTAAAAACAGCTATTTATTGACACTTAACCATAACTAACTATCTATTTACACTATATTTATTTACATGCACCGGTATATTTATTTTCTGTACCTACAAGGTACCGTCGTAAGCATATTATTTTCCCGCTAGACTTGATACTTAATAATGCCTCATAAGAGGCAAAGCTTATAAGATTAACCAATTTTGTCACTTTACCTTGACTTTGACATTAGATACTAGTTCGTGTTGCTATTTTTGATTAGAGCTTTTTGAGTAGTTACCATTAAATTTAACTGATAAAAATGACAAGTTTTTCTCAAAATGAAATGATTGATATGGTTTTTATTCTTGGAGAATGCTTTAGAAATCCGTTTTTAGCGAGTTGAGTATACAAAGGAAGATATCCTGACCGGGAGCGTCATCCAAGGGAACAATAATTCAAAAATTTGTTAGAAAGATTTATTGCAACCGGAAGAGTTCATTATCTTGAAAACCAGGAAATAATTAAACCTGCGTTGAACGAAGATAATCAACTCAATATTTTAACTGCAGTAAGAGAAAATCCCGATACGAGTACACGACACCTCAAAAGAGATTTTCCTACTCAATATTTTCACTACAGTAATAGAAAATCTAGATACGAGTACACGACAACTCGTAAAACATTTTCAAGTCAGTAGAATAATTAAAAAATAAATAAATTTCATGCTTATCACATCCAGGGCAACTTTCATTATTACTCAGAAGAAAACCCCACTATTTTTGAGTTCATGGTCAAGAGAAATGGTCGATTAATATTTGGGCAGTCATATTCGGTACTTCAGTTGTTGGTCCCTTCTTCCACGGTATTCTAAATTCGAATTTGTACCTGAATTTCCTGAATAAATTATTTGGGCTCCTTGACGATGTACCGCTGGCTAAAATTACATGTATTTTCAGCAAAATGGCGCACCTACACGCCGTGCCCATGTAGAAAGCGAATGGCTTAATAATGCGTTTGTTGAAAAGTGGACAGGAAGGGATGGCCAGCGAGATCTCAAGATATTTCTCTATTTGACTACTTTTTATGGGGGTACGTCAATGAAAAAGTGTATGCTGAACTACCAACCACTGCAGAAGATGTGAAAAATAGAATCCGAAGCGGTTTTGTAGGGTTAAAAAATATTTTCGTTGTAGAATTCAAATTTGCTTAGAATAAGGTGGTAGACATTTTGAACATGTATTAAAATAATTTCTATTTTTTTTTTAGTCCGTAATTTTGTTTTTTGTGTTTATGTATAATTGTAATTTATTTATTTGTCATTTCCTCCGTTAACCACCGGAATAAGACTCGTCAACATAATACAAATAGTACATAATACACACAATACATAATATTAACAGTTTGTAATAAAGGTGGAAAATTCATTGGTATTGTAAAAGCAATTATTGAATAATGTGTTATACGTTTCGCTTAAAGATGCTATTATTTTCAATTGTTCTTAGTTTAGAATGAGGCCTATTAAACAATTTTACTCCAACTGGGTTGGGTGTTTTGGAACAGTAAGTATTGTTAACCTTGGCACTTACTAGATTATTTTTGTGGCTGTTGTTATGGGCATGAGCATCGCAGTGTCTCAGAAAGTTCTGCTTATATGAGTGAATGTAACTTTGCGGCTTCAGAAGATATACAGATGTTACGGTTAGTATTTTCTTACTTTTGAATATTTCCCGACACGATGCTCTCCGGTTAATGCCAAATATAAGCCTGAGGATTCTGTTTTTAAAATAAAAACCCTGTCCCCATTTTATAATATTATATGCCATAACTGAGTATGTATATGCATAGTATACGTTTAAAAAAGTTTCAATGTCTTACATTGATTTCAAAGTTTTTAGTAAATAATATTTATTTAATTTATAAAAGACGTCGCTGATATGGGTGTCCCAAGAGATTCCACTATCGCAAGTAGTTCCTAGGAGCTTTACCGTTGATGAAGCTTTTACTACAACCTTATCAAAAGAAAATATATCGAAAGATTGTTTTCTCCGCACACTATGGTGCTTGATAATAATTATTCGCTGTATTGATTAAGAGATTGTTCTTAAGACACCAACGTGAAAATGTGAAAATTCCCTTATGGAGTTCCTAAATCTATGTTAAATTCCTTTGAACTCGACCTCGAATTCCTACTTTTCAGACACAAAAGATTTATCTGCAGTGTCAAAAGCTCGAGTTAAGTAAAATAATACAGATACAACGTATTCACCGATATCTAATTTACTATTAACAAAGTGTACATATGCAGCAATGCATGATTCAGTCGAGAAGCCATTTCAGAAACCATGGTGGCAATTCGCTATCAGTTTAAATTTGTTTAAATATGCTACAATATCTTTGACTACGGCCTTTTCGATTATTTTCGAAAATATGCTCAAAACAGCGATAGGTCGATAATTTTCAACATTTTTGGGGTCACCCTTCTTATGAAGTAAAGTTACGAAAGCTGATTTTAAGGTTGATGGCCCCCTTTCATTGACACATTTATAATGTTTGCAATGTGAGGAGCTTTTAATTGTTTACAATATTTTATTGCACGGACCGGAACTCCATCTAAACCAGTAGATTTTTTATTTGATAGATTATTTATTATCTCAATGAGTTCGCAACTTGGTTGGGGGTTACCGGTTCACTACTCGTAGATTCCTTGCCTAAGATAGTATCAAAATGCTCAGTAGTTTTATTGACAATGTCTGTTGCTAGGTATTTGCCAAATGCTGCAGCCATATCATTCGTACTAGTTAAAGTTTTATTTTTATAGTAGATTACCTTTATTTTGGTAATCGTTTGTTTACATTTCACGTTGTTAACTATCTTCCAACAAGCTTTATTTTTATTAGATAAATTATTGATTAGATTACTGTAGCACTTTTTTTTCAAGTATAATTTGATATTTTATTTCTTTTTTTAAGGTTTGGCACCGTTTGACAAGATTGACATCATATACTCTTTTACGTAGCCGATTTAAATTCTGTAATAGTTTTCTTTTTTCGTTTAAGTTTAATGAGAATTTACTTTTATCAACCTTGTAACAGTTCGGATTCTTTTCGTTTTTTTTTTAGAACATGCAGTGTCGAAGCACAAGAGAAACGTTCGTAGAAATTCATCAAATAGGGTATTGACTTTAGAATCAGTGCTTTCACTAAATTAGAATTTCGGTAAGCGATCTAAAAGTGACAATTCGTTAATGTATCTATACATATGTATGAAATTGATGATTATTAACGTTTTCCTTAACCTCGCAAGAAGCGACGTTCAATTCAGGGGTTTGACAATGGTGATCACTGATCAGATATGCCCGGATCAAAGTTATTTGTTTTTATAATATTAAGTACATTTGTAATAACATAATCTATTGAAGAACTGCTGGTGTAATTAACGTTAGTGAAAACCTTAGTGTAATCAGATATTAGCGAAGACATTCCGAATGAATGATAATGTCGAAAAGTTTCTTAGTTTGTATGTTGTATATAAGTTGATTTATATTTAGATCACCAGTAATGATTATGCGCTTAAAATTGTAAAATTGGATGGTCTATATACGTTTATGAAGCAGTAGGATTTCCTGAAAGCAATGGCGCAACACTCAATAACCATTTCAACAGACAAATTATGAATATAATGAACTGGACTAAAATCTAATAAAAACCACGTTTTTACAAATATTGAAGACCCGCCTCGATTTTGAATCGAACGCGAAAAGTGTGACAATAATTTATAGTTTGATATGCTGATATTCTCAATATCTGTATTACAATACCAATGCTCACATATCAATAAAAGCGAAAAGTTATAATCCTCAATAAAGTTTTCAATAAATTCGATCTTATTTCCTAAACACTGCACGTTAAAATTTAAGAGACATAGGGTTTCATTAGTAACACTAGTTCTAAAATCATTCACCTGTTGGTCGATGGTGTTACTCAAAGGGATGGATTCGGTTGTCAATACCTTGTTGTTCATCCATATTTGCCAAATTTACGATATTAACGTCGTTAACAATTAAACCATTCACTTGACTCAATTCTTCATATAATGATAGATCGTTAACAGGCGTATCAACACTAGTCCTGTGGGCGGCGCGATCTAGAAAAATGGCTTCCGTACAAGGGACTTTTACGTCACATTCGGTTAGGGATGGATATACTAAGCTTGAAAAATTTACTTACTGGCAATAATTCATAAATGAATTTGTAATCTTGATTATTTCCTTAAGCAATCCATGACCGGTGAAATGTGAGTGGACAAATACGAAGTGTATGTCCACATAAAAGAAATTTTTTACTTTATTTTTACCACGCAAAATATCATACGTACTAGCATTATTGTTACTGATGAATTGATTTAATACATATCTGTTTCTCCAAAATGGCGTTGAAATAAACACTAAGTTAGTTATGTTTTTTATGCTACATAGTGTTTGGTTTTAATCGATTACCACGTATATCATCGCCTGATCTTCCAAGAATTATTACATAGTCATTCGAAGTGAAATTCATGGTTAATGATACAATATCCACAAAAATGTATTCATACGTTGCGTTAGGCTTGAAAATGTTTAAGATTTTATAGTCATTTTTTGGGATTAAGAAGTTTAACAATTTACCAAAGTCCCGAGTTTGACTGTCCCCTGGAATCACGATGTTCTTTTTTGGCATTGGTGACGATCTCAAGCTACAGTTTGTTTCCATTACCATTTCAGGAGCGTCACTTACAGTTTGCATTATGTGTTTTTGTACTTAATAAATAATGTTTTATAATGTGAATGGTTTTTTGTTCATTTTCCATGGGTTACTAGATAATACAAACTAAAAATTGAAAAATACAGCAGATTAATCAGAAATTGTGAAATTAAAAAGAATCTACCGAAGATAGATACCGACAAATTTACATCGTTAGAAAGATACAAAATCCCGCATTTGATGCGAAAATGAAAAAATGACCGTTCCATTTGTAAAATCAGGTTACCATTGATTGAAATTTTCAAAATTGACAAAGTAATTTCTCTAAACGCAAGAAGAATTTGGATTTGTCTACGCTAGTACATTTCATGTCTAGTAACATCGCAGAGTCATGGCCTTTTAAGTTTTGTGTTCACACGATTCATTTCAGGTACCATGTGTCATACATAAAGTATCACTAGACTTAACCAAGGAATCCAAATATGCAATAATATTCAGGGAATTCTATTTAAAAAGATACAACTTTGATATAAATCGCCTTGCATAAACTTTGCGATTCAGGTGAAAATATTTTAGGTTTGTTGCCTTAAGGATACCCCACCACATCCCATCAACAAACTTGAGAGATATCCCTTAATAAACTTAATAAAATTCAAAGTTCTGACTGACTCACGGACTGACATATATTAACGTACAGCCTGAACCTCTGGTCCTAGAGGCATGAAATTTGGAAGGTGTGTTCTTTGTGAAGCGTAGGCATCCACTAAGAGGGTGAAATGGGGGGTTGAATTTTTTTGTGAAACAGTTTATTCTATGGGTCGATTGACTCGAAAATTGGTACACGTACTCTTAAATTAATATTATGAGACACGTATATCAGAAAATTTGAATTCGCAGCAACCCGCGACGGGTACATATGTAAGTGTTATTTTACCGTGAAAACACAATGTAGTAGGTTTAATATAATATTTCATTTTAATTTCAAGTACAGATGTTAAATTATAGTGCTGTGGTAATTTAACCTATAATTAGTAAAGTATTTACTTCAAGGTCTAGGAAAAAGCACTGCAATAACCTAGCACATACCAAATGCTGAAATTAAAATTAAGACAATACCATTGTACCTTTTTTTAATTATAAGATGCCAAAACTTATTTAAACGCTGATTTTCTTCTTGCCTATTGGTTATTAGGATGTTTATATATCTCAATTGCTTTACGTTTTAAATGAACAGAATAATGTGTGTACATTATTTTGTTCGTGCGAAAAAATATGCATTGTAACCACAAAACGTAGCTTTAATACAAGACGTAAAGAACATATGACATTTTGTAGATTGTAGAATTAAGAAGAAAATTTCGTTTAAATAGATTTTGGCATCTTACAATTCAAAAAAGCCACAATGGTATGTCGTAATTTTAATTTTAGGTTTTGGTATGTGTAGGTTTTTTGCGGTGTTTTTTCCTAGACCTTGAAGTAAATGCTTCACCAATTATGTGTTAAATTACCACAGCAGTATAATACACATGTAGTTGAAATTAAAATTAGAAATTATATTAAACGTTTCATTGTAAAGTAACGCTTACATTTATTAACAAAGCTATTTCTTTGTTAGGTTTGACTGGATGATTCTAATTGATATCAAGTTTTTATCGGTGAATGCTTTTATCAATTTGTGGTTAAAGTTGTTTACAACTTTATACTTACATCATGATTTGATCAAATTTTGTTAAATTTGCTCTTTGATTATGATATTTTTCACTGTGAGCCTTCGACCGTTAGATAGTGTTCTGATTTGTCATCCTAAAGGCAGTTTAACAATATTCAATTTATTAAGAATCTAGTTATTCTTTACTAAAATTGTTTTCCATAGTTGGTTTTATACGTTCATCAGACTGTTACATTAATAGCAGGTTTATCTTTGCATTTTCAATTTTCATTTTTATTGTTTCAACATCTTAAACATTTCTAAAAGATTGTATTACTACTGAAAGCGATAACTAAGTGTTATCGATACGTTTATATTTGTATGAACATAAATACAAAAATACACCATTAAAACCCAAACAAACTAGGTGGTATTTTAAATGAAATCTTTATATGTAAAAATAAAAAATCAATGTTCAAATCTATTTTGTTCCACAACTTGTTTATTGATAAACTTTCTATCGCAGTAGCATTAACATCATGTAAACAGGTCACTTTCTCTAAATACAGTCTGACCTTTTACACTCCTGTGATCCATACAAACATTTCAAAAAGAATTATGATTAAGCGTTCGAAGCCATTCGCTACAAAATTGCGAATTACTTTGGGTATACATTAATATCCAAGCAGAAAAAATGTAATATTGATCAAATATTTGAAAAGTAAAGGAACATCAATAAGTATGAAAGTGTAAACTTACACCATTATTATACGTATTAAAATACTTATCTTTTTTTTTGGGTATTTTTATATTTAAGTTACACAATCCAAACCTTTCGATAACACAGTTATCTTCGCCACTAATAGTAGGTACTCTCTTTCAGAATTGTTTTTTATCAATACATTAAATATATCAGTAAAAAAAATGTTTTTTATTTTTTTTTTTTACTGATTAGTAACAAGAAAACCTAAAATTTTCCATTTTGCAAGGAACTTAGCTAGTCAAAATTTTGTAAGCAAGTGAGCTTGTAATATCAGCGTGAAATAAAATTTATTAAGAGTGAATTTTGTTTTAAATTATAATTGGCATGTATCAATGTGTCAAGAATACCTATATGTAAGATATACGTGTGAAATATATGTATAAAAAAATAATTATCTGATTAAGCAAGTATGATCTACAATAACATTTAATAATGAATGTATCACAAAAAGGTAACTTATTATTTGAAAACATAAAGTGTTAAATATTTGCAATAATATGTAAGGAAAATACAAAAAAAAATTTAAACTCATATTAATAAATAAAGAAAAAAAGAAATACTTATGGAAACAATTAAGATAGATTTGTAAAAGCAAGTTTTCTCAATTTTGATAATAAATTTAAAAAAATATCGCACTCTGATGAAATTTTGTTATAATTATTACACATCACATAAACTGGTGTGATTTCTGTAACACATTAGTGTGAGCTACATGAAGATAGAAAGAATTACAATTTCGACAAGAACGCTGTGGAACCAAGAAAAGAGCTGTCGAATCTATGTTATTATTTAAAGATTTTATAAAAAAGTGACACTAAATAGACACCTTCTTACATCTAGGAGTTATACATCAAATCTGGATAACAGTAAATTCTGGTCAAATCCTATTGAAGGGTAAGTACCTTCCACCTTAAACAATAAAAATTTCAAAAATTTGTTTTGCATGGATTCTATAGCAGTCCTTCGGTAACTGTAAATCGGATACCATACTAGAGCATAGTATTCTACTTTCGATCTTACGAATGAAACATACAATAGTTTCAGAGATGATACTTGCATAAAGTTCTTACAATTCCTTAGGATAAAGCCAGTTGTTCTTGTTCAAGTACCTGCATATTACAGATATAGAGAAAAGATATTTGTTGGGATTTACTCGTATAAGTCATCACTTAGCATTTTGAAATGTTTAGCTTTAAAATACAAAAGATGTGACAATACATGGCAGAGCCCTACATCAAAAAAACTCCTCTGGAAGTGTAAATTCTAGGTACAGCTTGCAGATTATCTGGTAAGTTCATGAATATTTTCTTTGATTGAAAATTCAAAACTTAATCCAACTTTTATTTTTGGTAAGTACTATGTTTAATTTTAAGTTTAATGATAACATTATATTACATATTACCTTATATTATATTTTTTCTTGACTACAAATTCAAAATTTAATCTAACTTTTACCTTTGTTACTATATTTAATCTTATTTATAATTAATTAATTCTACAAGTAGGCAATTAAAGTCGGGAGGGCTAACAGGTTCATTATCGTTGTTTGTTATTATCCTCCAATTAAATAAAAGTGAAATTTAAAAAATAGAAACGTTAAGTTATTACAATTCACGACAATAATAAAACAGATTTGATAAAAAAATATTAAATTAGATGACAAATAACTAACTCTAACTCGGAAAGCTAAATTAAAAATAATTAAACCGTTTGATGGCAAATAAGTAACAGCAAGTCCGGTAAGTAGCACGAGTATCAAGAATTGCGTAGTGATTGTGTAATTGAAACATAGTAAAAGAAATTTATAGTATATAAGCATGTATATTTAGATATTCATACACTCTATATTATTTAGATCTTTCTTGACTCTGTCCATATTTCTACTTCTTACTTTCTTACGTGTCGGGGCAGTAGACAAATAACTGTCCGGTAGTAGAACGATACTGTTATTAGGAAATGCTACATCGTCCGAGACACGGTTTGGCTAGTAACCGTACTGTCCGCTATGGTATTACTCAAGAGAACAATACAATTGCCTCGAATCGATCTGACTACAAGAGGGGGTTATGGTTGAAACAGACAGACCCACTGACGACTGTGCAAGGAATGAATGACAAGTCGGTACGTGGAATGTTAGAGGTATGCATGGTAAAAAATTTGAAATTGCGAATGTAATGTACGAAAGGCAGCTTGATATTCTGTGTGTATCTGAGACAAAGGACCCTGTGAAGATGGATTATGGCAGCCTAGTACTATGGTGAGGAGTTGAGACTGAAGTGCATGGTCCAAAAGGAGTTTGGGTGATCGTAAGTGAAAGAGCGAAAAGATATCGTTTCTAATACGTAGTTTGAATATAAAAATGTACCTATATTTACATGGCAAAGAGGTAATTCTAAAAGTATGATTCAGTTGGTAGTGAATGATGAACGAATCAGAAACCTAGTGAAAATCACAAAAGTAATGCGCGGATCGGAGTGTGAATCGGCCACTTTTTGGTTATATCGAGAGTATGTTTAGGACAAAAGTGTGTCTGGTGAAGGAAAGCGAACGTCCAGAATTAGGGTAGATAAACTATTAGATAATGGTGCGAGAATGAAATACGCAGATACTGTGAGTAAAGAGTTGAATGTGAATGAAACAGTGTGGAACGAACAAATAAAAGACACTGGCGTTGAAAGTGCACGGATAAGCTTGAAAAACTGTGTTGTCAATTGTGCTGTCTGGATAAGTGGAAATTAATCGGAAAAAAAAGAAGCGTGCAAGAGAAAAGGCGCCTACATGGCAATGAGTGCTGCAAAAAATGAGATTGAGAAAAAGCGATCGTATGCGGTGTACAGATTAAGAAATAAAGAAGCGAAGGAAGCAGTGAAAATAAGTAAAGAGGAAGTGGTGACTGTGGAAGGAGAGAAAATGCACAATTATTTTGAGGGAAACAAAACACTCTTGTGGAAATGGATCAAAAATACAAAACGTGGCCCAAACCAGAATGCTGCAAGAGTCATAAATACGAGCAAAGAAATAGTATAGGACGATTGTGAATTGAGAAAATGCTGGCAAGAGTATTTCGGAAAGTTGTACAGTAGTGAGGAAAGTAAGACTGAAGGGTTAAATAAGGAGAATGTAGAATGACAGATGAATGAAATTGAGAAGGATATTGGGATAAATAAGGTAGAGAAAACGGTCGGAATGTTAAAAAACGGTGAAGCAGCAGGTGTAGATGAAATCACTAATGAAATGCTAAAGTATGAAGCGGCAAAGCTTATACAAAGATTGTGTGAATTATACAATGTATGACTTAAGGGTAGAGCGCGATCATTGTACCACTGTATAAGGGTAAAGGGAATAAGGGTCCCTGTGTGCATTTTAGATATCTATTTTGTTGTTTTATGCGCAAACGCGTATTGACCACGCTTAATTCACTTCCTTTCTGTTTCATCTACCGTATCGTTCGTTACTTTATCTTGTTTAAGTTTTGCTTCCCTTTCATAAAGGTAATAATCCTATATATATATATATATATATATATATATATATATATATATATATATATATATATATATATTTATATTGCGTTCGTCGACAATATCTGCCGCTTTAGTCGTCAAATCTGCGTTAGTTTAACCTACATTTTCATTATTGTTGGTGGAACACATTATGAAAATTACCTTATGTTGAGATATGTTACAGTTCGTTTATATGTACGTTGAACCCATATGGAAATTATCTTTACATTATCGTGTCGTTTCGGAATGGAAATGAAAATTCTCAAGCTACAGTTCGTTTTAAGACAAGATTAAAATATTTATTTTGTGCAAGTAAGTACTTATCCTTTTAGTGCAGTTTAAGTAAATAACAAATCAGTGTAGTTTTGTTTTGATATGGTTATAAAAGAACAGCTGATTTCTTTTCTATGATAGAGACATTTGAGTGCATAACCTACCATACGGTAATTTGTGTTGACGTAGGTCAGGACGTTTTATGATTCAATACTGTGTTGATCATATTTCATTTTGAATGTTAAGTAAAAGTAGATGATAAGCTTATATAGTTGTGTAGATTTAATAATTATTTAAAATCGTAAATCGTTACGAGAAATATCGTTGGAGTTATTTTATGCAAAAGTATTCAGACATTTTGTTTTACTTAAATATACATATAACTGCAACTGTGCATTGTTATTTAGATTACCTATGTCAATAAGGTACAACTATTCTTAATTTTTGTTGTATTTTAATTATTAAACATATAAATTGAGTGGCGTCCGACAACAAACAAATGTTAATACCGATTACACATACGGATAAATCCCTCACACCTGAAAATCAATGAGTTCTCAATTACCGTAAGTTTATACCTCACTAAGCTAGACGGTGGTGCAATTTACCTTTTAAAATATAACAATCAATCGGCATAATTTTTTATTTGTTATACTGTGAGAGCATGGACCTAAAGGTGAACGTGAACAAAACTAAAATTGTGGTGTTCAATCGGGAAGTTGGAAAGGATAGTAGAGTATTTACTCTGCAAAATGAAATTGTGGAACAAGTGGACGAGTTGGTATATCTGGGTAGAATGTTTACTGCAAATAGTACAATGGATGTCGAGATTGTATGAAGGGTCATTGCTGGAAGTGTGTGGACGATAATGAAAAACGAAAGAACGATAAGAAAAAGAATGAGTGTATAATGTCGGAGTGTGGCGAAGAAAAAATGATGATGGATAGATATATAAGTAGTATAATATTACGTTGGATTGATCACATTGAGAGAATGAACAACGCAAAAGAAAGATAAGGAGTTTTAAAAATAAAACGACATGTCAGAGACGATGTATGAATCTTGCGCAATCTAATGCAGTGATAAAAAAGCATGGAGAAAGTTTGCGAATACAAAATAAATAAGAGGCTGGGATTGTTTGCCTACCAGTCAAGGGAATGGCGTGAAGGCTATGTTATGTTATGTTAGTAACTCGCAATCAAGATTACTTTCAATTAAGTGAAATATTTTTAAGTTGTCAGCAAGCAACAATTTCTGAGAAGTTATATTACATGTTATGTCATTTACAAATATTAAGAAAAAGGCCCCAGATTGGACCCGAAGGTGCAATAAAGCTGTCAGAGATGTAATTATTGTACGTCACCTATTGAACGCGAGAATTTCTCACTAAATCCAAAATTAATTAAATTTGATATAATGATCGTATGGCCAACCTGGTCAAAAACCTTTCAAAAGTCTGGGTAGACTACATCTACTTCAGCTTCATTGTCGAGTACCTCAGACGTGTATTGAATAAAATATACAATATTGGTGAAGGTGGACCGATTTGAAATAAGACTATATTGCTATGGAGAAATGTAGCTACGAACAAGTGGATAAATAAGTGAATGAAGTGTAATCTCAAAAACTGCAACGAAGTTTGATTAAATGCTAATTGGTCTGTAGTTGGTTAAATTTTTATATACAGACTTTAAAACAGGACAAATGCGAGATTCCATTCATTCGGAAAAACAGATATTTCTGATGCGATATTAAATATTATTTGTAAAGGGCGAACTAGCACAGCTCTACAGTCTTTTACCAGAAAGCTAGGTTTGTTGTTAAGTTTCCTTATAGAAGACAGAATACTTGTTTCAGTTATCGCATTAATACTAATAGAAGGTAAATTATTCAAGTCTTTATTAAAGGTGCAGTACTTGTTTGATAGACACTTCTGCAATATTTAGCGTACCCGTTGAATATTGCTTCAGGTGAGTCACATGAATCCTTATTATAACGCATTTTGCACGGAATACGGGTACTACCTTTTTATCTTTGAATAAACGACCAAGATTATAGCCTTGTTAAAGAGAGTATTCAACTGAGTAGCGGTAAGACCTGTACCCGGTAGTAATCACAGTTTTAACATGAGACCGAAGACGACGATAATCTTGTAGAGTTGTACGTAAAATATCCAACTCTCGCAGAAATATTGTTGTTACCCCAGGTTTTAGCAAAATTAGTTACAGACTTGTAATGTTTTGCTAGTTATCAGCAATCAAAACTTAACGTTCATTACATTTGAAGAGGATAAATCTAATCTGCCCTAGGTAACTCTTTGCAGCTTTTATAAAGTTCGCCTTTTCAGTGTAGATTTTAATTGAGCTCATTGAATGTAAGCGCCACCTTATCTTGTAGCATCTATTGGTCTGAAAAATGTTAATAGTTTATACTTTTAGTAAGTGTGTAAGACTACGCCATAGTGGCGAAATCAAATAGTTGCGTAACATTTACCGTTTTATTGTTAGAAGCGCTGTTGAGGAAGGAAGGGACGTAGCGAGACAATTTGAGTAATTATAAGCCTAAATTAACAAATCGTTGTCAGTTAGAACATATTTCATGAAACACTAATAAAGCGATCCTTAATGAAAGGGTGAAGCATTAATTGGCATCAAAATTCGCAGCCAAACTATATTTTTATGCTTCAAATAATACATCAAGCGCCCCAAATATTTTCCACATCCTTTTGTTAATAGCTTTTTATATTTCGCACACCTGAATTGAAAAAAAAAGAAACGAGCATATTTGTTGGTGCAAACATATTTACTTAATGTTACAATTGTTTATTGCAAGGCCACCCAACATCTTGTAAATAGCCAATTTATTAATAATTTTAAATTACATCTATTCCTACTGCAGGGCCTTTTTTTCTCGTACTCGATATTATCGATACTATGGATACATCGATACTATCGATATTAGGGATATATCGATGTTATCGATACTTTTTGTTATCGATAATCAATTTTCATTATCGCGCAGCATCAAGTGTAACTCATCTCTACGTCGTAATCGTCGCTCATCGTCAATTGAGATCATCTACCACCCAGATAAACCTTCTGACATTCCATCATCACCTAATAAAAAAAAAGAGAAAAAAAATCATTCCTTCGAATTTATCATCTAACAAAGAAATATTCATCCACCATCCTTCAATTATTTTTTTTATTCATTTGTTACATAAACTAACCCACTAATTAATTTGTAACAAAAGTACCTTGAATATCTTTTATTAATGTTAAAACAGGCGTTTAATTAGCCTAAAGTATTAATTAATTTAATTTATTTAAGTCTAGTGCAAACTTGAGATCTTGAGCAAGTACTTTAATTTTTATTAGTGCATATATTGTTTTTGTTACGCGTACCACCTTTTGTTTAAATTATTTGGTTACTGATAAACCATAACCTTTTTTTTTACTATTATATCTGCTTTTTTTTAAATAAACACCTATTTTCTACCCATGCGCTTCTTTTCTTTCACGGTGCTCCCCTATCGTCTGGGAATTCTTCTAACTTGGAGTTACGGCCTAATAGATGCAACCATTTAGCGGCGCCTCCAGGAATTGCTTTTTCTAAATGGTCTACCCGTCAGAGAACTCACTTCCATTCCACCGGGAGCAGCTGGCTTGCCATAAGACCCCCCTTCACTTTTCTACCCTAACAAATAAACTGACACTGTAATCCCACGTCCATGAGTCAGGCCACCATAACTTTTCATGGATTTCATTAGTACATGCCCAATAGTTATGGCTGACCAAATTCCCGACCAGAACTTATCGGATCGGCGAATAGTGAAAAATCCGTCTGTAGTCAACTTGCGGAATTCAGCTGAATCTATTCGTTCTTCAAGGCTTAACATATCCTGTAGGTAGAGCAGCATTTTACTGATTGTGGCGATATGCAGCTTCCAGTCTACCGTGCGCTCTGCCTGAATGAAATGTTTTATAAGCACTGTCATTTGAATATATTGAACCCATAGCTTGGAAGTGGGTCCATTACTTTCCAGCTTATTCAGTGCAGTGTTAAACTTTGTTGAAAATACTTGGTACTTCTCATTTTTCTCAATCAGTAGAATCATAGATCTGTCACCTTCGCCAAGCATACTTTCAACGTCAGCTCGTTCATCTTCTGTAAACTGCACCTCATTTAGGACTGTTAACCAAAACTATATTTGCTAACAGATGCGCTCGCACGGCCCGTGAATGTGCAGGTGAGAAGCGTGATAATGAGGAAATCAATCAAAGTTAAAAAGCTGGTCAAAGTGACTATTACTAATACCCAAATATTATAATGGAGCCAGTAACTAATAACAACATAAACTTTATACCTACATACCTTTTAAGAAAGAAACATTGTAGTAAAATCCACGTTTAACACTCGCAGCACTCAGGGTAGCTATGCCCTTTTTTTTTAATTACTGTATCTTTATCGTCATTATCAGTATTACGGCATATAAAACATTGGCCAGATTCTACAACAGATATTTTACTTTAAAAAAAACATTAGTAAACGCGTAAAATATCACTTGCTGAGTAGAGCATCTAGACTGATAACTGAGATGGTGTGGGCGGAGACTGCATTCCACGAGTAGTGGGGAGAGTGGCCATTGTATGGGGAACCCGCCTCACTTCATAGCTTAACATAAGTAAACGCGTAAAATATCACTTGCTGAGTAGAGCAGCTAGACTGATAACTGAGATGGTGTGGACGGAGACTGCATTCCACGAGTGGTGGGGAGAGTGGCCATTGTATGGGGAACCCTCCCCACTTCATAGCTTCTATAGTCTACAGAAACACCAATAACGCACGTATCTGTAGGACTCAATTCACTTTTAAATGTTGTTTTTACTTTTAAGCGTATTGTGTTTAAAGATTACTATGTTTCGTTAATATTTATTTATGAATATCCAATAAACGCATAAATTGTTCTGTATTATAAGTATTTCGTTAACTGTGGTTTCATATTAGTTGAGTTGATCGGCCTATTTCCACAATTCTTGCCTTTTGAGCACGACGTTTCGAAAGTGGACTCTGCTTCCGGCATCAGGCTTAGTCCTGAGAAGGACTGTTTTCGCACTTAAGTCGAATTCGTATGTTATATATAATTTTTTTCCCAAGCACTTGACTACTCTCAGATTCGAACGTGGTATCTTTCACTTACTAGCCTGACACCTTAACCGCTGAGTAATCCAATATATATTTTTTAGAACATATATGTATATAATATATATATATACATATATATATATATATATATATATATATATATATATATATTACACTTTTTCGTGTTGCGCACGTTAACTTCTTGCGCAGTTGTATTGCGCTTAAGCTCTTCGCGCCTTATTGGAATCCATATGGGTTTCATTTCCACACTAGCTTGACTTATTGGATTTTCTGCTAGTGCGATGTATGTGACTTCTTTGAGTTTCCGACGAGTTGTGTTCTCGTCCTTTGCCACTATCTGTATGTTATCCCATTAGATGCGGTGGTCTTCGTTCCAGACATGTTCGGCGATTCTGAATTTTTCTGTTTCACCATTGCGGACGTTGTTCTTATGTTCCTGCGTTCTCACTTTGAGAGTGGTGTACTGCTCTCTCCTGTGTATACTCTGCCGCATTCGCATGGTAGGTTGTATACAGAATTCTTGGAATTCTGATCTTCATTATATGGTTTGGTATTGGTTAATATTCCCCTGAGCGTTCTGGTCGATTTGAAGGCGTATCTTGTATTTGCTCCCTATCCTTCGTATTTTGCCTGAGGTACCTTGTATATATGGTATTATCGCTGTGTATTTAGGTATTTAGGCTACCCGAAAAAGAAGAACCTAAATAAATAATTCTAAAAAGTATATGTTGGATTAGTCAGTGGTTCAGCGGTATAGGTGCCAGACTAGTAAGTGAAAGGTACAGATTCGAATCTGAGAGTAGTCAAGTGCTTGGGAAAAAAATTATAGATAGCATATGAATTCGACTCGTGCGAAAACAGTCCTTCTCAGGACTAAGCCTGATGACAGAAGCAGAGTCCACTTTCGAAAAGTCGCGCTCAAAAACAAAACACTGTAGAAATAGGCCGATCAACTCAACTAACATAAATTTTTATTGCAAAAAGTGTATTTCTTGTATTTCTTCCAAATTATCGTATTTTCGATGCTCTGTAATTAGAAAACTATAGCCCGTAGAGAAAAGCTATAAAATTTTATATATATATATATATATATATATATATATATATATATATATATATATATATATATATATATATATATATATATATATATATGACATATTAATTTTCTCCTCTACAAAATTAATAATAATCATTTTTTCTCAGATGCACAGGAAAGGAAATATAGGTAAAAAACTAAAAAAAGTGGGAAAATATCAATGTTTTTTAGCTATAACTCTGCTTCCACGGGGTTTCGGATTCTGCAAACTTTGGTTTTTACTAGTGGTACTAGTCCCTACAACATATCTAAGAATAATAAATACCGGATCTTTTGCAATGAATCCCAATATTTTTGTAGAAATTGACTGGACTAAATTAGATTCATTAATTTATGCAGACAGTACAACATTAATTGCAGATAAGCTGGGGAAAATGCAGAAAGATTTAGACATATGGACAGAAGAACTAAATAAAATGGAGATGATAATAAATACGGAGAAAACCAAGGTCATGGAAGTAAATAACAGAAAGGAGATAAACAAGATTTCACGACCAGAGGAAGGACAATAGACAGGGTATCGACGTATAATTATTTGGGAACAACGATCAGTAACGATAGAAGAATAACTGGAAATAGCAAGCAAGATATGAAAAACAAATAACATATTATACCATAAACAAGACACTATTAAATAAAGAGAGCTAAACGCAAAAACGAAACAAGAGACATATAATAAAATAGTAACACCTTCAATATTATATTCAACAGAAGTACTACCAACCCTTCCACAAGAAGCTAACTGCTATAGAGATGAAGCACGTATGAAAAATACACAACGTAACTAAAAAAAATGGGGACATATACAAATCGTTGAAACAAGAAACAATCATACAAAAACTAGAAAAGAAACAACTAAATTGGTTTGCACACGTGAAAAGAATGGACAACAGAATTACGAAACAGATTCATCACACAAAAATAGAAAAGAAAAGAGCTGGAAGACCAAGGAAGACGATTAAATACATCATAGAGGAATTAGGAGCAAAACAAGGAAAAACATTCGAGGATCTGGAGAAATTAGCGGAAAGTAGACAATGGAGGAAATGCATCGAGGCAGTTTACCAGACGCCGTAGGGTATAAGGGATCAAGTAGAAGAAGAAGAAGGTGAGCTCATGATTTGTGAGTAATCAACTACACATAGAAATGTTTTTAATTATAATAATAAACAAAACAAATACAAACGAATTAATTCACGTCTTTTACACGTAATCGGTGGTTTAACGAATACTACACAAGTAAACATTAGGAAAACTGTTTACTGGAAAATATTCATTCATGGCACGAACTAGAAACCAGACTTAAGTAGCGCTCCTGCCATATGGTTATCAACTTGCACTTCAAGATGAGTTATGAAATCGCACCCGAGGAGAGCATTGCTCCGATGGAAAATTTATGTAATCGCTTGTCCCAAACCCCCAGAATCAGTAAGGGTTAAACGAAACCTGTTACCAGAAATACAAGCTCACATTGCTCTACATTCAATCTAGTCCATTGGGGAGCTCACTCGATTATGCCAAGTAGTTGAAGAAACTCAAGCAAGGCTGCACCAATTTAAACCGCCACCTATAAATTAAAGATTATTATTAGAACCAGACCTCGCTTATTACAGACCAACGGAAATGGTACATTAACTATTGAATCAATGCAACCACAACGTGTGGGATCAATTTCCATACCAACAAGTACAAGAAAAACCTGTTCTGAAGTTAACACAATTACAAGCTGGAATTGTCAACAACAAAATCATACAGCCAAAGTTTGTCCTCAACCAAAAAAGTGATTTTTGTTACAGATGTGGTAATCCTAATGTTAATGTTAAAACGTGTGCAAGATGTTCAGGAAACGAGACAGTGATTCACAGACCGACCGAGATGTGAATCTAGAAAACTCATTTTTGGTCGCTACAAGCTTAAGCCTACCGGAACACCTAAAAATTGGATTTGATTATGTACTTGCTAATGTAATGGTGATGACAGACCTTATCTTAATCTTCCCATTTTTGGAAAAAACTTCCCTGGATTACTAGATTCTGGAGCATCAGTTACCGTCCTTGGTCATGAAGGTTATGATGGTTAATCAACGACCAAGTTACCACTTAAACCATTCCAATGTAGTACTTAAGGTTGCTAATGGAAGCATGTGTTCTTTTGTAGGGAGTTGATTTAACTATCTGTTTACAAGGGAAACTAAAAATTATAAATACTTTAATTATAACTTTTACACCTCACTCTTTGATTTTAGGAGATTTTTGGCGAGACATGGGTATATAGTACCTGATATTCGATGCGGTCTTTGGACATTTACCAATTCACCTGAAACTGTATACGCAATAACATCTATTACCGACCACCAGCACTTATCCCATGCACAATCACTACAACTACAAGAAGTTATCGATAATATATTTGCTAATTCATCAGACAAACTTGGGCGCACGTCACTGGTTCAACACACCATTAAAACTACAGCAGAACCTATAAAGCAGCGATTTTATCCCATATCGCCTACACTGCAAAAAATTGTAAATAAGGAATTAGGTAGCATGCTTTCTCAAGGTATAATATAACCATTGACAAGTCCTGGCTCATCATCCATTGTTATGGTCAAAAAAAAAGAACAATACATGTAGATTCTGTGTTGATTATTGCAAGGTAAACCAGGTTACAAAACGAGATGCCTACCCTTTACCTGTCATCTCTCATACATTGGATAAATTACATGATGCTCAGTTTCTCACCTCTTTTGATATAAAAAGCGCTTATTGGCAAGTTCCAGTCAAACCAAATTCTCGCTCTATAACTGCATTTACAGTGCCAAATTGGAGATTATTTAAATTTTGTCACATGCCATTCGGACTACATAATAGTCCAGCTACATGACAACGTCTGATAGACCGTGTTTTAGGGATGGACCTAAAACCTTTGGTATTTGTATATCTTGATGACATTATTATTGTAACACAAACCTTCGAAAAACATCTTCAAATCATTCAAGAAGTGTTTACTCATCTAACTCATGCTGGATTAACTGTAACACATGATAAATGTAATTTGTGTTTACCAAGCCTAAAATACCTTGGCTATGTAATAGATCGAGACGGACTCCATGTGGACCCTAATAAGTTTCCCCCATACTTGAGATCCCGACTCTGCATAATATCCCTCCTATGAGACGAGTGGGTATTATCGACGTTTCGTACCCGGATTTTCAACACTAGTAACACCTATAACAAAACTCTTGCGTAAAAATATTAAGTTTGAGTCATCTACAGACTGTAAAACTACATGGAAGAAGATTAATGAGCATTTAGTTTCAGCTCCAAGACCTGCCTTTTTCTATTCAAACAGATGCCAGTAACTATGGTTTAGGAGCTGTTTTAATTCAAACACACCCGGATGGAGAAAGATTAATCAGTTATATCAGTCGTTCTCTTACCAAAGCTGAACGGCAATTCAGCACCACGAAAAAAGAGTGCCTTGCTGTTGTGTGGTCAATTGAAAAATTTAGACCCTACATACAGGCTACAAAATTTAATGTAATCACAGACTATTTTGTTCCACGCTGGCTTCATAATCTAAAGCAACCCCTGTTGGAGTGTACGTCTTCAACAATATAACTTTAATATAGTACATGGTAAGGGTAAAGATAATGTTGTGCCACATGCACTGTCACGCTCCGTACCTGCTGTTGATCAAATCCAATCTGTGATAAATCATGTATAAACAAACACCCTTTAATACCCCTTATGTTGCTATGATGGTAAAACTTATATAAACAGTGTCATAATAAGTACTCTGGTTTAGATAAACCAGCCTATGATTGGAAAGTAGTAGTTCCTAAAGCTCAATGCAAAGGTATTATCGAAGAGCATCATGATCACCCTACATGAGGACATAGTGGAATTTATAAAACCTATTAGAATTATACAAAATAATTAAAATCAGATGTTACCACCAAAATTCTGCAAGACGTATCAAGTTCATAAGGTAGAACAAAAACTGCCTTCTGGACTCATGGCTGGTAGTGTTAACTGTAATAAGCCTAAGAAAAATATCTGTGTCGCTTTGCCAAGATCAAAATCTGGTGATACTTTTATATATTCAATGATGGATAAATTCTTTAAGTTTTGTATATTTCTTGCCTATGGGTACAGCCAATGTTAAAATTATATCTGAACTACTGGAGGATAATGTATTTTTATTATTTGGTGTACCGCCAATAACCATATGTCACAATGGTAAACAATTTGTCAGTAAAGAGTTTAAACATCTTGTTAATGAGTATAATATTACAATTAAATATACAGCCTTATATCATCCACAAACTAATGCTTGTGAATGTCAACATCGTCCGTTAAAACTATGCTTGCTTCATACATAACTGACAACCATTGGAATTGGAAACCGTTGCTAAAAAAAGTTACTTGTGCAATTCATACTTTAGCCAGTGAAACAACTAAGTTAAACCCATATTTTATAAACTTTGGACGTGAAATAATCATGTGTGGTAATTATTATATTGTACCTGAAAATATATCAGATCAGGGTTTAACTCACTCGGAGGTAAATCTAGAATCAGGACCTGCTATTTGTTGATATTCAGTTTAATATTGGCAAATGGGACTGGCGTCAAAACTTCCCTATCTCTGATGTAACTAAACACTTTTCTGCTAAATTAGCTCCCCGATTTCTTAGACCTTTTATTATCAAAAGAAGGGATCTCCATGGACATATCAGCTCAAAGATAGTAATAATCGTGAATGTAGTATTTGGAATGCTAAAGATATAAAATATACTTATGATGTAAATACAGATGCTTGCTAACTAATACCTCAAGTGCTCTTTTGTATAATGTAATTCTTGTATTGTTACATCAGTTAATTAGTTTTAAACCTTTTTTTTTTTTGGAAGGAGAGGAATGTTAAAACTCATTTCTTCCTTAATCTTTCCCACCCTTACTTACTTCTGTTCAACTCCTGACATACATCCTAAAATTACAATATATTCATAATATTTGTCCTTTTGTAAATACCCTACCTTTATAACCCTTTAAATCATAAATCCTTTTTTTCTAAAAATCCCTGTTAATTAATAAAATATTAAATGCTTTTTCGATCAAAATTGTAGGTTATATTTATGTTTGTATTTAAAAAGTTCAAAGGCGTTCACCTTAAATTGTGTTTTACGAATTATCATTGGCTAGTTTTAAATTGCGCCATAGGCGTACTGATTCGCTTTTCCAAATAAATACGCACTAACACCTAATATTTTGTACCTGCCTTTTAATTAAACTTAATAATCTTATCATGTTTTACGTCTACATTTTACCCCTTACATTTTATTAACATTTGTACCTACATTTTCTGGCCTTAACCGATGTTAAATAAATTTACGCCACTGTTATATTATTCAGCCATTCGATATTTGTTCCCGCTCATTGGAATCCGCCTTCTTCTTCCTTATAGTTTCATCTTTGTCGTTCTTCCCAACCACCAATAAAATTGACTTCAAAAACCAAACACGATTCTTTTTTCTAATTCATGGAACTTCACGTAATTTTCCTAAAAATTGTTTGATATCGAGTCTAGTTTGAGGGGTAATAGGTTGCTTATTGTACCTTTTTTCCAAAATTTGGGATTTAACCCTCCAATCCGCCACCTGTAAGGCTTCTGTTATCCTATAAGGATCAGAGCAATCCATGATTGACATTTTCATGGTAACCGCGCTGCTAGCGTAATCACAAGTTGATCATCCTAAACAGGTTTTCTTTGTAACTACGTTTAATATAGTGTTTTCCATTCTTTTGCTAATAACCTATTATATTTCGCAAACCTGAATTAACAAAAAAAAAAAAAGAAACGAGCATATTTGTTGATGCAAACATATTTATTTAATCTATTATATATTACATCTTTTCCTTCTGCAGGGGTCTGATCGTCGCTCATCGTCTATTGAGATCATCTACCACATAGATAAACCTTCTGGCATTCCAGTACCTTTTATTAAGGTTGAAACAGACGTTTGTTTAGTCTAAAGTATTAATTAATCTGATTTATTTAAGTCAAGAGTAAACTCGAAATCTCGGGGCAACTACTTTAATTTTTAATAATGCATATATAGCTTTTGTTACGCCTGCCACCTTTTTTTTTTGATTATCTGGTGACTGCTAAACCTTAACCATTATTCTTACTATTATCTCTGCTTTTTTTTTAATAAGTACGTATTTTCTACCCATACCCTTCTGTTCATTCTCAGTCCTCCCCTATCTGTGCACTAACAAGTTAGTGCACATCCAGGAATTGTTTTTTTAAATAGTCTACTCATAAGAGAACTCACCCCATTCCACCCTGAGCAGATGGCCCGCCGTAGGACTACCTTTCACTTTTCTACCATAACACACGCACACACGCACACACACACACACACACACACACACACACATGCAAAAACGAACATACGCATACACCTCCACACTTGCACACATGCACACCCGCCCACACACGCACACACGTTCACACGCTCACATACACACATGCAGACATGTACATATTCACATATGTACACACCCACACTCACACACATACCAGCACACGCGCAGGACACATGCACACACGCACTCACGCGCACACAAGCACACACTCACACGCACACACAAACACACACGCACACACACGCACACACCCACACACGCACACACGCACACACGCACACACGTACACACGCACACACGCTCACACGCACACACGCACACACGCACACACACACACACACACGCGCACACACGCACAAACGCGCCCACACATACGCGCACACACACGCACACACACACACGCACACACACACGCTCACACGCACATACGCACACGCGTACACTCGCACACACGCACACACACGGGCACACTCTCACACGCACACACGCACACACGCACACAAGCACACACGCACACACGCACACACGCACACACGCACACACGCAATGGTCCTAAGTTTGCACCTAAGTACCTACTATTGCTTCAGATTACTGCGGCAAAAGGTCCGTTCCTGTATTGGTAAAGGTAAAAAGCTATTTGCGATCTACGCTGAGGGAAAGAAATATTGGATTCAAAAACATTCCTCACCATACATAACGAAATATTTCGCAAACTACACTTTTGATAAATTGTGGTTAAATTTTCTTATGCAAAACTAGGAAAATGTCTTTTTTACAATGCCTATTAATGAAATGGTCATTTTATATGTCAAATGTCATGATTGAAACAATCGTTTAATCTAAAGTGATTTGTCTATGGTTTAATCAAAGGGCCGAATGAAATTTTTTCAGTAACACTTTTATTCACACTGCCATTGGCAACTTGAATAAAGTAAAATAACGTCCGCGTTACCTTTGGAATATTCGTTGCTATGGACGACTTGTTTATAAACAGGTGACAGTTCACGCAAATTTTTCAATTTGCCGATTTAGAAACTGAAAGCGTGTTTGCAATGGCAAATAAACTGGAGCATATCTCAAGATGATCTTAATAAAGCCTGTGACTGCAGTATCCAATTTACTGTTAGAAAAATCAAAATTAGTTTATGAAAAGGAGTTCAAAAGGTTTTGTGAATGGAAGACAATAAAAAAATTAGAAACTGTTAATAAGGAGGTATCTAAATACTCTAAGTTAGAGTTAAATGTTACGGAGTTTTTCGGTTTTCAAGACTCATCGATTTTATAAACAGACTTCAGATTACGAACCACAAAATTCCAGAACTTTGGATTAAGCGGAATTCTACAAATTTCTATTCGAGGCGCTTAATGAAGTAAACTTATGCATGAAGGTAAGACATTTCATAAATTACTCATGGAATACGTATTCCTTATTTTTCATTCATTATAGGTAGTGTTAATTATGGATGTAGCTGGAAGATGTAGAATTGACGAACTACACAAAATTCGAGTTGATGAGTCTGTTCTAATAATTTCGCTTCCGGACACTAAAACGAATAAGAAACGCACATTTACAATTATCAATGAAGACTGCCAAGTTGATTTAATAGAAGTTTATAAGAAGTACAAAAATTTATGACCACAAAATTTACCACACAGAAATTTTTTCTCTGTTATCGAAATCAAAATGCACAGTACGGCCACTCGGTAGCAACACTTTCGAAAAAATACCACAAATAATATCAATGAATCAATTACTCAAAAAATATACACCTCAAAAAGAATTCTAGCAGATGTAAATTCATATAAAAGCAAAAGACCTGCGATTTCCACTGTACTTGACCCTGACGAAAGTAGAGTCAACTTAACTTCCATTGATGCACCCCACTTTCTTTCTTTAAATGTTTACAACATTGGTAATAATGCAATTAACATTTATTTAAATATATTACCTAAGGAATACATTTTTTACCTCACAATACGAAAGTATTGAGAGGTATTGTAATCGGTCGGCGAAATTTCGAGTGCAGCACTTTAGTTTTTGTGAATTATCGCAAAATAGAAAACAGAAAGTAGATCCCATCGTATTATTAAAGAGGATTAAATTTCCTTTAACATGAGCTAACATACTAACGAATTTCTTTACCGTAAGTTGGAAAAAAGTTCAAAGTTCAAACATAAAAGTTTCAAAATGTATGTCTGTCTGTCTGTATGTGTGCCAGCGCGATAGCGTCCACAAAGATAATCCGATCGTCATGAAATTTGGTACCCAGGTTGGGATTCATGAGTAGGCGGAATGATGAACTTTTAAGCGAAATTTGTCCAGTCAAAATGGAGTTCCAGATTTCGACTATTATAGATTGTATAAATATGAACGGCTATTCGTAGCAAACCGGCACGTCTTTACGTAGGCAACTAAGTGAATCATCCTAGAATTTAATATCTACCAAGTTCGTTTGTTCGTGAACTTAATGTACGAGTTTATTTTATCTTACCTTATGATTTTTTTGTATTTTTACACTTTTTGAGCCATTTCTGACCATTTGAGATGATTTCTGGAAAAAAAATTGTTTGGCCATTGGGTCAAAAATTTTCGTAATTTTTTTCATTTTTACACGTTTTGAGCCATTCCTGACCATTTCACATGATTTTTTGGAAACAAAAAATTTTTGGCCCTTTGGTCGGAAATGCTGACGGACGACACACTTTCATTTATCGGGGATGGTGAACAAACAGAATTTTCGTTACTGGATAGCCGCAAACCCGTCAAAATTGTACCAGATACCTCTGCACAGCGAGAAAATTACTGTTTGGTGTGGTGTACCTCGAACCTGCATTATTGGGCCTTATTTTTTCGTGAAAACGGACGGTCTACAAGAACGCGTCGGCAAAAATAGACGCCATCTAACTGACGTAGTTTTTCGCAGTTATTTTTTTTATGTAGATGCAATTTTTCGCAGTTGATTTTTTTTTATTTTGATGTAATTTTTCGCAGTATATTATTTTTTTTAATTTTTTGCAAATGGCAATGTTTCAGTAATTTATGAAAAAAATTAATTTTAAAATTGGTTTGAAAATGAATGTGTGACACTCATTTCAAAAAGACCATACCTCCCCACCGGATCGTGTATTTTGAATTGTATATTATATTATTACAATATAGTTCTAATTTTATGAAAAAAAAAGCTGTTTTTTATGCTAAAATCAAATTTTGAGTTTGATTGTTTGGTTGTCAATTTTCATATTCAGTTTTTTAGGTCATGGGATGGAATAAAAATCTTTTTTTGAAAATGTTTTATTTTTTGTTTCATGGTGATATGAAAAATTAGCCACGCTAAATGGAAGGAGGCAAAAATTTTGTTCCAGATTAGGGCGGAATATACTCTTGATCCGCTTCTGCCATATCCATTCCAATTGTAAAGAACCTAGTGAGAATAAACATTTCATTAAAAAATCTTCCTACAGAGCCTTGCTTACTGCTCAAGCTTAATTCTTTGTAGTTTTCGTATAATCTATTTAATGAAGCAGGGATTGGAAGAGCGCGATCATTGTACCACTGTATAAGGGTAAGGAGAACAAGAGTGATTTCAAGAACTGCATAAGAATAAGTTTGCTCAGCGTGTCTAGTAAAGTATTGGGAAGAATGCTGATTGATAGAGTACGAGAAACTACACAAACTAAGATTTGGGATGTACAGGGTGGCTTCATGCCAGGGAGAAGATGTGTCGTTCAGATGGTAGCTCTCCAGCAGGTCATCGATAAGTGTAAAAAGGAAGCTGTACTGTGCGTTTGTAGATCTCGAGAAAGCATACGACAGAGGGAATAGGGAGAAGCTGTGGGAAATATTAAATGGATATGGAGTAAATAAAGATCTAATAAACGGAATAAGAGCATTTTACAACGGTAGTCGGGTATGTGTTA
Source organism: Vesta saturnalis (assembly GCA_036346205.1). Taxonomy (NCBI): domain Eukaryota; kingdom Metazoa; phylum Arthropoda; class Insecta; order Coleoptera; family Lampyridae; genus Vesta; species Vesta saturnalis. The sequence continues at coordinate 1,205,551 of JARFJB010001256.1, forward strand.
GGTAAGAGGACGTGTGAGTGAATACTTTAATATTGAGCAAGGAGTGCGACAAGGCGGTGTGATGTGACCGTGGTTGTTCAATGTATACATGAATAAATGTGTTAGACAAGCATGTACCGATACAAATGGTGTAATGGTTGGTGACGTAAATGCACGACTTCTGGTGTATGCAGGTGACATAGTCTTATTAAGTGTCAGTGCGTATGAGCTACAAACTGCTCTGAGGAAGTTTGATACAGTCTGTGAGAGCATAGACCTAAAGGTAAACGTGAACCCAACTAAGATTGTGGTGTTCAATCGGGAAGGTGGAAAGTTAAGTAGAGTATTTTCTCTACAAGATGAAATTGTGGAGCAAGTGGACAAGCTGGTATATCTGGGTAGAATGTTTTACTGCAGATGATACAATGGAGGGCGTCCGAAGGATCAATTCTGGAAGGAAAGTGGAGGATAATGAGAAACGAAAGCATGAGCCTAGCTGTGAAACGAGCAGTCTATAATGGCGCGGTTGCCCCATCAGTACTGTATGGAAGTGAGACATGGGTATGTCAAAAAAGCAGGAAAGAAAAATAAATACCGTGGATATGGGATTCCTGAGAAGCGCATGTGGTAAAACGCGAAGGGACAAGATAAAGAAAGAGTGCATAATGAAGGAGTATAGCGAGGAAAAGACGATGATGGTGGATAGATATGTTTCTATCTGAAGCACAGGTCTCCTCTGAAAGCTCCGAGTCACCCGACTTGCAATTTCCTCAATATCACCTTCACTCTAACTTTCGATATAAAGGAGACGTATGTGCCTACATCAAGGACAGAATTGCTTGCAAGAGGGTTTCTTCCTTAGAAAATAAAAATTTTGACGTGATAAACATTCTGGTCCTAATTTTGTGAAATTCTACTGTTGCATTTATAGGTCTCCTAATGACAGCAACTTTCAAGACTTCTTCGATTACCTTAGTATAAAAGTTGACTATCTCCTGTCTCAGTTTCCATCTCGCGATATCTCATTTGTAGGCGATTTCAATGTTCATAACTCTAATTGGCTTCAATTTTCATCTACTACAATTCCCGCTGGTCATAGTGCAGAAACACTTGCTATTTCATGTGATCTCACACAAATGATTTCTGAACCCACAAGAATCCCTGATAACCCTAACCATACTCTACATCTTCTAGATCTCTTTCTTACATCAAACCCTCTTGTTTACAAAACTTCCGTTCCTTCGCCATTAGGTCTTTCCGACCATTGTCTAATAAAAATCATTTCTACTGTACCTAATTCCACTGTTGTTCGCAAAACCGATAGAAGCTTGTGGTGTTTTAAGTCAGCTCGATGGAGTAATTTACGGGATTTCTTTGCAACCTTTCCATGGCGTGAATATTGTTTTAAGTCGTCCTCTTCTTCGGATATAGCTCTTTCAGTATCAGAAGTCATCCTCATGGGAATGGAGTTATACATTCCCAAAAAACAGTACCGTAAAGGTCATACACGTTCCCAACCCTGGTTCAATAAGGCTTGTGCTGATGCAATATCTTTAAAAAATAAATGTTACATTAAATGGAAATCTAATAAATCGGTTGACAGTCATGTAGAATACGTTGGTGCTAGAAATATCTGCAAAAGTGTCATCACTAAAACTAAAAAGTTGTTCAAACAACGAAAATGCAATGAACTAGCTACATCTCCTTTAGGCTAAAGCTATTAGTAAAAACTTTGGAACATCTTCATTTCCCCCCCTGACATCTATTGACGGATCGGTAGTTGCTGATTCTGTAGACAAAGACAACGTTTTTGTGGATTTGTTTGCATCAAACTTGTGTCTCAATGATTCTGGAAAAGATGTGCCCCTAGTCAACTCTTCTTCATACGCTATGAAACCAATTCATTTTCGGTACAAGCTCTTGGAATCGATCATCAGCAGGCTTGATCTCAATAAGGCGACTGGTCTAGACGGTATCCCAGCTATTGTCTTAAAGAAATGTTCCCCCTAACTAGTACCAGTCCTGTCTAAGCTCTATACGATCTCTATGTCTTCTGGGGAATTCCCTTCATCATGGAAGTCAGCAAATGTTCAACCTATTCTCAAAAAAGGTGATGAGACCGATCCCTCAAATTACCGACCAATTGCCATCACTTCCATTCTGTCTAAAATCATGGAAAAAGCCATCAATCAGCAACTGCTCACGTTCCTTGAAACTAACAAACTCCTTAGTGACCACCAATATGGGTTTAGGCAAAGTCGTTCAACAGGCGATCTTCTTTCATATGTGACCCAAGTTTGGAACAATACAGTAGAGCAGTCCGGTGAAACAGTTGTAGTCGCTTTAGATACCTCAAAGGCATTTGACCAAGTTTGGCATAAGTGTTTACTTGCTAAACTCACCTCGTTTGGGTTAAATGATACGCTCACCAACTGGGTTTCTAGTTTCATTGTTAACGACGAACACGTGTCGTAGTTGATGGCTTTTTTCAAAAGTTAACATTAACGCGGGCGTACCACAGGGATCCGTTATAGCGCCTACACTTTTTCTACTGTACATAAATGACCTTATTTCTTCAACAACTAACCACACCCATTGCTTTGCTGACGATAGCACTCTCAGTCTACTCATAGTGATAATCCACCTTCTATGTCAAACCAAGAAATTAAAGCTGAAATGGCAAATCCAATCAACAAAGACATTCAACGTATTCTCGAATGAGGAAGCAACAATCTAGTTAAATTTAATGCTAACAAAACTCTTAAGTTCTTAAGTTTTCAGAGTCTATTACTCTGTTGGGTATGACTGTAGCTTCAAATCTCTCATGGGTTGACCATCTTCTGTCAGCTGCTCTTAAAATAGGCTTTTTGTACAGATCTAAGCAGTACTTTACCTCTCGACAACTCCTTCTGCTGTATAAGGCCCAAATTCGGCCTCATCTGGAATATAATTCTCACCTTTGGGTTAGTGCTCCCCAATGCGCTCTCGATATCGTTGATCGTATTCAAAAGAGAGCGATTAGGCTTATAAATGACCCGTCCTTAACTTCTCACATACAGTCCCTTGAGCATAGAAGGATGGTTTCAGTTCTTTGTATTATCGTTATTACAACGGCTATTGTGCTGCAGAATTATATTCTTTGATACCATCTCGAGCTGTCTTTGGGAGAAACACTCGGTTCACATCATCAGTATGCAGTACAAATCTCCACTTGTCGTACCAAAAGGGCGCAATCCACATTTTTCTACACGGCTTCTAAACTCTGGGATGATCTCCCTAGTTCCTGTCTTCCTCTCACTTATGATATGAGAAAATTTAAGGTAGCTGTTCATAGGCATCTATTGGCAATTCATTATCCCTCTATCCATCCTCCTAAGTGTTCCTGAGTGCTTTAGCATGATAGGCCTAATTTAGCCTGTTCAGGTCCATAATCATAAAAAAAAGATATAAAAGTAGTACATTACGTTGGTTTGGTCACATTAAGAGAATGAACAACGCAAGATTAACGAAGCAAATATATGTGGGTGAGGTTAGAGGTAAGACCGTACCTAGTCGGTCGCGTAATACTAGGTTGAATGTAGTAGAATGTATGATAAAGGAAAGAAAGATAAAGAGTTTTAAAAATTAAAGGGCATGTCAGAGACAATGTATGAATCTTGCGGACGCGAAGATAGGAAAGCATGGATAAAGACTGTGAATGAAAAATAAATAAGAGACGGGGATTGTTTTGCCTATCGCGTAAGGAAATGGCGTGAAGGTTAAGTTAAGTTAGCATTGTGCTTTAATAGAGTTTCGAATTTGTAACAGAATGATTTAAGAGGTAATGTGCAGTATGTGATACATATTCGAGGCGCATCTGGTTTAACAGACACTAGCAAAATTATTAACACTTTTTCATTTTAAGGATGTTAGTCGTCAATGAAATATTGTGCATACTTTTTTTGTGTATAATTAAATAAAATTATTCTTCCTCTAAGCTATTCATAATTATGGTCTTCTACTTTCATCCCTTCCTGGAATTATGTGGAGGAAATATTAGTGTAAGCTTTAACTAATACCTGTTTAGAAAAAGTTTCAAATTACTGAAATATAATTGTTTCAGCAGATAAACTAAAAGTATAACGTTATAAGATCGAAGATGAGAATGAAATAATCGAAGTTTAAAGGTAGATGCGTCTGCGCTAGCATCTGGGCGTCGCTTTTGTTAACAGAATTGGTCCAGAGGTAGTGAAGCTGAGTGAACGCCATGAGTGCCGGTAGCGTCGAGACGCTTATATTGTTTACATTTATAAGCGGTATATCAGCAAGTGGAGATAAAATACCTTTAGGTAAAATACCATCATTACTATATATTTGCTTGAATGTATTATTTATTATGCTTCACTTATTAATCTGTTAATATATCGTTTTTCGTTTATATGATCGTTTTTTTTAAGTAAACCCATGCGCATGAGTTTCCGTTACAACATCAATTTTTAACCATTTCTCATAACAGTACAACGTAACCAAGGCAACTTAGTAATTGTTACATATTTGAAAATCGTGGTTTATTCTTGTGAAAACCGTCCAACTAAAGCTTTATTTTGCATTAACGTCTTACTGATAGTTATAACTGACGAATGCAAACAAACTTTTATTTTTTGTCGCACTAATTTTTGGATATCGTTGGAGATTTTAATTTTTTATAAAGAAACCACAAATGTAATGTAAATAATATGCTGTATCGATGTCAGAATAGACAAACTAGTATTAAATCTACCCACTTCTGACAAAGAATTTATGGATTAACAAGATCACAGCAAAGAAGTGCTTATCGCTTCGGCTTAATTCCCTGTTATTGACATGGTTACTAATGTATTTAATTAATTTCATACGTGTATTAATAGCAATATATCTTACGTTGATTCCGTAGTGTATATCTGAACCTACACAATGCATCTTACAACAATATCTTAATGAAACTGAAGCATCAACTATAATTTTTTTTCAAAAGTTGGAAAATTAACCTTTCTGGTACTGTATTTAAATATTTAATTCCGTCACGCTTTGCACAATTATAAAAAAGCAGTAGCCATCATTTTAAATACTGTATTAAATATTTTAACAGGTTTAATAAAAATTAAGACAATAGATAGATACGTAGATAAAGTAAAACATAAATAAGGTGTTTTCGTCGTCTTTAAAAATTCCAAGTTTGGGGTTTTGTTTGAAAACACTGGATGTGATAAGCACGTAAAATTCTTATGCGTATGTTGATCAACGCGATACGGTTATTTTTTACTTATATTTGCTTTTACGTTAAATGTACAAATACATATAATCAATTAATGTAAACACGTATGCAAATATTTATAATGTCATTATCATTAAGAACGCCAAGGGTTGCTACTAGTCGAAAACAATAATTGTCTGAACGTTCATGCTGCTTATGTTAGTTTTCGTACAATGTCTTTCTTTAATTTTTCGGTTGAGTTAAGAAAGCAAAATTTTAGAGTAGTTATGTTTTACAAAGGTACAAAGGCATAAACAAAACATACTTTTACTTACCGCTCTCTAGGGCGATAAGTGTCATGTTTGCTTTTACAACCATAGCAATCAATTATACAGGGTAAAGTCAACCTACCGATCTTAACCAAGACATGGTAAATTGATAATTACAACTGATCGGCCGAAATCATCATTTATGTATTAAGGGCATAATGTTGAATATTGAATATTTAAAATGAATGATAACGTCGATTGCTTTCAAAAGAGATACGTTTCTCATTTATGATAGTTACCATAAAAACGAGTACAAAAGTAGGCACGACAAATTGGTAATCCATGTGCCGTTTTGATTTAGTTAGGTTTAATCGCAATAACTGAGATATTTCCAGAAATAAGATGAACTAGATTGAGGAATTGTACTACCTAGTGTGAACATGACTAATTGTAATAATTGCATTGTAAGTGTTTCTAAATAAACTCTTTGTGTCCATGGCTTTCAAGTTTTGACGTTTTATGATAGTCCGCATGACGTACACGGGCTATAAAGAGACGGTTACTTCAAAGAGATTTGGTTATAATTATCATATTATAATGCAATCGTGCATAAATATATATTATACACATCCTACCTGACTAAATTTATTTATTTACTTAACACTTTTCTTTTTACATAATACCACATTGGTTTGACATTCACTTCAATACAAAATATCCAATTCTATTTAAATTTTTATTAATAAATTACTGACGGTTCACCTTCGATTATCAAATATGAAAATCAAGACTGTATTAAAAGTTATTTTTTTCCATTTGAACATGACTACTTATATAAAATATTTTAATTAATTTTTAATGCTTACTTAATTTCATTTTAAAGCTTTATAAAAAATTATTTTATTATTTAAAATTATCTTTAAAAAAGTTCTTATAGAGCTTGCTGTAAGTTGAGAATTCCTCCCATGTAGGCAAAAATTATTTCATGCACGTTCCTTAGTTTTTCTAAGCGTTAGTTATAACTCAACAAAAAAAATTCATTACGGAAACTTGTGTAATACTTAATTATCTCTATTAAAGACCTTTTCGATATTTTAATAAGGTAACCAGTTTTCGAGATGTTTACACACACGTGCGCACACGCACGCGCGCACACCTACACATGCATGTACACCGACACGCACATACGCACACACGCACCAACGTAATCGCATCAACGCACTCACACCAACTCACGCACATTTACGGACGCACGTAAACCCACACGAGCGCACGCATGCACACGCACACATACACCACACACACACACACACACACACACAAGCAAACATACACGCACGCACCGACACGTACCCACACCTACACCTTCAAACAGTCAAACTCACACTTAAAAACACTCACACATACTCGCATACGTGCGCACACACACACACACACACACACACACACACACACACACACACACACACACACACACTACATCAAATAGAAAATGGTCTTTAAAACTTGCAAAACTTGTAAACACATTGAAAGCTAGACATCGATTATTTTTAAGAAAACATTACTTCACTTACTGGTGCCTCGTACGTAAGAAAGCCGATTAATTAACATTTTGATCAAATAATATCAAATTTAATGGAAATAAATTTAATTCACATCGAAAGTGTGCGTGTACATGTTCGTGTGTGTGTGTGTGTGTGTGTGTGTGTGTGTGGTGTCGTGTGCGTGTCGTGTGCTGTGTGCGTGTGCGTGTGCTGTGCGTGTGTGTGCGTGTGCGTGTGGTGTGCGTGTGCGTGTGCGTGTGCGTGTGCGTGTGCGTGTGCGTGTGCGTGTGCGTGTGCGTGTGCGTGTGTGCGTGTGGTGTGCGTGTGCTGTGTGTGTGTGTGCGTGCGTGCGTGCGTGCTGTGTGCGTGTGCGTGTCGTGCTGTGCGTGTGCGTGTGCTGTGCGTGCGTGTTGCGTGTCGTGGTGTGCGTGCGTGTGCGTGTGCGTGTGCGTGTGTGTCGTGTGCGTGCGTGCGTGCGCGTGCGTGGCGTGGCGTGCGCGTCGTGCGGTGCGTGTGCGTGTGCGTGTGCGTGTGCGTGTGCGTGTCGTGTGCGTGTTGTGTGTGTGTGCGGTGCGGTGCGTGTGCGTGCGTGTGCGTGTGCGTGCTGTGCGCGTGCGCGTGTGCGGTGCGTGTGCGTGGTGCGTGTGCGTGTGTGTGTGTGTGTGTGGTGGGTGCGTGGTGCTGTTCGTGCGTGCGTCGTGCGTGCGTGCGTGCGTGCGCGTTATGTGCGTTGCGTGGTGCGTGTGCGTGTCGTGTGCGTGTGGTGTGCGTGTGCGTGTGTTGTCGTGTGCGTGCGTATGCGTGTGCAGTGTGTCTGTGTGCGTGTTGCGTGTGCGTGTCGTGTGCGTGTGGTGTGTTACTACAATAATCTCGCATAATCGTGTGGGATGGCAAACTGTGCTAATTTGCGATGTGCGTAACGAAATGTAAGCGTTTGCAGAAATTGTACTCATAAACAAAATATGTTCTTCAAATAACCTACTGTGCAGCCATAGGTTTACTATAATTCTCGATTCTATCAACGTACTTAAGCGAGTTTTGCAGAAATTGCCATAATACGTGAATATGAACTTTCAAAATTAACCGTACATCCTGCGTTTAGCTTAATACTATAACTAGCCATAATTTTACATACATAAACGTGTAACTACAAGATTCTTGAGTGTAGTTCTTTATAACTGACTGAACTTTTGAGAAATTACCATAATAGTGAATCATCTTTTACTTAATAATAAAGCCGTACACTACTTTCTACATACGATAAGAGGTTTAACTTAAACAAATTCTTGAGGTGTTCGGTTTATAATCCTACTAAAGGCGTTTTTGAGAATTCCGTTACATAATAATTGAATTCCTTTCAGTACTCCGAAGTAGTTAACCCATCACCTTCAAGAATACTTCTGTAGATGACTCTTGAAAATAAATTGTCAGCTTATTTTATTAAAACAAAAACAGGTTTAACTTAAAATACTTTGTTGATCGTTGTTCTGTTAAGCCGACCCAGAGTGGTTTAAATGGATTGATTCTTTGTTACATTGATTCAACTCACATGCTTTACTTGTCAGTATCGCTTAAGTATTTATTACCAAGACTAAACAATTGTATAACATCACTTCTTCTAGACCCTGCTTTTTTGTGTTCAATGCCACCAGAGTGGTTCTAAATGGAGTTCGACATAGTGATTCAACTCACACCTTTCCTTTCAGTACTGCTGCTTGAACTGTAGTTTAACCACTTTACCTAAGCTTACGTTTCCTGATTGATTTACTTTCTTTTGCAGTATTTTGAAATCGCCCGAAGCATCTTTATAACAACAAAAACAGCGTTTCTTGGAATCCAATGACGTCTTAGTTGATCGTGTGGAGCTGCAAGGACGGATAGTACGCTCAGTTAGTGCGTAATTAACATATTGCATCTTGTTACAAATTGATCTGCACTTCACATGTACAGTTTCTGCAGTTTTATCCTTCAAAGAAAAATTATTTTTTTATTATTTTTCCTTTGCTACTAGCTAAGAAATTGGTAATTATCACTTCTCTTACCTGCTGTTTTGAGATACGGATTAAAACGGTTTTTAATCTCAGTTATTATTGAATGCCAATTCAAATTTAAGATTTTTAGGGTGATAGCTCACGAGAGCTAGGGGTAGAACACAATAAGTCAATGTTTGAATAAAACCTCCCTCGACATGTTCTTGTTTTCCAAAATTTTCTTAAACTTACAAAGTTGGCGAGAAAAACGAGAAAAGAATATTTCAATTTACTGCAGTAAAATACCGTAATTTGCAGAATAATATACATTAGACAGGTGCCCCTTGCAAAATCATCGTGAAGAGTCACTGAACTTCGAAAAGGTTTCCAACAAATTTTGGTTTGTCAACAAATACACTCAGGAGTAAAATGTTAAGTACCGGATGGCCAAATAAGAACGCAAAGTACTGTTTCTCGGAAACTATTCGTCGTAGAGGGTTGCGGTAAAAAATTTTATTACTAAAGTGGTCAAAAAAAGACCGTGAAAAATATTTTCAAATTTGCAAGATGACCGCCAGGGGGCGTAACCGCCATCCTAAACTTTTAAAGTGATTTTTTACTGAAATTCACCACGTAAATGTACCAAAAAATTATATGCTTTTTAAAGCTCAGTTTTATTCGAGTAATTTTTGTTTGACGTATCTATTAAAATAAAGTGGTGGGGAGGTGATCCAGTGAATTTTTAAATAAATAGCTGTAACTCCTAAACGATTGAACTGATTTTAATAAATTTAGTCTCGTTGGATAGAGCATTTATTGCTACATCAAATCCATCTTACCTGTAATATGTACAATTTTTAGTAATGCCGCTAGAGCGCGTTTTTTGATATAATTTCAGAAAATTGCAAAATTCTCTAAAAAATTAAATGCAACAATATGACTTTTTTTTCATAAAAATGAGATGAAATCATCCCTAAATAGGTTAGTGAAAACCGCATCTGGATATCTTATTCATACCCTAAAATATCGAAGAAAGAAAATTTAGTTATAAAATTTTTTGAAAAAGTTGATATTACACCGGTATTTATTCTTATTTTTTGTCTTTTTCCAAGATTCAATGAAAAATTTCATCATTTTATAATTTTTAAATAATAAAAGTTTTCATACCTTCCAAAATTAAATGTAATAATATAATATTTATTTTTGAAAGGTATTATTCCAAATTTGAGGAATTCTTTTTGTTAATTTTATTTAAAAGGACCGATTGTGCAATAAGTAAGCATCAAGTACTTCTGCTCTTGGTAGGCTACAAATGTCCTCTCGAATTCGTACTTTCATGTCATCTCTAGGTGTTGGTGGAGTTTCGTAAACAATATCTTTTAACCGACCCCATAGATAAAAGTCTAAACAGGTTAAGTCTGGGGATCGGGGTGGCCAAGAAAATAGACTTTCTCGTCCAATCCACCTCTGGTGACATATTAAATTTAAGTGTTCTCGCACATTTATTGAAAAATGTGCTGGGCAACCATCTAGTTGTAAAAACATATTTTGCCGTAATTGCAAGGGCACATCTAATAAAATAGACAATTGGTTTACCAGAAAATCAAGAAACACGGCACCGTTTAGTGGTTCATCAAAGAAATAAGGACCTATAATAGTTTCGTGCAGGATGCCACACCACACATTAACACTCCAACGACCTTGATGTTGGACCTCGTGCAACCAGTGAGGATTGGTGTCAGACCAATAACACGTTTATGCAAATTAACTTTTCCATCACTATTAAAAGTGGCCTATCCGTTCAAAGAATTTCGGATAAAAATCCTCTATTTTCCCTGATCATGCCCAGCATCCAATGGCAATAATCTATCCGTCGGTCAAAGTCTTCGTCATGTAAGGCGTGATGTAAAACCATATGATACGGGTGCATTCTATAAATTTGAAATTACAAACACATTGTGAAACATGTAAAGTAGTGACATAAGAACTTAGCTTTGATCCTTTAAAATGTTTTGTTTGTGACATATCCAACGCGAGAGAAATTTCTCTCGTACTGACGTGGGGATTTAATGACATGTATGCTAAGATAATAACAATATTGTCTTCCATTCTTCTAATCGAGTCAACTTTGGTCGAAAACTTCCAGTATTATGCAAATTTTGCGCAAACGCGGAAAAATTATCGCATCGCGTAAACGCCGATGTGGATATCGACCTAAGTATACTGTCTTAGCGAATGTCGCATTTTGAAGATATTCAAAATATAACGCAATCATATCAACAGCTTCATCAATTTGTAAAAGACATTATAGGTAGTTTTAAGGACTTACTTGTGCAACAAACATAAATTACATTGTCTGTCAAATTTTAATATTTGTTTACAAGTTGATTTTAGGTATTTGTTTTTTCTTAATGACCTGCTCCTAATATTCTGCACTTGCATATTCTGTGCATTGATTATTATGCCTCTACATGTTTTTTTTTTAATTTTTGAAATTATGACAACTTTTATGTTTAAAAATTATAAAATGATGAAATTTTTCATTGAATCTTGAAAAAAGACAAATAAATAAGAATAAATAACGGTGTAATGTCGACTTTTTCAAATTTTATAATAACTAAATTTTCTTTCTTCGATATGTTAGGGTAGGAATAAGATATCGAGATGCAGTGTTCCTAACCTATTTAGGGATGATTTCATCTCATTTTTATGAAAAAAAGTCATATTGTTGCTTCTAATTTTTTAGAAAATTTTGCAATTTTCTGATATTATATCAAAAAACGCGCTCTAACGGGATCACTAAAAATTAGACATATTACAGGTAAGATGGATTTGATGGAGTAATAAATTCTCTTTCCAACGAGACTAAGTTTATTAAAATCAGTTCAGTCGTTATAGGACTTATAGCTGTTTATTTAAAAAATCACTGAATCACCCTCCACCACTTTATTTTAATAGATACGTCAAACAAAAGTTAGAGCTTTAAAAAGCAAATAATGTTTTGGTAAATTTACTAGGTGGATTTCAGTAAAAAATCACTTTAAAAATTTGGGATGGCGGTTACGCCTCCTGGCGGTCATCTTGCAAATTTGAAAATATTTTCAAATAATTTCAACTAATTGCAGTAAAAGTTTACTCAAAAACTCAAACCAATGGTTTCTAGACTAGTTTCATTATAATTGTTGTACATTCAATCTTTAAATTTACCAAAGCTGAACCAGTTTACCAAATAACTTACCTGAACTGCAAAATCTACAAGAGTATTCAAATCAATTTAATAAATTAAACATTTCTAATTATTATTAATTTTATTAAATACATAAATAAAAAGTTTACCTCGAGTGGGATTTGAACCTACGACCTGTATTTTGCTAGAGTACCGCGCTAACCAACTGCGCCATCAAGGTTCAAGCCCCAATCAATGTAAATTTTGTCTTTATGTAAGTAGAACTTATAATAATAAGAAATTTCTAGTCTGATTGATAATCGTCATAAAATAATTTCAGTTATCGCGTATGGAGAGTTTTCCTTTGTTTTTTTGAATGACTTGTGTTAGTGATGTGCTTTGCTTTTTGACATTTGACATCAGTCACATTGCCGTTACTTTAGAAGCATGTGATACGTGATTATTTTGTTGCTGTTAGGTTTGAGACAATTTTAAAATGGAGTGAAGAAACGAACACAAAAAAAGCTGCTGAGGCTCACAAAAAGATATGTGAAGTTTATGGTGTTGATTGCTTAACAGAGTGCACGTGTCAGAATTAGTTTAAAAAATTCCGTTTCAGAGATTTTTCCCTCAAAGGTGAGCAACGTTCTGGTCGGCCCACTGAAGTTGATGATGACCAAATCAAAGCCACAATTGAACAGAAACGTTATATAAATGTTCGAGAGATTGCATAAAGGTTAAATGTATCGCACACAACGATAGAAAAACATGTAAAACGACTTAGACTCGTTAACAAACTCGATATTTGGGTACCGCATGAATTGAAAGAGATTCACTTAACACAGCAAATCAACATTTGTGATATGCACCTTAAACGCAATGAAGCCGATCCTTTCCTGAAAAACTACACCGAATTGCATCAAAAAAAGATCATGCTTCCAATTTGGCAAGATTAGATACAAATGTGTTTTATATTTGGGCTGCTTCCAAGAAACCAAACGGTCAATTCAGATGTGTATTGTCAACAACTAATGAAACTAGATGGAGCAATCAAAGAAAACGGCCAGAATTGGTAAATCGAAAAGGAGTAGTATTCGTCCAGGACAATGCAAGGCCTCACACATCTTTGGCTACTGGTGGGCTATTATTGAAGCTTGGTTGGTAAGTGATGTCACATCCCCATCTTAGCCCCGACCTGGCACCTTCTGATTACCATTTATTTCGCAGTTTCCAGAATTTTTTGAAAGGTAAAACTTTTACAACTGACGATGACCTTCAATTGCACTTGGTTCAGTTTTTTGCTGATAAAGACCAGAAGTTCTATGAGCGCGGACTCATGAAACTGCAAGAAAGATGGCAAAAGGCCATTGAACAAAATGGAAAATATGTAGTTGATGTAGATTATTTTTTGTAGAAAAAAATGAGTTGTATTTCATACGGCAAAACCGAAATTACTTGGTTGCCAATTTATTATTAAGTATACCATTCATATAAAGGATATTTATTAAAAATCAAACAAAAGCCTGAAAATGTGTTGTACGCTGGTGCAAGTTTAAATCTCAGTTTGAAAACAAATAACGTTGATAGAAATAACCATTTAAACTTCAATATTACAATTTCAAGTCAATGAATCCTTATAATGTACTCATGAACAACAAATCAGTGTTTAACACCATTTCTTTACAAAACGGATAATGAAACTTTATATAATTAGTTTAGGATAAAGGAAATTAAATTTCAAACAAACTACAATGATAAGCCGATAATTAATTAGTTTAAATATCTGTATTGAAATAATCTGAATGTTACTACATCGTTTTCTGTAAATTTAGTTTAATAATTCTTGCTATTAAGCCAATGTCCCTAACGTTCCGTAACGCAAGTCCGTAGATTGCCCATTCAATCCATAAAATTGTATAAATGAGTTTTGTTACATTTCCTACCGTATGCAACTAAAACCTGCTAAAGTGCATTCGTTTAACTTATACCGATGACGCCACGTATGCATTAAATCACGAAATGACCGTCGTCTGTAAAGCAAAAATATGAGCACTAATACCAACCTTTCTTTATTTGTTTATTTGCTGATTTAGGTTACGTACGCGCGCCGGTTTGTTTATTTCTTATTCGTTTTTCATTGCTTCTTGAGTTAATATTTTAAAAGGTCGGTTCTTTTCAAAGCCACATTACTTTCTAATGTTCATTTAAGGTAAAGATTAATTCGTTTTTACAGAAAGAGATAACATTTATGTTTTCACTTGTAGCACACAACATGGCTCGTAGGTCAATTACCGTAGACGAATTGATACATAACTTAGTTTATGATGATCAACACATTGGAAGAGATGGTTATTGGGATGATAATGTCAAACAGATGTGGAAAGAAGCGTTAGAAACAGTTTGACCTTCAGTTTGGTTAAAAACGATTAAACATGCCGAAGCTGAAATTATAAAGTGTTGGGAACAAGAAAAAGTTTATGATGTCCAAGTCAGTCTAATTAGTACAAATCCAAACGATGACATAGATACAGAAGATGAAGTGTAGTGAACGTTTATAATTTCTTGTTTTTAATTGAATTCTTAACGCAAACAAATATTTTTCTCCAAAAAATTAATAATAATCTAATTAATAACATATATGTTATTGTACATTAACATTATATTTTATAACAATAAATTATTTTCAACACAGTCATGCTTAAATGTGAATGGACAAATTATCATACATTGTATTACATTATGATACAATAATGTACTGAATAAGTAAGAAACACTGTGTTATAATGTGTTTAGTGTGTTTAAAACTGTACTTTGAATAAGTTTATAAAAAGTATTATAATTCAATTACATTAAATGCACCAATAATCTTGAATTGCAGTATAATAATCTTCTACACAAATGACCGATGATTGAAATTATGCTTCCGTATTTTGGTATTCGAATGTTTTCTCAAAGCAAAATGATTAGTAGAATTCCTAAAAATTCGTCTTTATGAATAAATCAAATAAATAACCATTAACTCACAAATTTGTGTTATAGAATATATTGCCGTTATAGTTCGGACAAGGAGTGCAGTGTTCGGGCCCAGTGATATTTACTCCGACCTTAGCATCTAATACTTTGATCTTTACATCGTTTATATGCACCCCATACCGTCAAATATTTAGAACCGCCACTTTTATGTAGAAAACTATTGGAACAATTACTTCCTTTCTTTAGAAGAGTTCATTGGTCTTAACCTACAAATATTTACAACATTTTAGAATAACTTACCAAAATTCATCTGCTACGTTATTATATTGTAAGTTTTATTGAAAATAGTATGCTTTTAGGTGCGTACATCTACGATACGCAAACTAAACTTTTATTTGCAAACAACATTATGACATGTATATTTGTCATTTACGTTAAGTTGGTATCAAAACTGTTCGTACAAGAAAACAAAATTTTTTGTTAATGTTATCCTTGTTAGTTACTTGAGTTAATAAGAGACACACAAAACGACACTCTTGGAATAATACGTTAGCTAATAATGTATACATTGTATTCAATATGTACAAAAGGATAGTCATACACAAGTGCGCGTTTGATTCATCGATCAATCGGGATAAGTTAAACGAATGAACTATATATACAAGAAATCCTCGGTATTACTATACTTAAAAATACAATCACCTAATTGACCAGCCCCTGTTCCATGTTGAACATTTGCTTCATTCGCTAGTCCAATTCTCATTGTTTAGATATAAAAGCGTTCATTTCCTTCATTTGCTTTTCTCATATTTCACATTATAATATTTTTTATATTCACATTCTTGTTGTTCTTCTGAGATGCCCTTACATCTTTGATATTTCATTAGAGATGAAAATTCTCAAATCTTAAATTTTGATCTAGATATCTGTTTTCATCTGTGAAAGATGCCTAAATACTCAAACACTGAATCCTGACTAACCACGTGTTTTTGATAATCAATTGATAATCTTATTTGACCGTGTCGACGCTTCTTGAGAGACGAACTGCATGTTTACCAAAAGGGTAAAGTGGCTTGTATTATTATTTCTCAAGGATCGCTAATGACTGTTAGATCAATAGTAATATGTTATTAAGGAACTACCAGCATTATGTCCTTATTTTGTGTATATTTTTGTTATAAATGCCATTTCTGTTATACGCTATACAAGCCACCAGCCGTTGTACGTCATAGCTTAAAACTTAGTCAATCGATGACATGGTAATCAGCGTTGTCAAGTGTACGTGTAAGGCAATTTAAAATAAATAGGTTAAGTACGTACCGGTGAATTTAACAAAGTAAACAAAATTTGACGTGACAACTTCAAGATATTTTATGAGTTTATATTCGCACTACGTTTTAAGTTATAAATACGTACTGCAAAGTGTGCGTCAAGGATAAAATATGGTTGCTAACCCTACACGATTAATGACTTTAGTAGTGATTAAGGGCCGGTTCTGGACCAGTTCAAGGTCACTTGCCCTCTGGTGGTGAGAAATGTAAGCTTTTGGATCTCTTCAAGGTCAAACTTTTAAATTTTTGAGCTCGCTAAAAATAGAAATTGCAATGTCATTATCATATTACAATTCTTAGAAGTCTAAAAATAGAGTGGTCAAGATCAAAGATTATTGACCTGTAGGGGTATCGTATCACATTTCCTAGTTTATAATAAAAGGCTTTCTTTGCGTGTGCATGATTCAGTAAACTTTTTATAGGCAAACATGACGAAAGTGCAGCCGTTTCAAACAAAACATCGATTTTTCTCGAAAACGGGTCAGAATTTGCCAAAAATAAATTTAAAAAACCCCACATCTCGCCCTATCGACTTTTCAACGTATCTAACACATATATCAAATTGGGGCAGCTACCTCTAGTGTAAAAGCTACCCCTAGTAGGTCATAGAAGTATTCTTTAAGCAGATTTTTCTAAGTCCAGCCTTTTCGAACAAAAAAATCAATTTTTCTCGAAAACGGGCCAGAATTTGCCAAACATAAATTTAACCCCCCCCCCCTACTCCACCTGTCGACTTTTCAACGTATCTAATACATATATCAAATTGGGGCAGCTACCCCTAGTAGGTGATAGAAGTATTTTTTAAGAAAATTTAAGAAAGTTCAGCCTTTTCAAACAAAAATATCTAAATGTAAAGCTAAAAATAGAAATTTCAAGGTCATCATCATCATCATGATCATATTAAAATTACAAAAAATAGTGTTCAAGGTCAAAGAGTAATGACCTGCAGGGGTATCATATTACATTTCTTAGAAATCTAAAATAGAATCAGTTCATGGAAACACGAAGAATGACAGGTTGTTGTTGTTGTCTATGTTAAAAAGTATACCAAGGTCAAATGGTATATTACAATTCTTAGAAATCTAAAAATACAGTGCTCAAACTGAAACACCCTCAGGGGTATCATATCACATTTCTTAGAGATATAAAAATAGAATCAGTTTATGGAAACAAAAAGGATGATAGGTTGTTGTCTATGCTAAAAGTAGACCAAGGTCATGCTACAGACCAAGGTCATACTACAACCTCACCATATGTAAATTACACATGAATCATTTCTTCAACAGTGTTTAGTTTCAGTACAATTGCGAGCAAGAATAGTCGTTATAATGCAAGCAGCAATAATTTCATTCCTGGAGCGATATAAAAAAAATGGACAGCACCTCCTGATGGTAGCAGTTATTCATCTTCAGATGCAGATTAGCTTACTGATGCAATTCTCAAAGCACACTCTCCCCTCTACCATGAAAAATTGTGATGCAGTAATATGTAGAAGGACAGTTCCGGTGTCAATTCAAAATTCAAAAGCGTTCTCGAATCAGTAAAGATGGATCTATCTGCATTGAACAACATCACTTTCTGTAAATCCTTCTCGAACGTAAAAGACTTGGAGGTGGGTGCAAAATATAAAGTGATTCATATGAATACTATCGACACGAAGTATGGTAAACATATTTATCATTGAAACCGAGAACTTTAAGTGCATACTTCCCTTGCGATTTTATGAATACTGCATCATTACCAGCGCCGGAACTGTAGGAAAAATCACTAATTTAACATTTCTGTAAAAAAAATTAATAACATATGTTCATGTATTTTCAAATAAATTTTCAAATAAATTATATATCTTTAATTGCAAAAAAATGGTTAAAATTTATCGGTATCATATTACAATTCATACAATCCAATTTTCAAGATTAAAATTTATTGGAAAGGTATTGAGAAGATATCATATTACAGTTCTAATGTTAGGCTCTTCGAGGTTCTTAGAAATAGCAAACTAAGCATTCATAACCAATGCATCATGTATCTGGCTTTGTGTATGCATAGGTCAAGGTTAGTATTGTCGGATTTTGTGCATGCTGGATATTGCTCGGGTATCCTCGTGGAGTCTACCCTTCTACATAAGTTGAAATTTTATAATCGCATATCACCGAGCTGGTAGAGTAGTGGTGACACGATCTGCTTAGCATTCGGGAGGTAATGGGTTCGATTCCGTTACCGTCTACCTTGTATGAGGTTTTTTCAGGGGGTTTTCCTCATATACATGTAGCGGCATGGTCACTGCGTATATGCACACCATGTGCGGCTGCTTAGGCGAATGCTGGGGAAGTATTTTCCCCCTCAGAACCCTAACTTCGTTCCTTCCGATCCTATCCTGACCACACCTATCCTTAATCCCACCATGCATATATACGTAATGTATGTATGTATGCTGGGAATCCATGATTGTGGCTGAAGGAGCTCGGAAAGCTCAAGTAGTCCGCCCTCCCCCTTGGGAAGGGAATGAAATACGTGGTCTTTTCTTTTCCTTTTCAATCACATATCATTCGCTTCGACATCATATTTTTCTAAAAAGTATATATGTAAAAGCACTGATTTTGCACAGTAAAATCGGTTACGTATTTACTATTGTAATAGAGTGTGTAAACGTAATCAGAAAATCAGTCCTATTTGTTTAAATGTAGCATGTAGAAATACTGCACGATTGCAGTAGTGCATATACAATGCACTAACCAAGACAACCAAACAAATACAGAAAAGTAATGGTTGTTATAATTCATGTGCAAGGATTCAAAACAGCAAGAAATATATTTAAACCTAAGGAACTAGCGATATATAATGGAGAGCAAATTGCTCATTATGTATTCAAGCCTCCATTTCCATAGCACACCTTGATAGTGAATTTCAGAAACAAGCTAACTGGTTAATTCACAACCACCACTTTAGCAAGTGGGAATATGGATATACTTCTACATCTATTCCCTCGTATACTTAGTGATTTCATATCAACAACAGATGAGGTGTACGTTAAAGGACGAGAGAAAACTGATTACATTCAAAAAAATTTTAACTTAAGAGAACTTAAAGTTCTCGGTTTCAATGATAATATGTTTAACATACTTCGTGTCGATAGTATTCATATCAATCACTTCATATTTTGCACCCACCTCCAAGTCTTTTACGTTCGTGAAGGATTTACAGAAAGTGCTGTTGTTCAATGCAGATAGATCTTTGCTGATTCGAGAACGTTTTTGAATTTTGAGTTGACACCGGAACTGTTCATCTATATATTACTGCATCACGATTTTTTATGATAGAGGGGAGAGTGTGCTTCGAGGATTGCATTAGTAAGCTAATCTGCATCTGATGATGAATAACTGCTACCATCAGGGGATGATGTCCATTTTTTTATATCGCTCCAGGAATGATATTATTGCTGCTTGCATTATAACGACTTCACTTCCTCGCAATTGTACTAGGACTAAACACTATTGAAGAAATTATTCATGTGTAATTTACATATTGTGAGGTTGTAGTATGACCTTGGTCTACTTTTAGCATAGACAACAACCTATCATTCTGTTTGTTTCCATAAACTGATTCTATTTTTATATCTCTAAGAAATGTGATATGATACCCCTGCGGGTCTATAATCTTTCAGTTTGAGCACTCTATTTTTAGATTTCTAAGAATTGTAATATACCATTTGACCTTGGTTTACTTTTTAGCATAGACAAAAACAACCTGTCGTTGTTCCTCTTGTTTCCATACACTGATTCTATTTTTATATTTCTAAGAAATGTAATATGATACACCTGCAGGTCATTACTCTTTGACCTTGAAAAAATTTCTAAGAATATTAATATGATGGCCTAGAAATTTCTATTTTTGGCTTTAAATTTTGATCTAAATGTGTCCTTGATTTGAGTACCCCTTACAACATGTTTTTTTTGTTTTTTTTTATGATTGTGGACTTGAACAGGCTAAATTTGGCCTATCATGCTAAAGCACTCAGGAACACTTAGGAGGAAGGATAGAGGGATAATGAATTGCCAATAGATGCCTATGAACAGCTACCTTAAATTTTCTCATATTATAAGTGAGAGGAAAACAGGAACTAGGGAGATCATTCCAGAGTTTAGAAGCGGATTTGTACTGCATACTGATGATGTGAATTAGCGAACCGAGTGTTTCTCGCAAAGATGGCTCGAGATGGTATCAAGGAATATAATTCAGCGGCACAATAGCCGTTGTAATAACGATAACACAAAGAAAGAACTAAAACCATCCTTCTATGCTCAAGGGACTGTATGTGAGAAGTTAAGGACGGGTCATTTATAAGCCTAATCGCTCTCTTTTGAATACGATCAACGATATCGAGAACGTATTGGGGAGCACTAACCCAGAGGTGAGAATTATATTCCAGATGAGGCCGAATTTGGGCCTTATACAGCAGAAGGAGTTGTCGAGAGGTAAAGTACTGGTTAGATCTGTACAGAAAGCCTATTTTACGAGCAGCTGTTTTGGTAGCTGACAGAAGATGGTCAACCCATGAGAGATTTGAAGATACAGCCATACCCAACTTAACTTATTAAATACCCACCTTGTCCTACTTTTAGTTTAGAAAACTATTTCACCTTCACACAATTTAGTCAACCTAAGTACCATTTGACCTTGATCTACATTTTAGCATACATACATACATAACAACCTGTCATTCTTCATGTTTCCATGAACTGATTCTATTTTTATATTTCTAAGGAATGTAATATGATACAACTGCAGGTTATTACTCTTTGACCTTGAAAACTCTATATTTGGATTTCTAAGAATAGTAATGTGATGGCCTAGCAATTTATATTTTTAGCTTTAAATTTTGATTTAAATGTGTCCTTGATTTTAGTACCCCTTACAACATGTTTAAACTTATTAAATACCCACCTTGTCCTACTTTTAGTTTAGAAAACTATATCACCTTCACACAATTTAGTCAAGCTAAGTACCATTTGACCTTGATCTACATTTTAGCATACATACATACATAACAACCTGTCATTCTTCATGTTTCCATGAACTGATTGTATTTTTAGATTTATAAGAAATGTAATATGATACCCCTGCAGGTCATCACTCTTTGACCTTCTACACTCTATTTTTTTTTGTAATTGTAATATGATCATGATGATGATGACCTTGCAATTTCTATTTTTAGTTTTACATTTAGATTTTTTTGTTTGAAAACGCTGGAAAATCTGCTTAAAAAGTATTTCTATGACCTACTAGGGGTAGCTTTTACATTAGGGGCAGCTGCCCCAATTTGATATATAGACAACTATTTTTATGAAAGAATGTATTCAAAAATTAATTGCTTAGGACTGTTCTTAAGTTATGTAATAAATTCTTAAATCTGTAGCTCATTTCTGTTCCAAAGAAAAAAAGAGTTATTCTTAGAAAATCCAGGTTTGACAATTTTAACAATTTTTTGTATGTGGCATGCGAATAACATCGAAATATAAACGAAGCCGGCAGTAGCAAAAACTAGGTCTTTGTTAAAGATTTTGGTGCTGAAGATGATATCTGTAAACTAAAGCGTTGGAAATCAAATATAGCAAAGCCATGGTATTTCTTAGAAATGCTTCAGAAATACTTTTACAGAATATCACTAACTTATGCACTGGCACTTCGCGAAACCGGGCGCTTCGATTTTACCATGTAACTCGCAAGATATACTCCGTTTTTTTAATATGTTCCAGTGCGGTATCCTAAAAATACTTCTACTTAATATCTTACTCTTTAAAAACAGTTAGCCCAGTGCATTTAGGGTTTAACCAGTAAATTTAGAATAACTAGCTGGGACATGAAAAAACAGGTTCAGGTACTCTTAAAGATTACCATAGTAAAGTTCCCACTTCCTCCCAAATGAGTACCTAAAAATTCTGGACAAACTGGAAAAACCTTGAAATTTTCCTGGAACGTATATAAATTTCAAACGAGCGGCCTGGGATGGAAACTTTTGAGCTTATTTAACAACTTTTATACGCAGAGTAGTGTTTTCTACAGTAGAACTAAGTTTCGAAGGTATAGTTTCCAAAAATTTTGTGCACCCTAAAAAAAATTTCAAGAATTTTGCGGTTTTTTGACACAAAATGCGAATTTTGACAATATATTATATATTTTACCACTAAAATGCCTTTATTTACACGTACAAATTATCAATGATGATATAAACCATTCATCTCAGTAAGAAAAACTAGTAAAAAGGCCAAAAATCGTTGGCCCAGAAACAAGCTGCAAGAGCATAAAAGCACTCCATTTATCCTGTTTATGATCTACGATACTCGGATGTAGCCTCATTATGATGCGATAAACATACTCCATGTAACTGCTCCAACCAGGGCGAGGCGATGCTCTGGTTCAAAATCCCGGCGGCCACAGAATATCCAAGAATGCAGCTCTGGCAACACTACTTTTATTGAGCTGCATGTAGAGACATCCTTTGTAACTATGTTGGAGCAACGATTGAAATCAGGATGAAAATAATCTTTTACAGGAAGAAACCTTTTCCGAGCCGACCTGGTATCTTTTCGTCCAGGGCTTGCTGACCGAGGAACAGGATTCTCTGCACGCAGTGCGGATTTTCTAGTAACGCACAAAATACGCCCCTTTGCATGGAACGTTCCGTGCCCACTAACAGTGTTCACATTATGGTCAGCGTTGTCAAATACCACTTGAAGGTATGTCTGGAGATTCATAATTGGTGGGGCACACTTGAATAATGAATTTTCAGACTTCACAGCTTGTTTGTATGATGCGTAGACGCGTAATCCGTGAAGCGTATCAATGAGGGACCTGAGACCGTAACGCCTGTGAAGAGCGACGCTTAAACCGATGTGGATTGGAGATACAAATGAGCGAGGACACACAACGGACACAATAGTGTGGCTGATTGACAGGGCTTTTCGTTTTCGAGCGGTGTCCGATTTTTTCTCATCACTATCGCAAATGGCGTCTTCGATAAATATTGTAAGGCTCTCTAAAATCAAACTGTGGCCTCCAGTGGTCATATCATTCAACTAAATGGTAGAATGTGTTTGCATAACTGCGATATCTGCATCTTTTCGAATGAGCTTTGCAGCCGTGGATATTAGTCGGATTTTTTCTTCGCCTGGGTTGCGACTTTTCGTGCTGTACCAACTGTCATTTAGATTTCTATGATCAAAGCCTGTGAAATGCACTATGCTGCGTTCTTCGGATAGCTCCGTAAAAGTTACCGTGTAGCCGCATTTTCTTTTAACTTGGATTTTAAGTATTTCTCAGTGTACAGCTTCCCGGGTTCATGTTCTTCCATTCTTTCGGTAAGTGATCTGAGGGTAACTTGGCAATCAGTAGAATCTTTTTCAAGCTCTTGAAATAAAAAAACCAAGAACTGGCTTATTTTGAAGGTCCTCTATTCTCCCTAAGTATTTTCAGACACAGAGGCGCCTGGGCGTTTGAAGTAAGCGAGACACGTCCAGTAGTATTTACCTGCTACCAGCTCTGATACAGCACTTAATTTCAACTTAACTTTTCTTCCCCAATCGTCATTCCTCTTGCTAGCTTCAACACGAACGGCAGAGATAAAATCAATGTACTCCTCTGCACTGAATGAGTTTCGATCAGGATGCGTAACGTCTGTTTTCTCATCTCAAAACAAGCACCGAGTTCCAAAATCAAAACCAAACCTTCTGAATGCCCTTTTTTTGTTCGACAAACGCCTTCTGGAACAATAACTTGAGTTTTCACTCATCGATCGGCGCCGTCTTATCTAATTAAGCTGGCCTTAATAATTGTACCTATAGTCCTACGTCATTAAACTATCCCCCTTTGTCATTAATAAACTTACATGGAACACCGACGCGAACGTTGCGAACGAACTTCAACAGCCAACAACTTTTTACATATAAATGACCGTGGTAAAAACGTAATATTTTGTCAAAAACGCATTTTGTGGCAAAAATCCCGAAACTAAGTAATATTGTAGAAAACGTTATTTTGCGGATAAACATTATTAAATAAGCCCAAAGAAAAACATTTCAGGTCACTCGTTTTCAGGAAAATTCCATGGTTTTTCCAGTTTTTCCAGGATTTGTCAAGTATCCCATTTGGGAGGTCGTCGGAACTTTAGGATGATGCTCTTTAAGGGTACCTTAACTTATTTTTTATGCCCGAGCTTATTACTCAAATTTTCCAAGTTTGGCTTATTGTTCGCCTAAATGCACTGGGCTAATTGTACATATAACTCTTGTAAAATGTCAATTATAGTTGCTTTATAAAACTTCCGTATGGAAGATCAATAATTGAAATTTTTCGAATAATATTAAAAACACTATTTTTGTGTCGGTTATTACAAAACAAATTTCTCTTATTGAGTGTGGTTATTCTAGTTTTGTTTGGTCTCGTTTACTTAGTTTATCATGCAATCACCATTCTCAATCACACAATCTCATGCTTCTTACGTATCGTTACTCAATTGGGTGCTACTTGCATTCATTTTTAAATTTGTGAATAGTAATGAATGAATTACACCCTATCCTGGTTCTTCGTGCTCCCTTCATTAAATTACGCTCAAACAATTACGTGACAATTTATTCAACTAGATTAATTGGCAGTGTAATTTGCCGCAATATGCAAATATTAAATGAAATTATTACATGTACACGAATTATACATAAATGATTATATTAATTTATACAAACAGGTACCAAGTAGCGCATTTTCCTTGGAAGTTAATAAGCAACTTTAAGTAATCCGCAAGATATTAGAATCATGCAATATATAATTTTAAAAACAGTAAGGTTTATTACGTTACAGAGAAACTTAGGTTGCGTGACAATTTAGTTTATAAAACCTATTGTGTACTCCAAGCTTAATAGTAAAAACAAACATTCTGCGGGAATGTCAACTATTAATATACAAACAAGACCTTAATTTAAGTTTAAGGTCATTCATTTAAAAGCTAGATTTATTTTTGTAATTTCGTCAAAAATTTGACTTTTAGTTTGAACGTAAAGGTTAATGGTTTTCACCTACATTTACATCTATGACATATTTTTTACATTCCACTTCGATTTTAAACAAAAATAGCAATATGCTAAACTAAAGGAAAGGGAAGAAAAAGGCCGTCTATTTCATTCCCTACCCCAAGGGGAGGGCGGGCTGCTCGAGCTTTCCGAGCTCCTTCAGCCACAATCATGGATTCGCAGCATACATACAAACATTACGTATATCTGCATGGTGGGATTAAGGATGGGTGTGGTCAGGATAGGATCGGAAGGAACGGAGTTAGGGTTCTGAGGGGGGAAATACTACCCCTAAACTAAAGCAACCTAGTCGAGCGATTTTTAGGACTGAATTTATAAAATTGGCCTTAAAGAAGTAGAGCTGTTGAACTTTTTCGAGCTTCGAAACTTGAAATAAATAACTTGAAGTGTCAAAGTTTGATAATGCAAGTAATATGTCACATACACGCTATTGAACTTACTCAGACCATACACTAAATATGATTAGATTTCTTGCAGCTGAATATTGTTCTGAAGATCGTTGATTTCTTGATGCAATTCAAAACATTAGATAGAATGATGTAATTAGGGGAGAGAGAGATACATGGTGATTCTTAAAAATCTAATAATAAAACCATTTCAATGTTTTGTATAGTAAGTAAGTATATTGATTTGCCCAAAGTTCATTAACCTTGTAATGTTTAAAAGTGTAATTTGAACTTATTCGCAATAATGCAAATTTAAGGACAAAACAATCGCTAAGTAATGTCTCTTGACTTTACTAACAATAATGCTACTATTACTCAAATTAATTGCTTGCCTTACATTGACTTTCCTGGCAATAATTAAAACGTTAGAATTTATTTACAAGTATGATATTTAATTACTCGCAAACCTCAAATCTGATCAAAAGAATTGGCCGTCTAGTGTTAAGCCACGCGGCGTTAGTGAACGAGGTAGGATTGATGAAGCTACGTGCTGCATCATGTGGGACAGGTAAACAATGAAACTACTCAAATTAGAATTAACGAGATTTGCGCAATGATGGTTCAACCCGTTAATTTACTAAGTTGGGAAGGAACCACCAAGAAAACCCAATTTATTCATAAATAAGTGCGCACAAAATTATAACATTAAGATAAAAAACCAATAAATAGCAGTTTAGCTACACATAAACACAAAAAAACGAACAGTGTAATCACACCTACATTTGTGTCATAAATAAATCAGAATAAAAGTTGTAATACCAAACATGTGGTCCTATACAACCAATCATGCCGGTCTTTAAGTAAATAAGAAAATAATAATTCAGATTACGGTACATATAAAATATAACAAACAGTAACATTAAACAGGTAGCAATAAGGTAACTACAACGCAGTTTACCTACACTTAGACAAGAACAAAAAAATAGGCAAGGAATTTACACATACACAATTGTGTGGTTAATAGACGCACCAAAAATACATACGTACAATTACAATAAATTACATATAAAGAGTAGACAAACAATTCTAAATAAGCCGACTGAACACTTTAAAAACTCACTAAATAAAGCATTGCAAGGGTAAGGTTTACATAAATCATAACAAAAGGACCGGTACCCAAGCTTGAGTAACTGCGTTAGAAAATATAGCATCTCTTTCTCAGATTGAACATTCATCTATGCAAAACAATAAGTTTAACAGTAAAGATAGAATTTAAGGAGTTTTTACGGTCATCTGGACCCGTGTCTTTAAACCCTGGTCTCGTTTATAACAAATTAACGGAGCTCTATCCTGCCACGTTTGTCCACGCCTCACTCTCTCTACACAAATATTAATAAACAGTCAACAATGTCAAGTCATAATAATAATGATGAGGGTCACGGTACTATCTAAAGCGGACTCCTTTCATTTTAACAGATTTAAATGTAATGAATTAGTGCGCGTAATTAGATATTTCTTGCAAGGCAATGATTTGTTTTTAATACGTTACATAGGCTTCTTGAATTGTCTTTTGCGAGCTTTGATCTACATTCAAATACCTACTTACACTAGAATATATTCCTTTTAGTTGAGCACTATATCACAAACATTACGAGTTAAAATACGCGGTTTAAACTGGACGCAACAGCGATTATTTATAGATTCATTTTTGGAAAAACTTGCATTAAAATCTATACAAAAAGAAAAGGACGAATTCGAGTTTTTAGTTTTACTAAAATGTTCACGATAAAAATATTTATAGACAGAACGGTTCACAATGAAGGTTTATAATTAAACCTCCTACTTCAACTAACTATCTGTACTCCCCAAATCAACCTTCGTTTTTAAAAGTTATAGAAAAAAAACAATAAATATTACGTGGGAATATTTACCAAAAGAAGTATTAATTTTTAATATGTGCATTCGTCCGTAACAAAGCGTATCGTCCCGAATTTACTAGTACCAAACAAAGATGTCTTTTGATTTGCGGAATGTTCCGACGTAATTAATTATTAAACTAGTGACGTTTTTACACCAAGAATGTGTGCATAAAAATTTTCAACGATTCGATAGGCTCCGTCATTGAAATCACTTTCGAGCGGACACCTGTTTCTCCCCCAACATACGTTTTTCTTTTTCTTTTCAACCCTTACTCAAAGATCAGTTTCATACATTCCAATATTTCTTAGATAAAACACATAGAATAAAATATTACGAAAGCATTAGCAAATTGTGACTTATTATCAAGATATTTAAACCCGTTAATTATCCTTTCTATTGCAGTAACTATTGCGATTTGAAAATGTTTATTATAATAAAAAAAATTTTTCTCGGTCCGCTACCTACAACCTAACTAAAAATATTTTTCTTCACAAATACATTGGTCTTTATTTAAGTATCCCTGCTTCATCTATTACTCTACCTAAACAACGTTAGCTAAGAACCGTAATAGTGCATATCATATGGTTTAACCAATTCGCTAACCAATAAACTTTTCTAATTACCAATATTGTGATATTGGTACAAGAGCGCTAACTGACCTCCGCACGGTGACCTCCATTAAAATGATCAACTTGAACTTCACATTTGTAGTTACAGAGGTTACGATGATTTAGCAAGTAGGCATAAATACTGATAATATACCACATATTAAGTCAACCGCAGATTCTACTTGCTTTTTTTAAGGATCACTGTGGAAGCATTACATACATGGACTACACACGTTAGAAAAAAATAACTACAACACTTAATAAAACTATTTTTACGTTGAGTAACTTACAGCATCCAGTATTGGAGTAACTAATCTAAAGCTCCAAAAAATCTGTAATTCGCATTATACTTAGCATACGTTTTGTGGAACGTTGGAAATATTATTTTGAAAATATCAAATGAACAGTAAATTGGGATACCATTGAAATGTTTTTAACAATAAAATCGTTTCATACGACATACAGTGCGAACTATATTTGTGAAATACTCGCATGATAGAGAGATTTATTTATATTAATACTGTTTTGTTATGTTATTTATTTGTATTGTATTATTTAAGCCTATAAGGCTGCGGCTTACTTACATTGACGAATAATGTTTACACAAAAATTTGTTAGCTATAATATCTACATAAACTGTCTAATATTACTTAATTTTGAATAATGGATTCTGATTGTTAGATAAAAGTTTAAATGAAGATATGAAAAATAACAATTTGATTAATTTATTAACACACTCACGCACGCTCGTGCGAGCGCACACACATACGCACCCATGTTTTACAGGCATTTAGAAGTCAAATACACTCTAACGAGAAATTTACTGGTATATTCAGAACGTAGATTGGAAAGGCTTAAAAAATTGGGAGCAAAAATTATATATCAACGGTTTTCTTGTTCATTTGTAGTTCTTTAAGATAATTATGAAACCTTTGTCGTAATACGTTCATAATGAAAACAATAACATTGTATAAAGAAGAACAATAATTAGTGTCAGACAAAAGTTGATAGTTAATAGTTAATGGATGCTAACATGAAAAAAAGATCCCAAAGCCGCAAGCTTCTATAAAAATATGAATAAGGGTTTAAGCATTTTCAACCTTAATTAATTTTTATGGCTTATTTGGCTTTGCATTAAGAAACTTTATAACGAAAAGTGATGTAAAATTAAATTATCTTTTCTTACAAAATTAATCCTTATTCATTGGAAAAATTTGAACTAACACAAATTCCAATTTTGGCGGCCAAATTACGCGTTGTATCAAAAAATTATATAGAAAATAATTCATTTATGTTTTTAAGGCATATTTTTATATATTTGAAATATACAGCTGTTTACGGAATATTTGATAAAACCAAATAAACAATCTTCTCTCCCGCTGGATTTCTTCCAAAATGAGCTCCACACACACACGCACCCAAACACGTACGCACGTAGACACACAACACACGCACTCGCACACCCACACACACACATACGCACACACCTACACACACGCTCACACACGCTCACACGCTCACACCTACACACACACGCACACACATACACACAGACACAACGACGCACCTCCACACACGCGCGCACATATACACATCTATACACACGCGCACACACACCCACATACGTACACACACACACAAACACACACACACACACACACACACAGACACACACACACACGCACGCACGCACGCACGCACGCACGCACGCACGCACGCACGCACGCACGCACGCACGCACGCACGCACGCACGACACACACACACACACACACACACACACACACACATGCATCGGGAAATCCTATTAACATCATCAATTATCGAGTGCAATATAATAAGTGGAAGTTTTAAAAATGGAGACTCAACACACTATTCATCAATTCTTTCTCAGTGTACTAGCGGGATTCAAAATAATCGAATCCCCACAACAGGTCATCTATTTATCTATTAACACAAATACCATTTCAACCATAATACTTAAAATAGTAGAACAAGCCGGATATCTCGTCAATGTTAACGGAGATGTCATAAGGATATGACTACATTTAAAGAAAATATGGTGACGCGGTATAATTCATATGCATGTAACCAGGGCAAGTCAAACTATAGAAGATCGAAGTGTGGTAACGCGAGGGTCACTTGACTTTCGTCGATCATAGCATTGACAGTGTAGAATAGAGCATGCTTACAAAGTCTTAGTTTTACAGTAATACAATGAGTATATTAAACAAAAAAATATCGTTGTTAACGCTATACTAAATTCCGAACTGCACTCCCATCAGCCATGTACTACGAAATTTGGAAACGATGAAATCAGAATACCCATTCAGAAAGACATGTGCACTTTATCATGAGAAAGCTACGTCTACGTAGAGGTAAGATTGTTGAGAGGGAATGGTACTATCTCTAACACCATTCGGTTGGTTAATAAAGGAATTGCATTTTTATTCAGTGAAATTAGATACGAAATGAAAATTTGGGTTGGTTTCCTACATCAAACAGCAAACTAACAAATGCTCTAGGCTATTTTAATGTTTGTGTACCTTTGCGATTGCTACGCGGATTTACTTAAGATTACAACAAAATGATATTGAATATCAGACAAGAATTGGTTTTAATACACAATATAATTCATACCGACGCAGTAATTTCAACTGTGGCGGATGAAGCATTAAAAGTTAACACAGATAACATATATATTGAAATGTTCCACACATCATCCCAGCGTTAGCGGAGGAATTGGCGGTACCGAAGTATATTGATAAAAATGTAAATACTCCAGTAGCACTTAGAAGTTGGGAAACACACATATATCCAGCAGTTCTAACAAAAGATAAACATACATGGGCAATCAAAACATCTATAGGTATAGAAACACCTGGATACATTATTATAGAATTTCGGACGAAGCGAAAGTATAATGTTTCTCAAGATATGAGAAGATTCGATAAATGTGCACTAAAGAATATTATGGTGTTCCTTAACAACGACCATTATCCGTGTGATAATTTAAACGTTACTTAAGATAACAACTGCTTTACTACGTTGTATGAAATGTTTGCTAAATTCCAAATGTCATACTATCAAGGACATGGACAACCATTACTCACACCTAATCAATTTACAACAGTCGAACCATTGATAGTGGTAGACTGCTCGAATCAAAAAAAGGCATTACGCTCTAAAGCAGTGGTATTTTTAGTAGAATTCGATACATCGGCCAACATGCCATCTAACACGAGAGCACACTGTTATAGTCCATGATCGTTTAGATACGTGCAACCTGTTAACCAAACCAATAGGACAGCTGTAATACGATGCCCGTCATAGTAGATGTACAAGGTATTAAAATTTCAAAAGCTTTTACGTCAAAGTAACTTTCAATTTTTCATGGAACACAAGTTACCCACTGTGTGTTTAAACCGCTGTATACATGACATACGTTAAATGAATCAAGCCACTTGGTTAATGCATAACCAGTACTGTATAAAATGGGAAGAGGGGCAAACACCACCACACCAATTTCTAGAAATCCTTAGTCGATTAATTCATCCAACAGATACTATCTACGTCAAGGGTAGAGGGAGAGCGGATTACATCAGAACATTTGTGACCCAGTCCGTTCTTGATCTTGATGAACATCCTACTCTTCCTGCCTTGCAGCCAGTTTGTTACTATCATTGTCAATCATTATGTCACTGTGCTCTGTCTAATGTATACTAGTTGTAAGATAAGCATGTATTTCAGTAAATCTTATACACTTTTTTTAGTAAAAAAAATTTAAATACTCATTTTATTCATTTTTTCTATATATCACCATAATACTACATTACGGATACATGTCTGGATGATTAGTGCCTAAGTAATATATATATATATATATATATATATATATATATATATATATATATATATATATATATATATATATACCGTGTCCTATATACAAAATGTTTTGTGTGGATCTCGGAATCGGTAATAGATAGAAAGTCGATTAAATAGGACTAGGACAAAAGTTGCGCATTAGAGGGAACGTATTTATGGTGTTCGTAGAACTCAGATATCTTCATTTTTGAGATATTTGAAAGAAAACTGAAATTTTCGTGTTTCGTTTTTTTTTTTTTTCTAACCGTATTTGAAGAGCTATCAAAAAAAACGAAAGCATATTCTAATGGCCACTTTTTCTACTCTATTAAATCGTATCATCCAATTTTTATTCAGCGTTTCGTATCATAGCAACCATCAACTGTACTTTTTAAATACAAGAAAAAATTGTTTTTAACCTATTTAAATTCTCTCTTTGATTATGATTTCAACGACACATCACACTTTATATTTTTGTGCGTTTCGAACGAGAAAATTCATTTGCAATGTAAAAATCGAGAACACACGGTTTTTAAGGATAAAAGTATTATTAGAAACATTAGGTAACTTTAAATTACTACAAAAAAATTAAAGTATAAGCAAAATAAAACCAGATTAGATAACTATCGTACAAAACAATCTAGTCTATGTTCAAACATGTCACCTTCATATTCCAAACACACATTGCAACTCGCACAATTTCGTCCATTACATGTTTAAGAATGTTTGGTGTAATTTTCCTGAATGCTGCATTCACCTCTGCTCTCAATTCTGCAATATTGTCAAATTTTTTCCAGTATACTTGTTCTTTGATGAACCTCCATAAGAAAAAATCCAATGGGATGATATCCGGTGACCTTGCAGGCCAACGAACAATACCCTTTGCAGCAATCACACTATTGTTAAAGTTTTCGCTAAATAGTTGATAATTGTGGGGAGGCGCACCATCTTGCTGGTACCAAATGTTTCTACTTTCCGCTAATGGAATATTGTAACATTAAAAGCGACTGCCAAAGTATAAACACTAAAACTGGGCCAACTTATAACATTAAAACAAAAGCGATGATGTAATGTAATAAACAATTTGTAATTGTTCGAATGATCTTAATTAATATAACAAATTACCAAATATTAATCGCTACTGCCGTCAGCTCAATCGGTAAATTGAGATAGGGGAGAGTTCTAATTTAGAGTTTAATTAACGTACCTGAAATACTGCATGCTTCTCATCTGCTTAATTATTTTCACTTATACTTAATTAATAAGAAAAATATGTAATGTAAATAAAAACAATAAAATGATACCTCGGGCTCCAAGCTATTTTTAAAAATACGTTACGTTATTGGAACAGCTAAACCAAGTTTATTAATAATAATACAACAATAATCAAAATGAAAATAAAATTACAAGACACACTAAAGTTTATTTAATATCCAATTGTAATGGAAAAGTCTTAACTCTATTCGTTAATTACTAAAAAATCATACCTTTAAACAGTTCTGTATATGTATTAATTACCACTGGTGACACATGAAACGGAACGGTCAACTAGATGAAATAATTATAGCATCATTGAGGTGCAATCTCCAGATCTAAGGTTACCAGCCACACCACAATGGAATTATCTTGATAATTTATTCTTAATAATTTGAATCCATAATAATCAATGCATAAACCAAGTAAAATAAGGTAGTTAATAAATGGTACTTTAAAAGTAAAAATTAAAAATTAATTCCATTACAATTAAAAAATATATGCATTATTAAAGTATGCAAAAGGTGTAAACGTATAATATATAAAAGTGTTACAAAGTAAGTAAAGGTGAGTAATTAAAAGTAAAAAAAATAAAAGTGCCTAAAAAAAAGCAAAGGCTTTAGTTTTAACTATAATGAGAAAAAAATAACTTACCATCTATCGATGGCACTTTCCACAAATATTTAGGGAAAATTCCCCACTACTACATGCTGCATGCTATTACATTTAGCAACAAGTGGATTGAAAGAAACCTTTCAGAATAACTCAAATGAGTATTTCCCCCTAAAAGTTTTCCTGCGTTGCGCGTATACAATAATTTAAATCCAAATTTTTTAAGAAAGGGAACTATAACTCTTTATGAAATATTACACCCAAAAGATATGTTCTACGAAATGCCAATTAAATTGCCATTCTCAATTCTACATATTAATAATTTAAAACTTTTCTAATATTACGCCAAATAAATGAACGATTCTTAAATTAATGTACTTTTTAATACAACCACAAAAAAAGGTTGTTACAATATCATCTAGTAATTCTTCGATTTCATTAGCCAACATCTGTAAATAGCGTTGTGATGTGAAGGTACCTTCAAAAAATATCGGTCATATAACTCGTCTCCCCAGAAATCCATACCAAACATTAAAACCGAATAGATTTTGATTTCGTAATGATCGTGCACAAAACTGATTATGGGTCGACCAATAATGCTGATTTTTTCTGTTAAATACGCCAATGTTGCTAAAATATGTTTCATCAAACCATAGGATATTAGAAGGAAAGTATTCGCCGTCATCGCATTTTCTAGTTAGCCATTCACAAAAAACCGGATGCTATCGCCGGGCAATAAAGTTAGACACATCTTGTATTTGTGAGGATGGTATTTTTCCTTAGAGAGTATTCTTTATACTGTTGATCTCGGAATGTTATGTTCTTTTTCAATAACTCTAGTAATTGTATCATCCTCAGAATCGCCAACAAAACATTTAATTGATTAACTTCATTTACATGCTTATTGCGATAGTTCACAGATTTTTTAAAAGATCCATGTTCTTTCAGATTGCCTACCACACTATTAAATATCGCTTTGTTTGGTTGTCGACGTTCTGGAAATTTCAGTAAATATCCACTTTGTGCATCATCTGTATTTTTGCGACTTTCAGTAAAAAATGTGCCATTAATATTTTAAAATACACTAATTTCTTTTGAATAAAACCAATATTTACTTCTGACAACTTTTTGCACAAGTTTATTGTGTATTCAACCACAGAATTGTTCTGTTATTTAACTGTTCATTAGTTGACATGACAATAAAGAAGAAAAGCAAGGCCTACTTAAAGGCTGAATGATATTAGTGATGTAAATAATGCATTTTAATATTTTTATATTCTGAATGCCTATGAGTATAAAACTCTTAATTTAAAATTGATTGTAACTGATTCGATAGTTTGTTTTTATTAAAAATCACGAAAAATATTTTTTGCAGTAATTTAAAGTTACCTAATGTTCGTAATAATACTTGTATCCTTAAAAACCGTGTGTTCTAGATTTTGACATTGAAAATGAATTTTCTCGTTCGAAACGCATCAAAAATATAAAGTGTGATATATCGTTGAAATCAAATATCTCAAAAATGAAAAAAGATATTTGAGTTCTGCAAACGCTATAAACACGTTCCCTCGAATGTGCAACTTTTGTCCCATTCGACATTCTATCTCTTACCGTTTCCGAGATCCCCATACAAAAAATTTTTATATGGGATACGATGTATATATACACACATAATTTTACAAAATTTGGTGTACAGGGATGAGAAATTCAAAGTTGTGAATGATTTTGTTGTATCTCCTAGAGAGCGTCACGAGCAATGATTAGGACACTTTTGGTACGAAAGTATACTTTGTTGAAGTCGCTAGAAGTAACCATTTCCTGATCTTAAAGCTGATGACGTATGTAAATAGTCAAAGTGAATGGAAAGCTATAACAAGGTAATGCATTTTTAAGAATTTGGGTAACGTAAAAATTTTTTTCATGTTTTTGTGGTTTTACTTCCTTGTTTTTAAGAATAAAAAATAAGAGGAATTTTAACATAAAGATTGAATTGAAAACAAATGTAAATACAAAAATGTCATAAAAAAAAATTCCGCCGTTTTCACGAATGCAAAAATATACGAGGCGCAGAAAATTAAAATTAATCCTTTGCATAATTTCTTCATTATCTCGAAGATTATTTGCTGCGTCCTGAAGACGCAATATACCAATGTAGAATATACCGATATGTTGTTGGTTTTGGATATTGGAAAGGAAATACTGAGTGTGCCAGAGTTCACAATGTGTCAAACAAGGAAATATATGTTACGTTTCCCAAACAACTTTCGACTCACTTTGACCATCTGCATGAGTCATACGTTTTAAATGCGTTTTTCCCGAAAAGGTTGCTTCTAACGACTTCAATAAAGTATACCTTTCTTAACTGGAAATGATAGTCAAAAAGATTTATCAAGCCCAAAATGACATATACCGTGGTACAACAAAATTATAGTGATTTTAAAGTCTCCTAATCGTCGCTTGTGACGCCCTCTAGAGATACAACAAAATTGTTCAGAAATTTTAATTTTTCAGCCCAAAAACCGCTGTATACTAAATTTCTTGAAATTAGCTCGAATTAGTCGAAGGATATAAAAGAAAATGTGGTTTATTTGGACACTTTTGGACAAAGGTAAGTTTAGTTCAATCGACCTATTTTAAGGTGTACTCTATGTGAAAGAGCGTTGTAAAGACCTTTCCGGGACAACCTGTGTATATATAATTATTTAGATAAATTCCTAGAAGTGTGTCCTATATAGCATTTATGACAATTATCAGGTAGAATAATATCTCATAAAAGT
>JARFJB010001256.1:1247500-1270000 GCA_036346205.1 Vesta saturnalis
AGTAGATCAGTAAAAATAGCTCATTACTAGAGATTACGTTAACACAACTAATATGAAGTCAAACACAAACTCAACTTGGCTATACCTAAATGCTTTGGAGGTAGAAAAAGAACTGTGATAGATGTATCATTTACAAATAATTCAAATATAACAAACGGTAATGAACAATCTTCGCAAAGTACTGTAAAAACGTCATCAATAACCAAAATGAACAACTACACGTACAGTCAATATTTACGACAATAAACGAAAATAAAAAATGTTTATAGTTGATCAAATGGTACAAACAAAAAGCAACATCTGGCAACGTAAGCGCAAAGTAGCGATGTTACTCAATATCCACAAACCAGAACACATCGTTTGGAGAGAAAATGTAATAAAACACAATACAGTAGGCATCCCGCAGAGATCCGAATTAAGGGCTATACCATTTATTACCTATACGAATAGACCATATTAACAACCATTCCTGAACGTAAGTGATCTCAATATTTCAAATATTGCAGAGAATCGTTCGTTTTAAGGCAGTTAATTGAAACAAATTATAATAACCTTATATTTTATTTTTCGCAATCTTTGATCTTTCGAAAGAGTGACTCTTCCTTCTAATCGAATAAATCTCCAGATAATTCTGTTTGCTGTGAAAAATGAATTATTTTTTCAGAGAATCGTTTATTAATGGTAGTTATTAAGCAATTCCAAACCATGCATTAATTGGGTCTATTAGTACACTATTTTAATGAAGTTAATAGAAGGTCCTGCGTTGATTTGTATGAAGCATCTAACAATGCATTGGGTCACAGTAACGGGAACTGTCAGAAATAGAAACAATTCAGGCGTTCTTTACTTTCATTACGCGATGGCAGTCTGATCGATATAAAGTTTTGAGTTTGGAAAAACAAGCAAATGAAAGAAAGCCATTCTCTGAAAAATATTGTAATCTACTCGGATATTAATGCGCTATTAACGATCTTCACTTTTTCTAAAACGTCTTAGCGTTAATCGCCTTCATTAATACACGTGTTACTTAAATAACTATTAAACAAAACCGAATGCCTGTATGGTGCACAAAATATAATTCCTTTTAAATAAAATTTTTAAATAACCTTTATACAAATCACCCACTTTATTAATCCTCCATAAGAATTTGAACAGATACGTAACAAGATTTTTCTCGTCATTTATTTTTATGAGCGAGCAGCTTGCGTAATAGTTTGTTTTAGATTGAGAAGAAAAACTAGGTAACTAAATTTACTTTATCTTAATACCGCCTGACTATTTTTGATATAAATCAATATTCAGGAAACGGTTTTATAAAAACTCATTGGTTTTATGTGTCTAAAGAGAACAGACTTCTATACGAGAATTCCCTAGACTACAGCTACATATATATATATATATATATATATATATATATATATATATATATATATATATATATATATATAATATATATATATATATATATATATATATATATATATATATATGAGATACGCTTCTTGCCTTTTATATATTATAGTTTAAAATATACCTTTAAACAAGGATCCCTAAGAAAACAGCGAATCACAATTGCCCACGTTTGTAGTATCTTAATAGATCATTGACTTACACGATTTGTCTAATAAACTTAGGTGCGAGATAAGAGTTACAAAGATGTCTTAAGATCTAAGCATAACTGATACCGAATAATAATTACATTTAAAAAGTATATAGGTTACTTTGCGGGGCTGTTAATCAATAACTAGAGAAGAATATAGTGTTTTTCATCTCGAATTCAAGTTTGACACACGAGCTTGGCGAGTGTGATAATTGAATGAGAGTTGAAGAAACACTTTCTTTTCGTTTCGTAACTCATTAATGAAATTCGCTACACAACCTGGCATGTATGAAGTGAGTAATGTACACTTAGCAATGTCCTTTTTTGGGATAGTTTCAGTTCAATTCGTTTTTGTGGTTTTATAGGTTAAAAATGTTAAATTAAGTAGAAATTAACCCCATAGGTTCATCTTCACTCTTCATTACTAATAAAAAAATGTAATGAACCTAACAATAATTTATACAATATGACAGTTCTACAATTACATTTGGTTTTTTAGAGTTTCCACCACATAACCGCTGCTAATGATCACTATATTTTTACTAAAATATATCACGCAAAAAAAAATGGACACGGGTATTTACACATTTTAAATGTAATGACTAACGTGGCAACCTTCTTTTTTACCCTCCTCTCTAGAGAAGAGAATCCTATTTTCCCCGCCCTTTTTAGAGACGAAAACAAATGTTTTAAAGGCAGTTTTAGAAAGAACTGTTTCTATTATGTAAGACCATAACAACTTGAAAAATCTGGAACACTGGAACTGTGGCAGGACCTGTAACAAAGCGATAATCATACACGATCGTCGCTGATAATAATAGCTAGGTTATTGAAACGTGTTCAGGGTTTTTTATTTTTTATTTTTGTGGTACGTGGGAGCATTTTGTTTGTTACGACCATAATATTAGTTTTTTAAACGCCTCTGTGAAAGTTACTAAGTTCATTTTTTACGATTCAGGAAAACAACATAATCAAAATGAATACTCAAAACAAAAAAAAGTATACTCTTTAGCCTTACTTCGTGGAACTCCATATTGAATAACACCGATGATTTAAATACAATATAATTCCACAATTTATTTTATATAATTATTTCTCAACGCGATTGAATACAATTATCGAGAGAATATATATATATATATATATATATATATATATATATATATATATATATATATATATATATATATATATATATATATATATATATATATATATAATATGTCAAATAATACCAAGTAGTTGTGGTAACAAATCATTAAGGTAAAACAGCAAACCTGATATATTCTGTATTTAAAATAATATCTGCTAAAGTTGAGTCTATAAGATCAACCTGGTCATTCATTAAATGTACTTTCTGTTTATGTTCATAAATTTCGAATGTTTCCAAAACATCTAGTTTGTCTTTTTTATTATAAAAGGTAAAAATATTTTATGAAGTCATAAGGCGATTGTTTAACATTAGATGTTTGGCATAATTTGATTTGTAACATCTAATGTGTTCTTTTTATCTAATATCAAAAGTGTTTGCCCAATATAAACAGAATTACAGAATGTGCAGTTCAAATTATAAATACCCAACTTCAAAATATCGTTAGTTGAATATTCGGCATTAAGTAAACGTTTAAGAACATTGGTATTAGTTTTGAAAGCTACTTTGTAATTTTTGTTCTTTTGTAATATGTGAGTTACTTTTTCTGATATTTTTCCACAGTACAAAATTTCAGTGTTAATTGGCTAAATGCTTTTGATAGATAATTTGTATTCTTGATTTTTAACAAAAGTGTCGATTATATTTGAAAGGTAACCATTTGCTTGCACAATTTGTGTTATAATTAACATTTCTTTATTGAAATTTGTTTGGTTGAAATAATTAGCAGTTCGCTCGATATTTATGAGTTGCACCTGGGATAACTATTTTTCCTCTATAATAAGGGAAACTAAATGTCGGCGTGTCGATATTCACCTACAAACCATTTTTCCTATATGTACATTTTTTTAAATCGCACTAAACGAAATTACTCCAATAAAAGGGGTTAGGCACTCAATAATGCGTAACTTCTACGGAATTTCACTAATACATAAGTACTATTAGTTCGATAAAAAATCTGCAATTTACAAAAACAAACATACATGCACCTAATCCAAATAGAGACAACTTGAATGCCAATCTACCCGCGAACCAACAATTGCACTATTAGCTAGTTGAGCAGAACCATCGCTCTGCCTAGAACAAAAATTCTATGACAATAAAAACGCAACTAAACGTGTTATCAAGGCCCACTTAGACATTGTAACCTGAACTTAATTAAACAATGTTCGATGTCTGCCATTCCGAATGGAGCAAATAAATTCATAAATACTTCGACGAAAGCTGCTCTTACCTACTACCTCGACCACTCCTTACGGCAACTTACGTAATACACATTTTTAAAAACAAACAGTATCGTCTAGTCTACCTATTTACAATAATGAAACCAATAGCTGCACTTATCAAGCCTCCATCAAAACAAACTCTACAAACTTAATTAACCGGGGCTTGATAACGCATCTCACATACGTTTTCAAAATTCCAATTTAATTATATTTTCCACAATAAATATCAAACAAAACAAATATTTGTCCACGAAAACGCTACCTCATACGTAAATAATAAAAGTTAAAAAAACCCAGCACAAAAAATTATGCTTTTAAAACCTGGAAAAAGTAAACAAATTTTCTTGAATCAGAGCTAAGACCAGACTCGATCAAGTCACCTTTCAAGCAAAAAAAAAAAATAAGTCAAAACCTCAAATAAATAGTAAAAAATCCCTTCAGCGCCTAGAAAAGAGCTGATGATCTTCAAACGGCTGGTCACATTTCTTGAATCATAGTTACGAACAGTTTCGATCAACTCACGTTTCAAACAATTTTAGAATACTCAAATATTATACACACGAGACACAAGGCACGAACTTGTAGCTACTGACGAAACTCGTAATGAAACTGTGAGTTTCTTCAAAAACGTGCAACATCTTATGTTTAGAACAACAAAATTTAAATCGACAAATCGACGGAATATTTCTGTTAACTCCAATAAACACAAGTAATTCTCTCCTGAAATCCCCACCTCCGTGATAACCAATTCCCCAGGTTGGCCGATAGTGATATCTCGACCTCTCTTAACAAAGAACGACTTATATTTCAGCAGGAAGCCACGTACCTTGAAATTCTTTTTAAAAGAACTCTAAACTTACTGATCGAGCAAGCTTACTGGGTGCCATCCAGGTCCATTCGGAAGTGGTTACGTCAAAATATTAGCAACTGCCTACAAGACTTACAAACGTCCTGTTTAGATTCCCCATACACACCCTTGTATACAAACATCAAACCTAATAACCGTTCCACCATGGCCTCGTATAGACGTTGAAACATTTGAAAGTATTTTAATAATCCCTCTAATAATAGTTCAAACAACGTTGATTTTGGCTTACGTGAATCACATAAAGCTTGCTTACTACGTTTAGTAACGTCAGAGTATGTCGGATGTCTGTGCGGATAATGGTAATACTGATCAACACATTTGTGATTGATCTGTTTAAACAAAATTGTGTTTTTGCATTAGTATACTTATTATTTAATTACTATCGTTTCGGTTTATAGGACTGTCACAGGTTTTCTATTACATTTCTGTGTTAGAGGAGTTTACGTCACATTTCTTTAACTTACCGTACTTCCACTACGCCGAAGTAATTTTTAATGTAATTATGTTTTATCTGAGTATCTGTGACAACTAGTAATATAAACAACATATTAATATTTATTACATTTCTAATACATTTTGTTTGTAGGAGCAATATTTGAACAAGGAACTGATGAAGTTCAAACGGCATTCAAGTTTGCCATGCTTACGCATAATCAAAACGTGACAGGGCGACGTTTTGAGCTTCAGGCCTACGTAGATGTTATTAATACTGCAGATGCTTTCAAACTTTCAAGATTGAGTAAGTATTTTTTAAGTATCGTATATTAAACAACTAACGCAACGTGCATAATAAACTAGAATCGACTTAAGTTTGAATTAATTTTTGTTCAAGATTAGTGTTAGGGTATCTAGCTTAATTTGAATTCAAACTGGGTTCGTCAAAAGCGGTACAGCGTTAATTAAATTTTGAATTAGAATTATGTTACTCTCGAGTTTATGTTTACGTTTCTTGCCGCATTATTACGTATTAATCAATATTTTCCGTATTCTGAGTAAGTGATAATGGCACTTGTGTTTACGCAATTATGAAAACAATAAGTATTTTCTACAACAAATGAAATTGTAGTGATTCTCTATTCAAACGTATACGGTACGAATCAGATATAATAATTAACCCTTTCAAGTTATACGTCGCATTAAATAATTTAAATTTTTAACCCATTTTGCTTCACACCCTACTAATTTATTTCATTTACATTTACATTTTTGGAAATAAATCTAAAACTCAGGAATCAATTCCTTCTGGTATAATCTAAAAACTATTTGGTCTATACATTATGATCAAGTTGTACAAATAAGATTTTATCGGCTTAAAGTTTCATCTTTAATTTTTATTTCATAGTTAGCAAATGGATTATACATTTTAAATAACAGTTTAACATAATATACAGTCTCGACATTTTCGCTTTTCCGATATTAATGTGTTGCTCTGGAGAAGCTAGCTAGTTCAACGGAACATAATTTTACGTGTATTAATGGATAATGAAGGAAATGAAACATTTTATCTCAAATAAAACTTCTAGCAACCAAAATAATAGATAGTTTCAACTAATACACACATGCCAAAATGTGTGTGTGTGTGTGTGTGTGTGTGTGTGTGTGCGTGTGAGTGTGTGCGCACGCGCGGGTGTATTTGTGTGTGTGAGTCTGCGGCTGCGTCTGTGTCTGCGCCTGCGTCTGTGCCTGTGCCTGTGTCTGTGTCAGTGTACGTGTCTGGGTCTGCGTCTGCGTCTGCGTCCGCAACTGCATCTGCGGCAACACATGGGCCCACGCCTACCCATGTCCTTCTTCCTGCCCTTGCCCTGTCCCTGGCCTTGTCCCTGTCCCTGCCCCTTACCATGTCCCTGTCCCTGCCCTGTCCCTGTCTTTGTCCCTGTCCCTGTCCCTGTCACTGTCCCTGTCCTTGTCCCTGTCCCTGCCCCTGTCCCTGTCCCTGTCCCTGTCCCTGTCCCTGTCCCTGTCCCTGTCCCTGTCCCTGTCCCTGTCCCTGTCCCTGTCCCTGTCCCTGTCCCTGTCCCTGTCCCTGTCCCTGTCCCTGTCCCTGTCCCTGTCCCTGTCCCTGTCCCTGTCCCTGTCCGTGTCCCTGTCCCTGTCCCTGTCCCTGTCCCTGTCCCTGTCCCTGTCCCTGTCCCTGTCCCTGTCCCTGTCCCTGTCCCTGTCCCTGTCCCTGTCCCTGTCCCTGTCCCTGTCCCTGTCCCTGTCCCTGTCCCTGTCCCTGTCCCTGTCCCTGTCCCTGTCCCTGTCCCTGTCCCTGTCCCTGTCCCTGTCCCTGTCCCTGT
Source organism: Vesta saturnalis (assembly GCA_036346205.1). NCBI lineage: Eukaryota > Metazoa > Arthropoda > Insecta > Coleoptera > Lampyridae > Vesta > Vesta saturnalis. The sequence continues at coordinate 1,254,624 of JARFJB010001256.1, forward strand.
CCCTGTCCCTGTCCCTGTCCCTGTCCCTGTCCCTGTCCCTGTCCCTGTCCCTGTCCCTGTCCCTGTCCCTGTCCCTGTCCGTGTCCTTGTCCCTGTCCCTGTCCCTGTCCCTGTCCCTGTCCCTGTCCCTGTCCCTGTCCCTGTCCCTGTCCCTGTCCCTGTCCCTGTCCCTGTCCCTGTCCCTGTCCCTGTCCCTGTCCCTGTCCCTGTCCCTGTCCCTGTCCCTGTACCTGTCCCTGTCCCTGTCCCTGCCCCTGCCCCTGCCCCTGTCCCTGTCCCTGTCCCTGCCCCTGTCCCTGTCCCTGTCCCTGTCCCTGTCCCTGTCCCTGTCCCTGCCCCTGCCCTGTACCTGTCTCTGTCCCTCTCCCTGTCCCTGCCCCGTCCCCGTCCCCGTCCCCGTCCCCGTCTCCCGTAATTCAAAATTATTTAAATATCAGACTTGGATACACCAGTTGCTTCCTTTATTTCTTTTGCATAACCCTATACGTTTATTCCCTTTCCCTCTCTATCTTGTTTGATATATGCCTTAGAGCGGAGCTTGATAAATGGTCTGCGTTCTACTAAATTTTATTTAAGGCGGGCAAATAAGTCTGGGAAGGATTGCCGTCTCTCTGGATATCTAATATGAACAAAAAGAACTAAGATATAATCCTAACCATAGCGTTCAAAATACTTTACCTTTGGAAATATAATTCCGAAGCTTCTTGGAGATTTTCATTAGATTCTATAAAACAAACCAACATATCATGCTTTTCATTATTTCCGTAAACGCCAATATTGTGAAACAAGAAATTAAATATAGAATATAGTAAAATATAAACACCAAAAATATTTTACTAATAATCAAAAACTGACCAAACCGCAAAGTGTTTGATAATTTGCTTTTTTAATCCAAACAAGATACCCATGGTCTACTACCTACTAATGGCACAACCGAGCTGGTAGCGTAGTGGCGACACGATCTGCTTAGCATTTGGGAGGTAATGGGTTCGATTCCCGTTACCGTCCACCTTGTATGAGGTTTTTTCAAGGGGTTTTCCTCATACACATGTAACGGCATGGTCATTACGTATATGCACACCATGTGCGGCTGCTTAGGCGAATTCTGGGGTAGTATTTTCCCCCTCAGAACCCTAACTCCGTTCTTTCCGATCCTATCCTAACCACACCCATCCTTAATCCCACCATGCATATATACGTAATGTATGTATGTATGTTGGGAATCAATGATCGTGGCTGAAGGAGCTCGGAAAGCTCGAACAGCCCGCCCTCTACCTTGGGGTGGGAATGAAATAGCTTTCTGTTCTTAGGAAGAAATTTGAAAATCCTTTTTAATTTATCCTTAATTTCCTTACTAATGGGACACAAAGAAAATTTTAGAAAATATTAAATTCTGAGCTTGTTTTTATAAATAGTTGTATATAATTATATAAATTATTATACTCAATTATGTTTCTGGAAAGCCCACAATATGTCTAATAAATATAAGAAATAATATGCAGGGTGTTTCATTTAAAAAAAAAACAAAAGTTTGCTTCATAACTAAAAAACCGAAGGTGTTAGAAAAAACTGACTACGGTAACGGATTCTACGGAAACATTCTATAGGAATACATTTTAACTTCTTCATTAAGTTTAAAGACGACTGAGAAACGAAGGGCGCTCCCCTCAATTCCACCCGTATTCAGAAATATAAGAGTTGTAAAAATTTGCTGGCGCCAATCTTAATTTCACAGAAAATTATCACACTGCGCGAAACCGAAACACTCATGTTTTGAAAATATAGGAGTATACCCTGCAAAAGTGCCGAAATTAGGATACCCCGTACGTGTAGCTGTGCGTGAGCGATGCAATATCAGAGAAACAATTTTGTTTAAATATAATGCTAAATAGCAAATTTCTTGTCTTTTTTAATCAAAATCACACTTCAGACAACTACCGATCACTCCATACGCTAATTACTGCATACGTTATTACGTACGCTGTTAAACAGTGTGAGTAGCGGTCGCAAATTAAAAAAACCTAGTAATTTAAATATCATTATCAAAGTCACCCTGAAGTCAATTTCATCCTATTTCTCGGTAATATACGTATGTATATCAAATAAAAAGAATGACACAGTTTAATATAGAGATATTATTCAAATGCTTAAAGCACAAAACTGTGAAATAGCCGATCAACGCAACTAACATGAAACCACAGTAACAAAACACTTATAATACATAATTAGTAGCTCGGTACGGCCCCGAAGTCAAACAACTTTTCAGAAAGCTTGAACATCGATGAACAAGCTAGCACTAAGGAGAACCACCTAACCTTCCCCTGCAACGCCGTGAAATTCCAGCGCGAACATCAATCCGACGAGATTAGAGAAACCATTTGAAATCGAGAAATCACAACAAGATTTGATAGATATGATGGGTTCACTATCAACCATTAGTGAGCAATCCGAATCACAGAGAAACTCAAGCATGTAGGCTTAGTACGTGGACGATACTCGTAGTTTGTCAACGAAAGCATAACCTAGATGTAAAATGCTTGTACATAGAGCACAAACAATATGAAACCATATAAGCAGAATGGACAGAGAACCTCAATAACCCATTAAACAAGACCAGACAATGCAAGCAACAAAGATACATTGGCCATAAATCACCAATGTTCAGAATACAACAGAACACAAACACACAATGAAGACGAGAAGAAAGAATTGTGTAACATAATGAATTCAATAGCAGACAACATGGTAGAAGACAGATACCATCAAGTGAGAACACAGGAACATGAAGAAATGTCACATACGGCGATAACAATCTAGAATCGTCGAACATGTGAACGACACCGCATCTAATGGGATAACATACAGATTGTGCAAAGGAAGAGAACAAACTCGTCGAAACATACATACGCACTAGCAGAAATCCAGTTAGCCAGCTAGTGGAAATGAAACCCATTTGGATTGATTCCAATAATGCGCGAAGAGCTTACACCTGCGCAATAAGTTACGGTGCAACATGCGCAATAAACTTCTGCGCAACCACGAAAAAGTTACATATATATATATATATATATATATATATATATATATATATATATATATATATATATATATATATATATATATATATAATATATATATATATGGGTTTCATTTCCACACTAGCTTGGCTAACTGGATTTTCTGCTAGTGCGATGTATGTGAGTTTTCGACGAGTTGTGTTCTCTTCCTTTGCCACAATCTGTATGTTATCCCATTAGATGCGGTGGTCTTCGTTCCAGACATGTTCGACGATTCTAGATTTTTATGTTTCGCCTTGCGGACGTTGTTCTTATGTTCCTGTGTTCTCACATTGAGTGGTCTACTGCTCTCTACCATGTATGCTCTGCAGAATTCACATGCTAGGCTGTATACACAATTCTTTCAATTCTGATCTTCATTGTGTGGTTTGGTTCTGTTTAGTATTCCCCTGAACATTCTGGTCGATTTTATGGCAATGCGTATCTTGTATTTGCTGCATATCCTTCGCATTTTGTCTGAGGTACCTTGTTTAAATGGATTTATTGCTGTATATTGGGGTTCTTCTTTTTCGGTTACCCATTCCCTGCTTAGGTTAGGTGTTAGATCGGGGTAGCCATTTTCTCTGAGTGTTTTAGCGATATTTTTTTTTTCTTTGTTCAAGTCCTCTTGTTCTAAGCATATTGTTTTTGCTCTATCGTACAAGCATTTTACATCTAGGTTATGCTTGTCGTGTTGACAAACTACGAAAGTATCGTCCACGTACTAAGCCACATGCTTGGTTTCTCTGTGAATTCGGATTGCTCACTATGGGTGATAGTGGGGAACCCATCAATATCGCAAACTCTTGTTGATAGAATTTGTCTTCTACCTGGAAACGTGTAGTTCTAACGCATATTGCCAGAAGTTCCATTATTGTGTTTACCGAGAGTTGCGTGCCTTTGTCTAACGTTTCATCCTTATCTAGCGTGTCCCTTATGATAGTTAGTGCTTTATCAAAGGGCACATTTGTGAATAGGTTCACAATGTAGAAACTTACCAGTATTTCTTTGTGGTTTGGTTGGAAGTTTCTGATGGTTTCCACGAAGTGCTGCGTATTCTTGATTATGGACTCGGTTTTCCCGATATGGGTGTGCTGATGCCTAGCATATGGTGTGATAATGGGTGACAAGGTGAATTTCTCGAGCTCACAATTGGTCTATTGATGTATTGGTTCTTTCTTCTCCTTCATTAGCTTTTCGAGTTTCTTCTGCTGAGTTTCCTTGTGCATTGCCTTAGTCTTCGAATGTTTACTTCTGGTAGCCGTATTTATCCTATCAAAGTCTTGTTCGTTCACTCGATTTCAAATGGTTTCTCTAATCTCGTCGGATTGATGTTCGCGCTGGAATTTCACGGGCGTTGCAGGGGAAGGTTAGGTGGTTCTCCCTTAGTGCTAGCTTGTTCATCGATGTTCCAAGCTTTCTGAAAAGTTGTTTGACTTCGGGGCCGTACCGAGCTACTAATTATGTATTATAAGTGTTTTGTTACTGTGGTTTCATGTTAGTTGCGTTGATCGGCCTATTTCCACAGTTTTTGCTTTAAGGATTTGAATAATATCCCTATATTAAATTGTGTCATTCTTTTTTATTTGATATACATACGTATATTACCGAGAAATGAGGTGAAATTGACTTCAGGGGTGACTTTGATAATGATATTTAAATTACTAGGTTTTTTTTAATTTGCGACCGCTACTCACACTGTTTAACAGCGTACGTAACTAAACCGTATGCAGTAATTACGTATGGAGTGATCGGAGTATGTCTGAAGTGTGATTTTGATTAACAAAAAGGCAAGAAATTTGCTATTTAGCATTATATTTAAACAAAATTGTTTCTCTGATATTGCACGCTCACACGCACACTCACACGTACGGGGTATCCTAATTTCGGCACTTTTGCGGGGTATCTCCCTTATTTTCAAAACATAGAGTGTTTCGGTTTTCGCGCAGTGTGCTATTTTTCTGTGAAATTAAAGATGGCGCCAGCAGAATTTTTACAACTCTTATGATTTCTGAGATACGGGGTGGAATTGAGGGGGACGCCCTTCGTTTCTCAGTCGTCTTTAAACTTAATGAATGTCATGTGTGTTATATCATTTTTACTTTACAACCTACACATCCATATGTAGCTGTCGAAGGTTATTCAATCGACTGTTTTTTCACTATCGCTAAATCCACTTATTCGCTCATTTTACAACTTTTGGCCAAGTTTCGCCAAGATCGTTTATGTGTGTGAGTGGTGTGTGTGTGTGTGTGTGTGTGTGTGTGTGTGTGTGCGCGCGCGCGTGTGCGTGTGCGTGTGCGTGTGCGTGTGCGTGTGCGTGTGCGTGCGCGTGCGCGTGCGCGTGCGTGTGCGTGTGCGTGTGCGGGTGCGTGTGTGTGTGTGTGTGTGCGCGCGTGTGCGTGTGCGTGTGCGTGTGCGTGTGCGTGTGCGTGTGATTGTACGTGTGGGTGTACGTGTGCGTGTGCGTGTGCGTGCGCGTGCGCGTGCGCTGGCGTGCGGTGTGCGTGTGCGTGTGCGTGTGCGTGTGTGTGTGTGGGGGGCGAGGGGGTTAGGTGTGTGTGCGCGTGTGCGTCTGCGTGTGCGTGTGCGTCTGTGTCTGCGTGTGCGTGTGCGTGTGCGTGTGCGTGTGCGTGTGCGTGTGCGTGTGCGTGTGCGTGTGCGTGTGTGTGTGTGTGTGTGTGTGTGTGTGTGTGTGTGTGTGTGTGTGTGTGTGATAAACCAAGTCCTGTAGTACCTGATGCCCTGCTTTATTATTTGCTACCTATTTCCCAAACGTTTAATAACCGTATTACAAATCAATATTATTGTGGTCAGGAAATTATTCTTAATACGATCCCCTGGGAGTTCATACCACGAGAGGAATGTACAAGAATTACTGAAGGACGTTACTATTTTCGACGGTGGTTGCGGTCCCGAAGATATAATAACTTTACGACGTACCCCAAAGTTAAAACCTCCCTCTTCTCGAGATAGTAGTGGTCTGCAAGTTAATCTTAACATAATCCTCTCGGAGTTTGTATTGCGAGAGAAGCCTAGACGAATCAGTAAGTGACATTATTATCAACTGTGGTTGCTGCTCTGAAGAGGTAATAACTTCACGACGAGTACTGTAACTCAATTAATTCGTTCTTGATACGATCTTCTCGGAGTACTCACAACGAGGGTAGTGTCAGGAATTTCTGAGTGACATTATTATCATTGACGGCGGTTAAGACCACGCAAACAGTAATTTTACGAAGCAAGTTCGATCCGCATCAACCTACCTTTTACCCTAACATACGCCTCCACCACCCAACTCTAGCAAATCCACCATGGCCACTAATATAAAACACCTATCCCGATTCATTCCGAATTCTCTCCCACATAAAATCCACCATCCTCACCACCAGTTCCGGCAATTGGCTGTCTTTCAGGACATCCGTCACCGTATTACCCCCTCATGATAATTACACCCGATCAGAAACGTCAACTTGATATAATTACACACTTCAGCAAACCACATTGCATTCAAATATGAAAACTAAAAGTAAGCCTGCTTTAACAACCAGGTGTATGTATTTATGTAAACCCTACTACTAAATATTATTTTTTGCAGTAACTAGTTTAGATAGAAAGAAGAGTCGCAAAAAGAAATACTATTTCTAATTTCGCAAATTACTTTGTCATAAGTGTAGTGGGTCTCATTGTAATGCACATTTTGGCTAGAAAACAGCTCGTGACACAAGGCATCGACATAGTAGCCCCGACAAAATATCTCCTAAACAAAGGACCCCGTATAGTCGGACCCCAGAATACCTCATGAAAAATGTTCAAGTACAGCATTCATCTATCATTAGAACAGATATAGTTCCTGTCAACTTTTTCATATTTTAATCGTTTTAATTTTTGTTTTATGTTATTTAATGTATACTAAACATACGTGTTTCAAGCCTAAATCACTAGGTTGCAGTAATTTTCGGTGCGGGGTAAGAGGTGGGAAGGGCAAACTTTATTTCCGTTCGGCCGCGATATATAAAAAACTAACTCGTGTGAAGCATTCCAGCAAGAGCTATAAAGCTATAAAGTTAGCAATAACTTTCTAGCGATAAAAACAGAAAACTACATTCAGCCCTTAATGTTAAGAAATCTAACAAAAAGGCAGATATTTTTCGTTTGGTCTACAGAAAATTTTAAACTTTCCAATTGTTCTCGTATACACATTTCTTGTCGATATAGATCAATATTCTTTTTTTCGTCTATTCTACACGAAATATAGAGTAAGCAGTTCTTGATTAGATTGTAAACTAGCAAGACGTGTTCGTGGAGCTCCGCGATATCACTCGACATTGGGGCTATCGCGAATTTTATCAATGCACATTCTAGGAAAGTGAAATAAATAACGTGCAATAATTACATAAAGTGACACGAAGTAAATAAGTTTTTTAGGAGATCGGAATTTATATTCCATCGAACTGTAAAAAAGGCGGAAAACCCCAGGAACACCTAATAAAGCAGTAAAGAAGGAGGAATCGGGCAAGATAATGGATATTTTGAAACATCTAGCCGTAGAAGTGAAGGATATTAAAAAAGAACAAAGAGTATATGCAGAGCTGAAAGATTTAAGAGCAGAGAATGAAAGAATGAAGAAGGAAAATGGAGTATAAAAAGGACAATGAAATTACGAGAAAGAAAACAATGGAATAAGGGCGCAACGAATATTAGGAACAAATGGTAACGGAATGGCTACGGATAAGATTATGACAACAGATGTTTCCGGTCAAATCGTGTCAAATAGGCTTAGGATAGGTACTTGAAGGTACTTTGAAGGGAACTTTCGAAACGGGGCCTTTAAAAAATATAGTGAATGTGGTGAAGTTATATAAACTAGACATCTTAGAGATGCAGTAAACTATAAACAAAATAGCAACGAAACAATGTTTCTTCAATAGTGGCGGAGCAGATGGGATATTGGGAACGGGTTTTACGATAAGCAAGCGAATAGTGAAATCTTTAGTGGATTTTGAAGCAATATCCGAGAGGATGTGCAAACTACGATTCAGGGTTATGTTTAGGAAGATAAGTTTACTAAATCTGATGCTCCCTAAGAGGATAAAGATGCAGCAATTAAAGATTAATTTTACGATGAGATTGAACTTATATATACCAGCATGCCCAAGTATGATTTGAAATTGGTCATAGGGGATTTTAATGAGAAAGTATGCAACGAGGATATATACAGGAAAACAACAAGAGGTAAAAGCAAGCATAAGGATAGTATCGAAAATGGGAAAGAGGTGATAGGATTTGCACAGGAGAACGATCATAGAATTATGAGTACGTATTTTGACCATAAGATGATACTTAAAGAAACCTAGATTCGCCCGACATCAAAACAAGAAACCTATGTGCTGGTAGAAGGGAAGCAATCAAAAGCGATGCGCTGACGTTAGAAGCTATAGATGTGCGGACACTGACTCCGATCATATCCTATTCCAAAACAAAAGAATATCGAGGGCGAGGGAATCATTGGTTTGGCGATAGCTGTTAACAAGCCATCGAAAGAAGAAACGATGGAAGAACAAATATGACAGATATCCCAACGGATGATATGAAGATAAAAGTAAAACAGTGGAAAACGTATGCAGACAAAAAAAGAGGCCATACAAGGAAAGGGAACTAGAGAGAATCGAAGAACACTACGTGGAGAAAGAAGTAAGGAATTTATTTCAGGAAGCTAAAAGAAAGAAAGAAGCCCGCGCAGGAAGGCAGATGCTTTACAAGAGTAAAGAAGGACATTTAAGTGGGGACTAGGTGGGAAAGTTAGACAGGTGGTGCAAGCACTTTAATGACCTGTTGAATGATGAAACGCTTGAAAAGGACAATGGAAGCAGAAACGAACAACATAACGAGCACGAGGAAGTCACGAACATAACAGAGCAGGTGATAGAACCTGTATCCAGCGAAGAGATTAGAAGAGTATTAAAGAACCTGAGGAATAACATAAGTGCAGGAATAAATGGGACACCAGCAGAGGTGGTTAAACAATGAGCAATGAGGGGAGGTACTAGCGGACAGGGTCTGTACACTACTGATACAAGTATAGAAAAAGTAGGAAATGCCCGAAGGTTGGAAGGAGGCAGAACTCCCCCCCCCCATATATAAAAGGAGACAAAATGCTAGAATTATTATAACCATGCCGGACGATTTCGTAGCGAAGCAGATAGGAGAATACCAAGGAGGCTTTAAGAAAGGAATGTCGACCATCATCAAATCTTTGCTTGAACAAAAACTAAATTTAAATATGTTATTCATAGACCTTAGACAAGTCTAAACCACCCTCAGTACAATCCACGTAGCAAATAAGATAATTAAATTGGTAGAAATGACACTTAGAACTACGGAAAACAGAGTTGAAGTAGAAGGGAGACTGTCGAAAAAATTCAAAGTCAATAAAAGAATGAGGCAGGGAGACCCCCGCCAAAGGTGTTATTTATCTGTTTATTAGAAGTGATACTTAGAGAGAGCGGAATAAGAACCTAGGGGACAATATTTGACAATATGAACCAAGCACTCGCTTACGCGGGTGATATGGTGCTCATGGCTAGATCAAAAAATTAACTCGTCAGAACTTAGCAAAAATAACAAAAATCAAAGGAGTATGGACTCCGCATTAACGAGGAAAACACTAAATATATGGAGATGGAGGATAATACAAACAGGGAACAAACCCAAATCAAGATTGATAAAACACAACAGGGAATACACTTTTGAAAAGGTTGAGGAGTTCGAGTACCTAGGTGTAACAGTAAATAAGAAAGGAGATGAAATAAAGGAGATAGACAAGAGAATTGCAAGAGGAAGTAGGTCGGTAGGAGCGTTTCATAACCTATACTGTATCGCTGTGAAAGCTGGATCATGAATAAGAGAGAGGAGGAGAAATTGAATGCCTGGGAACTACTGAGAAAAATCTTTGGAGAGATCAAGGAACTAGGAAACCTGGGGGGAAGAGGGGAAAATCAGGAGATTAGGCAACTGTATCAGAAACCAGTTATAAGCCAGAAAGTTAGGGTAAATAGATTACAATACAATGGTTGGGCCATGTGTCCAGAATGACAGATAGCACATGGGCAAAAAGTGTATTGAACAGAGTAGGTGGCAGAAGAAGGAGACAGAGGACGACCACCGGGGAATGGCTGGAGCATGTGCACAAGACTTAAGATCACTGGGGATAGAAGGATGGCGGAACTTAGCCAGGAACAAGAAGAAGTGGAGAGGAACAATAAAGAAAAAGGAGCTCTGGGATATATATATATATATATATATATATATATATATATATATATATATATACCAAGGTTCTTTTTTTTTTCGTCTATTCTACACGAAATATAGAATGCAAATAAAAAGGCCACACTTTTTTTGTTCTAAACAAGAATTTAAATTTTCCAATCACCTTCATGTGTTGAATTATGAGCCATATCGGTATCTAAACACCCCAAAATTAAGAATCTTAGTCACCCCACACGTGCATATGAGTATAATTTCCGACAAACTAACGATATTCATCAGTGAATTTAAAAACAGATGCTTAATCAAAACAGCTAACTATACTCATAGGTAAATTAACTTAATAATGGGCCCATCAATACGGATAACTGCCTGGAACGCAAACGGGCTATCAAATCATATACATAAAATTGCTCTATTTTTGAATGTCAACAAAATAGATATTTTACTAGTTTCTGAATCCCGCTCAACCGATAGAAATTCCATATTATTCAATATATTATACTCATCGCCCTGATGGAACCGCGCATTCAGATTCAGCCTTTATTATCAGAGAAGTAATGAGTCACTATATAATACAACCCTAAACTACTGAAGGAACGAGAAATCCTTACGATATAACGCAGCTCAACAGACACCAACCCAATTCAGCACTACAATCACGTCGCAACGCCACGTTTAAACACTACATCATACAATTAACTCCACAAGATCACTCTCTATGGAAGGCCGCTAACAAATTCAAAAGACCAAGCAGTACCACCCATAAGAAAGGCAGATGGCAGCTGGATGCAGTCAGATGAAGAGAAAGCGGATAGCTTAGCAGAGCATCTGGCAAATGTATTCACTACACTTCCTAATAGCAACATAGAATACGAAGAAACAGAAAACTACCTCAACACCCCATGTCAACTTTCGTTGCCTATAGAACCATTTTCACCAGCTGAAGTCCGTAAGGATGTCAATAAACAAATTCGTTTAAAGGTCTTGCATATGATCTAGTGGTCGGCGAAAAATTGAAGCACCTACCCAGAAAAGCAATAGTCCTTCTAACCACAATATACAATAGCATGCCACGACCGTGCTACTATCCAGTACAATGGAAAAATGCCTAAATTATAATGATTGTAAAATCAGGCAAACCACGTGCAGAACCTGCATCGTATCGTCCTATAAACTTGGTACCCCTAATGTCAATAATATTCGAAAGTCTTCTTCTGACTAGAATTAGTAAAAGTGACTTCATCCCAGAACAGCAATTTGGCTTCCGCCAAATGCATTCAAGAATACAACAGTGCCATCGGATAGTAAAAAAAAGTCAAAGACAGCCTAGAAGGAAAGGAAATGAATGCCGCAGTATTTTTGGATATGCATCAGGCCTTTAACAAGGTGCGGTATGAAGGACTGTTATTCAAGGTAAAGATGCAGATGCCTAGTCAAATATATCTTATTCTAAAATCCTACCAAATCGAGCGATACTGTCAAGTTATGATTAACAATGCATTATCCAGCTATCATCCCATAAAATCTGGAGGTAGTGTCACCAGACCGTTTTTTCATTTAATCTTCACGGCGGACATACCCAGCACTAACAAAACCACATTAGCCACATTTGTTGATGATACAGAAGTAATCTCATTAGATAAAAATCCAGACATTGCTCCTGAAAAGCTACAAAACCACCTGTACCAATTAAACAACTGGCTAAGGCGTTGTAAAATCAAAGTTAACACCAAAAAATGGACATAAATCACCTTTACCTGAGGCGGAATTCCTGCTCTCTGGTCTACCTAAATGACGCTTCAATTCCGGAAAAGCCGGTCGTCAAATACCTAGGTCTTCACTTAGACCAGAAGATAACCTGGTAAGAACATATTAAGGCCAAAAAGACAACTAAACCTAAAACTGAAACAAATGCTTGGTAAAAATTCACAGTTACTGCTCCAAAATAAATTCATCATATATAAAACCATTTTAAAGCCGATCAGGACGTTCGTAATTGAGCTCTGGGGATGTAACAAATCGTCCAACACTAAGCTTCTACAAAAACTCCCGTCAAAAACACTTCGCATGATAGCGAATGCCCCTTGGTATGTGTCCAATCGGACTCTCCATAAAGACCTCAGTACACCGTTCGTCAAAGACGTAACCAGAACCCACGCCGTCAAACCTAAAATGCGCAGTATCGGCCATAAAAATAATCTCGTAAGTGCACTCTACCAGCAACACTCAAAAAGAAGGCTCAAGAGGAAATGGCCGAAAGACCCGTCTCAAGTCAAGCATCGTCAAAACTTTTACTTCTTACTCTGTATTTATGTGAATAAATGTTACTGTAGAATAGATTGTAAAACTGCAATTAATAAAAAAAAGACAAAAACTTCATACAGGTAAAAAAGTATAAAAGCTATTTCATTTAAATTTAATATACGTGTATGACTTAAATGTCTACACTTAAATTATTTTTGGCGGCGACTGAGGTGCTGTATTTTCTTTCATCCGCAATTAGAAAATCCATTATAGGGGAGAGTGGGGGAATGGCGCCCACTTAACTTAAAATCGAAATTTTATTGGAACAAAGAGAAAAACCTATTGTTTAGGATACACACAATACATTTCAATCTTAACTTAAATATCCTTAAACAAATAGAAATTATGTAATTATTACAGAAAATAAAAAAAGTTAACATTGCACTGATCAGCATTTACCTGAGAGCTGGGGCAATGTCACTCCGTGATCCTTCACAACATAAGACTGTATTCTTTTTTTATGGCCCACGGTAAAAGTCACATATGTACAGTTTTGCTTTTTCGCAACCACTACACTCTTGATGAACCGACTTACCACATCTTCCGCACCTAAACCATAGTTCCCCGTGTTTACCAAAGTCGTTGCAATTAATACAACACTCCTTTGGATCAGCATCATCCAGTTCGTCATCATCACATAGCTTATTTTTATCCAAACTGTCATTCTCATCAGATTCAGAGGATTCTATAAAGTGTATCTTTCGCTTAGCTGCAATTATCTCCTTATTACTATTTAACAGTTTGTAATTTTTTTAGTGCTACATAGTCTGGATCCCGTAAAGAATTAGATGATAGGAAACCTTCGGCAGTGAACACGTTTGGATCAACAGGACACATACCGATCACGTCAAATCCCTTCACTGCTTTTTCTACTGTATCTATACGAGCATAAGCGGAGTTTAATAGGGATGCCAAATCATGTGGTGTAATTTGTTTATACTTCAGTATTAACTGTTTTGTAACTGTGGATTCGTATTAGTTGAGTTGATCGGCCTATTTCCACAGTTTTTTGCTTTTATAGCGCGACGTTTAGGAAGCGGACTCTGCTTCCGTCATCAGGCTTAATTCAGAGAAGGACTGTTTTCGCACTTGAGTCAAATTCATGTATTATGGTTTTTTCCCCAAGCACTTGACTACTCTTCTAACTTGGTACCTTTTACTTACAAGCCTGGCACCTTTATCGCTGAGCCATTGACTTATCCAATATATATATTTTTTAGGAGTTACATATTTATTAAACTTGTTTGTGGTTGCGCAGTGGTTTATTGCGCATGTTGCGCCGTAACTTGTTACACAGGTGTATTGCGCTTAAGCATTATTGGGGTCGAAATGAGTTTGATTTCTACACTAGCTTGGCTTATTGGATTTTCTGCTAGTGGTATATATATATATATATATATATATATATATATATATATATATATATATATATATAGTATAGTATATATATATATATATATATATATATACATATACTGTCCAGATTTTATGAAAAGGTTCATTTATCTACTTAATGCAGTTTTTAGTGGCCCAATACGGTTACGTCCAGTGACTGCATCTTGTACGACGTGTGGGGCAACAATGAGAGCATGTGAATTCCATTCTGTCTATAAAATATATAAATTCCAAGGGAGGGGTTACTATTACAATTGTCAAAGGAAAGGAGAACTGGGTCCTCTATTGAGGCATGAACAGTTATTTAAGCCATTCCATGAACAAGTCCTCTGTCCTCTAACCAGATTTGCTACATCACTAGATAGATCCTGGAGGACCTCAGCGCTCTAACAGTGGTGTCATACGTGGGCTGGGGAATATAAACAAGGGCGATGTAAATGCCCCCAAAGCACTTATTGCCCAACATACTATGCTTATACCATACCACGCTTTCAACTGCTTACAACACTCACTAGTTATTGCCCTTTTTGGGCCAGAATATTGCAAGGATTTTCGACAGTCGAAATCCCGGTCTTATCAACATTGAAAATCCTTGCGGGACAAAACTTAAAACGCTCCATCAGCACTTTAAGGTTAGAAAAAAATCATTGAATTTTATCTCTATTGAAAGTTTTAACTTGTTTAATTTGTCGATTCCGGTTTACTCAGACTTAAGCTAACGTTAAACGAACAATTACAGCAAAAGATTTCCAATACAAATTAATAACACCTCACACTATGTTGACTGTTTTTTACCTTCCAACCTACATATACATATGTAGCTATAGAAGGTTATGCAATCGACTTTTTTACTTTCTCGTATACTACGTATACTAAGAGAAAGTATTGTAATCGAAAAATTGAAAATTTTGAAGTTTACGTGTTCCCTGAGTCACATAGCATCGATTTCGCGAAAACAAATTTCGTATAAATCTGTCTGTGTGTCTGTGTGTGGATGTGTCTGTTTGTGGCTCCGAGAATATTTAACCGATTTTAATCAGATTTGGGCCAAAAATTATGTATAAAACTGGCTTTGCTAAAAATCAATTAATGGGGGGTAAAGTGAACGTGGGTTTTTTTGGGGTTAGATTTTCAAAACTAGAGCAAGAAAGTCTATCTTTGGTGAAAAGTTAATAACCCTAAATCCCGATTGAACAATAATTTTCGCAAAATTTTAAATTCAAAATGGCGGCCAATATGGTGATTTTTAGCACTTTTCGGCGCTTGCATTGTTACTATGAAATCATAAAAGATACTCGCAATTTGAAAATCTCAACTTGTGTCCCAATTTCGTTGTTTTTGTTGTTTTTT
>JARFJB010001256.1:1275000-1340000 GCA_036346205.1 Vesta saturnalis
GATAAGTCTTAATTTTAATTCAAGCAAAATAATTATATTCTTGGCACAAATTCTATGAAAAAGGAGTGTATCATGTGTAAAATACATTTACCAACAAACAAATATCAAATTCCAGAATAATCAAATGAAATGATCATTTTCTAGAGCATTTCTTTCTTAAGCGTGTATTGCATGTGTTTAATCAATGAAATATGTTTGTTAGCAGTGAACGTGAGTGATAAATACTGTGAGTAAATACCCAAAGTGCTCATATCTTTACGTGAATCTGAATTTTATGCAGACAATATGGATTTTATATTTGTACTGTGTTAAAAAGACATAATCGAACAATAAGCAATACAAATTTTAAAAAGAGTAACAGTACTTAAAAGTTTATACTTGTATGTATCTTTAGACACAATATGTAATTCGAACCGAACTGGAATTACTGAAATTGCTGTATAAAACAAAAATGTTCATCAGGTTCGTGCTACCCAATAGCATAGGTTGTAAGTTAATACTAAGGCGTATACAGAAAGACGTAAATTAAAGATCCAAAAATTAGCCAAAAAGACGTAACTAGGGACTCCATCTTCATCTTGTTAGGGAATTTGAAAGCACAATAGGTAAGGGATACCTTACTTTTTCCTTTCAATATTTGTCAAATACTTACCAATTTGTGGTGCAAGGTCATTTTTAACTGTCCACTTTCTGATTAAGCCAACCACATAAGAGGAGCTGATTAAAAAGTAAGATGACGCTGAGTTACGCTAGAACTAAACTTTATCAAAGCATAAACAACCATATTTTGTATATCAGCGTTCGCAACCTTGTTACTTACTAAGCGCATCCGCATAAAAGATCACTTTCGCTTGCGACTGTTTTCCACTACGGTACCTGTACTAGGTGATTCAAATTCGAGGTTAACCATGGGGATTTCGCTTATTCTACGAAATAGAACATAGGTTTAAAGTTTCTAAATTTTGTGCTGATTAATAATCTGAAAAGAAACTTGAGCTACCTTCTTTTGTTTTTGACTTATGACCAAAAAATGGGAAAATCACGATATTCGTTTTTCGAGTCGACCGACTTTATTTTTAAAAATTTTAAACGCATCGATTTTTTATTTTTATTCCGAACTTTGTGCTGTGTTGCACATGTAGATGGCGCTGCGCACTCTCCGGATATGACGTCAAAGTTCATATTTTTAAAGGGCAACCTTGTATGTTCTTCGCAGAAATCGATGCAACTCTGTCTCCTGAGTTCAAAAATGCCCTACTTATTGGGCATTATATATTAAATGTGGCATAATTCGAAAAGTGGTGGTCAAGAACGGAACTGGTGTGATTGAAATGTAGGCTTTTGTCAAAACAACAAGCAACTAGGTAACTCGATATGAAGTTTATTTTTTATTTTCAAGCGGCCGAAAACCGCATATTTATGTATCGTTATAGGTAGACTTGAAGTACGTATTTTTGTCACCGGAAGACAAAAACCCTTTCTAGTCTTACTTTATGTTTGTTTTCGTTCAGTTTATGTTTATTTTAATAAATGTTGTGCACTGTTTAGTACCCAGATTCTTAATTTAACGCAAACATTGACAACACTAACACCGTATCACTTTTCGAATTATGCCACATTTAATAATTAATATCGCGCATTACTGTTTCAAGTAATTCCAATAAATAGGAAGGACATTTTCAAACTCAGGAGAAAGAGTTGCATCGATTTCCGATAAGAACATACAAGATTGCCATTTAAAAATATGAACTTTGACGTCATATCTGGAAAGTGCGCATCGCCATCTACATGTGCGACACAGTATAAAGTCCGGCATTAGAATAAACTATCGGCGTGTAGCAGTATTTAGACCACAAATTAACGATTTCGATAACATGTAAAACAAATAAAATAATAATTAATACTAATGTTTTAATTCTATTATATTTGGTATTGTTTTAAAATTTCAACAAAATTAACATTGAATTTAAACAAACAACAGAAGTAAGTGCTCAAACAACAAACCGTTTTCATTAGTACATAATTGGCTTCACTTTCGCAAATTACCAATTATCCTTCCTGAAATGGAATGAAATATCTGCTGCAATGACTATAAATTCATCTTTATTCTTTATTCATTTTGGATCCATTATATTTCGAGGTTTAACGACCATAGTTTGCCATATTCCTGTCTAATTGTAAAAAGTAGTTTATCCGTGTTTGGTGTCGTTCTGGCAATTGCTGCAAATACACCCTACATACTTCTAGGGCATTTCTATGGCTTTTATAATTCATTTGCAACATATCACGTTTTTCATAGTTTTCCAGTGCCATTTTCCAAGAATAAATATAAAACGTATGATACTGTGTCAATTTTGTGTTATTAATAAGTGCCAAATTCCATTCGATTATTTGTTTACTAGGTCACTTGATTTTTTGTACTTTGTACATATTTTTATTAATATTTTTCTTGTAAATCAAATTACTTATGGGACATGTTATATCATTAAAAATGGCTTAAAATGGCCTATCAAATGGTGTAAATATCAAATGTGGCGCCCACAAGATAAAGTGAACTTGATGATGGTTCCACAAAACTAAAACGTGTTTTATTACATTTTTAAAATTCTTAATAATAAAGTCGGAAGACGCGAAAAGCGTATATTACGATTTTCCTATTTTTGGCCATAAGTAAAAAACAAATGAAGGTAGCTCAAGTTTCTTTTCAAACTATTAATCAGCATAAAATTAGTAAAACTGCCAAATTTAAACATGTGTTCTATCTCCAATTATAAGGGAAATCCCTATACTTAAGCTCGAATTTGAATCACCCTGTACATTACGTCGAATTCCCAAAACGCCGACATATTTTAATTGTCTAAAACACCTAACGTAACCAAAACGACCATTATTCCGAATCTTCGAGTTGGGTCATTTTTCCGACAATGACCAAAACGGCGATCGAGGTTTAGAACATTTCATCGAATGCCCAAAACGTCGACGTTTTAGAGGTCCAAAATTTTCAATATTGCACGATTACGCCGAGGTAAATTAAAAATTTAGCTAGAAAGCCGCATCTAGGGCCTGCACTCTTGTCGGGGTTCTAAAGCTCAATAGGTAGGGTATGTCTTTGTACCCCCTTTCTTACTTTATGTTACTTTAATTTGCCTCAGACTAGCTCAATCGGATTTTAAATTAATAAAAAGGGACGGGGTTCGTTTACTTGTACTTGGACCGATCACTGTACACACTTAATTATAGTCATATAAGGGTTTGATATTTATATTAACCTATTACTTACAAGTTAAATAATGCACATTTAATCCAAGAAAATAATTCTATAATACTGAATAACTATGTACAATAATAAATAAAAGAAATTTTCAGAGGGACGCCTGGTCTAGGTTTGGATCTGGGTTCCAGTCCTCTGGTTACTTGATTCTGGAACATTTTTGTCAAAATAGAATTAATACTACCTTGAATTAACGTATTTGGGACTCGTATAGTTGTATGTATAACAAAAATACTAACTAAAATGACTTTTTAAGATTATTTGAAAGCTTTAATGCCAGCCCTTTAAACAGAAACGGCTCGGGTGTATACATACAGTTAATCTAACAGTATCACAAGATTGTTTAATCCGGTAATACTCGCGCCTGCTTACTAGAAAGTCAATCAGAAAAATCAATTCTTTAAGTAGAGTTTATGCGCATGCGATTTTTACATTCGAATGAAATAGATGATATTGGTCTGCTTTCATACAGACTTCCATACAGACAGTGAATAAATGCAATTTTCTACCTTTAGTTTCTATGAAACGAACTTTTATATTATATTAAATATAACGTGCACGACTTATTATTTACAAACGACGATTTGAAGAAACTAATTAACAATAACTTAAATAATTATTTATATACAGGATAATCTTAATTATGATGCATTCAGATCTAGTCCAATTACATTTAGTAATTAGGGGAAATGGTATTAAAAACAGAAATGGTGGTGTTTGCGAGTTATTAAACTCTTTGGTATGAAATTAATACTTTCGTATCATAGTCTGGGTGCGGGCAGCGGGCGTGCTTTGCTAATTCCTTGTGATTCTGGGTTCGATTGCGTCAAGAATAGCTCCCAGGGTGGCGCTAGCTAAGGGCTGTGTTCAATGATGACACTTATAAGGTGGTTAAACCTTCCGGAACAATGTAATTGACAGGTTTTCAGGTACAGGATAAACTAGATTGTTTTACAGGTACGGCAGACTTGCATAAGGGTTTCTCCCTCAAGTCTGGGTTATCGCGATAAGCGATCAGGACGGATGCGGTTTTCTTAAAGCATCATTACTCCTTTAAGACGGATTTATCGCGAATTGCGATCGGATATTGAAGCGCTTATTCACGTTTGGCGAAATTAAATATGAAACTCCCCAACGCGGACCGTCTTCGTAGAACTGTGGTGATCACAATGTGATTTACAAGCGGCGTTTGACATCAATGTGATTTGCGGGTTTCTGGCACCTCTGGTTTTTACTTATAGATGTTGGGTGAAGGATCATTTACAAGAATCTGGGACTAACCCGTTGCGCTGTATAAATCACTTCTTGTGGTGGTGGGTAGAATTAAGGCGAGGACCTCTCTTTCCAACGGAGTAAATGAAAGATGTAGTCATCTTTCATTTACTGACTACGGGCGTTCAGCCCGGCGTGACATCGTTAAATCTGCTGTGTAATATTGTGCAATACAACTTACGTGTCTTTAACTTCAGATTACAACGACCAGCAGCTAGGTTGTATGGAGATGATTTTCAGGTGGCGTTGGTATCTCAGCAAATAATGAACGACGGTAAAGATGAATATTATGACGGACGCAGAGATCGATAGGTCGACGAAACAGAGTAACGCGATCAAGAACGGCTGACGCGCGAAATGCCAAAGTTATCTTTTTCTCGGCAGAAGTATTCGTAAATATAAAAAATTAAATTTCGGGACATTTTAAACTTTGTTCAAGCACAAAAATGACCTGAACGAATTATAACTTATACATAAAAATTTATTTTCTTTTTAATTTATACTTTTCCTAATTACTAATTGCATGAATTTCAAGAAAGAGGTGTAAGGCAAATTGTATACCTATATATTCCAAAAATTTTAATTGCCCTCGAAATTTAATTGGTGTTTAATTGTGTATGTACTTTTACGAACTAAATTTTATATCGTCATAATAAAAGTATTTATGCATATTTAATAAAAATTGATTGAAATAAAATTGAAATTTAAAACGTTTCTCGAATTGTAGAACTTTATTGTATATATCATCATAATGAATTTATTTATGCATATTTTAAATAAATGCGAATTATTCAGTTTGGTTTGGTTAAGTTTGTAACATTTTAAAAACGATATATTTAAAAAAAAATTGAAGTACCGCTGTGTAAATGATTTTAAGTCGATATTTCCCATTTACGTAAAGACATACCGATGCACATTTGCATCTTCTTCTAAGACACGTACTTAAATTGAACCTACGTTTTAACGCACAGCGTATGTTTTAGTTCACTATCCGCGGGCTATACAACAACAAATTTCGTTCCCTCTCCCTCATATAACATGCGTAAAATCGACAATTTGCATGTTCGACCGTAGTGCTTGAATGAAAGCGCTAATCCAATATCGGAATTCTCTCATAATTTCAACTATAGTATGTACTATAGTAGGAGATAGGAATATGCACATCAGTACTTACACATCGTAACGAATTCCGCCCAGAAAGCTTGTGTTAGTGGTATTAAAACAATAATTGTCTATTTACTGCATGGTAGACGTATATTTCCTTTTATTTTTAATGTACGTGCCATTGTCATTGTAAAACTTTAATGAACGAACAGGTTGATCTTATAGACTCACCTTTAACAGATATTTTAAATATAGAATTATAATTTGCATAAACTTTACTATTCCACCTTAATGATTAATTACCATAACTACTTATTATGTTACTTATATTTCTTCTCTTGATAATGATACCTGTATTGAAATGCGTAGAGAAATAAATAATTATATACAGGAAATTGTGGAATTGTATTGTATTTAAAACATTAGTTGTATTAAATACGAAATGCAACGAAGTAAGGTTAAAGAATATGAATTTTAAACTTTTTCTTTTTCTTCTTTCCTTTTACCATCCAGCTAAGTCGACTTATTAGCTAATTTTACATTCAGCCAAGTTTTGCCAAAATCCACCATGCTGTCTGTCTGTCTGTCTGTCTGTCTGTCTGTCTGTCTGTCTCGTCGTCTGTCGTCCGTCTGTCCGTCCGTCGTCTGTCCGTCCGTCTCGTCGTCCGTCCGTCTCGTCGTCCGTCTGTCCGTCGTCCGTCCGTCGTCCGTCCGTCGTCCGTCTCGTCGTCCGTCCGTCGTCTGTCCGTCGTCGTCCGTCTCGTCGTCCGTCCGTCCGTCCGTCGTCGTCGTCTCGTCCGTCCGTCCGTCTGTCCGTCCGTCCGTCGCGTCTCGTCGTCTGTCCGTCCGTCCGTCTCTGTCCTGTCGTCGTCCGTCCGTCGTCGTCCGTCCGTCCGTCCGCCGTCCGCCGCCCGCCGCCGCCCGCCGTCCGTCCGTCCGTCCGTCCGTCTGTCCGTCTGTCCGTCGTACCGACGTCCGCCCGTCCGCCCGTCCGTGTGTCCGTCCGTCCGTGTCCGTGTGTCCGTGTGTCCGTGTCCGTGTGTCCGCGTGTCCGCGTGTCCGCGTGTTCTCGTGTCGCGTGTCCGCCTGTCCGCGTGTCCGCGTGTCCGCGTGTCCGCGTGTCCGCGTGTCCGCGTGTCAGCGTGTCAGCGTGTCTGCGTGTCTGCGTGTCTGCGTGTCTGCGTGTCTGTGTTGTCTGTGTCTGTGTTCGTGTGTCTGTGTGTCTGTGTGTCTGTGTGTCTGTGTGTCTGTGTGTGTGTGTCTGTGTGTCTGTACGTCTGTGCGTCTGTGCGTCTGTGCGTCTGTGCGTCTGTGCGTCTGTGCGTCTGCGCGTCTGCGCGTCTGTGCGTGTTGTGCGTCTGTGCGTCTGTGCGTCTGTGCGTCTGTGTGTCTGTGTGTCTTTGTGTCTTTGTGTCTGTGTGTCTGTGTGTCTGTGTCTGTGTGTCTGTGTGTCTGTGTGTCGGTGTGTCGGTGTGTCTGTGTGTCTGTGTCTATGTGTCTGTGTTCTGTGTGTCTGTGTGTCTGTGTGTCTGTGTGTCTGTGTGTGTGTGTGTGTGTGTGTGTGTGTGTGTGTCGGTGCGCGTGGGCGTGCATGTGCACGCGTGCGCGCTGTGGCGTGCGTGCGTGCGTGCGTGCTGTGTGTGTGAGTACGTGCATGCGTGCGTGCAGGTGTGCTAGTGTGCATGCATGCGCTTGCTTGTGTGGATATACGTTAATACCTACGATAACTGAAGAATGAAAATACGTACGTACTTAAAATTTAATATTTAAGGTTCTTTCATTTCGCTTGGAGCTGTTAGATTTTGGGAGAAATTCACCGGCGGGGAGAGGGTTTATTAGGAGCTGTTGTTTATTTTTAACAAACATTTCTGAAACAGCTGTATATTTCAAAGATGTAAAATACGAATATACAGGGTGTCCGCGGAGGAACTGCTAAGAATTCGTATACGTGTTCTTTGAACAATTTTAAGCAAAATGATTATGTGCAATTTTTCCCAATTCCTAACCTTTAAGGAGATATGGGCGGTTGAAGAAATTGTAAAAGCAAGTAAAACGAATACTCTTAACAGCTGCTTAAGCCTTAAAATTATCATAAAACAAAACTTTTAGGTACAATTTTAATTAACAAATTAACAAGAACACAACACAGCACAAAATGCACATAAAATAACAATAAAGTGACAAACAAAAATGGATACAGTTGTTTAAAATGAGATCCACCAACCTTCACACATAATGCCACACGCCTTCGGAACTCTCTTTTCCATTCAATATTTGCGAAATTGTCACGAATGTTGGTAAATGCATCAAAAATTCGTTCATTCAATTCTTTCTTGAAGATGGTGTACTCCGCCCGTACACTAATGACTTAACATGGCCCCACAGATAAAAGTCTAAAGGTGTGAGATCTGGTGATCCTGATGGCCAGTGTACAGGTCCGTTTCTACTAATCCATCGGTTGGGAAATTTTTGTGCAAAAGCTCCGTTTATCACGACCGTAGTGTGCAGGCGACTCATCTTGCAAATACCACATGTTTTGACGTACAATGAAGGGAACATCTTCAAGCAATGCTGGTAAATTTTCTTCAAGAATTGTTTGTACATTTCGGAGTTTAAGTGCCCATTAAAAATGTAGGGTCCAATAAGTCTGTCTCCGATTATCCCGGCCCAAACATTTACCGTGAAGCGATGTTGAAATCCGGTAATAATAATTTCATGAGGAATTTCATCTGAGCAAACGTGTTCATTGTGACTATTGTTCACTCCATCCCGAGAAAAAGTTGCCTCATCACAAAATACTGTAGCAGGAATGTTATCATCATGTGTGATCATCCATTCACAAAACCGAACTCTTGGAACCAAATCGTCGGGAGGAAGGTGCTGAACGGGTTGAGGGTTATACGGGTAGATTCCATTTTCGCGAAGAATTTTCGAAATTGTGGTGGTCCTGCTTCTACCAGTGGCTACTTTTATTCGTCTAATGCTCGTTCGGGTATCGATTTCAACTTTTCTCAGCCCTCCTCTGCAAACGCATGTCGTGGAGACTCGATCACTTCGATGTGTAAAAAAAACTTCCTGTTTCTCGAATGCAGTGAAGAGTCCAGGCTATCGTTTTGTCAGTAGGAGCGCGACGATTTGGAAAACGATTTTTGTACTCCGCTGCTGCTGCATAACAATTACCGTTAAACAAGCCGTTCAGGAATACCATATCACTGTATAGCTCGTATGAAAATTGGTAAGGCACGATTTAATTGTAATTAAATTAATTCTAATTGTAACAAAGCAGATGATAAATTGTATTTACATTCAAATCATGTTTGATACAAATGACATGAATCGTCAAATAAGATACATTTTCTCAATTTATTGTGGTAATACTTGGTAGGCAACCAAAATTGGTCTTACGATTTTTACAGTGTGGATCTCATTTTGAACAACTGTAACCATTTTTATTTGTCACCTCGTTATTTTATGTGAATTTTTGTGCTATGTTATGTTCCTGTTAATTTGTTAATGAAAATTGTTATTAAAAGTTTTATTCTATGATAATTTTAAGATTTAAACAGCTGTTAAGGGTGTCCCCTTTACTTACTTATACATTTTACTTCAACCGCCCATATATCCTTAGGGGTTAGGAATTGGGTCAAATTGCACATAATCACTTTTGCTTAAAATTGTTCAAAGAATACGTATGCAAATTCTTCGTAGTTCTCCCGCGGACACCCTATGTAGAACTTAATTATATATATATTAATTATGTCCTATGCAATTATTTCGCGTAATTTAGCGGTAAAAAAATTGCTAAGGTAGACTTTAAGTGTTAGTTCAATTTTTTTCAATATCAATATAATTTTGAATTTTATAAGAAAATGTGTAGACATATTGTTTAGAGATAATTTAATTTTACATGAACTTTTTATAAAACTTCTTAATACAAAGCGAAATAAGTATAAAAATTAAATGCGTATGATTGAAAACAAAACTGTATTAACGATATTTTTATATCAGCGGGCGGTTTTGAATTTTTTTTTTAAATTAGCATCTTTATGTCTGTTAATCTATTTTAAATCTATTATAAAAGGAGTCGCGTAATTATCCTAAAAAAAATGTTATTATTTCATTTCTTTTAATTTCCATTTGGTAGGTTGGAACGTCGTGTGTTGTTCCACCCCAGACATTAGCATTATGTGGCAGAAAGAAATACATAGTGTCTTAATATATACTCATAAAAAGAAACCTAATCCGATTCTGACGAACGTTATTCAAATAGACTATAACAGTGTCGTCTTATCCGTTATTAATTTACCGCCCGCTTATTATGTTACGGTATAAAATCGCAGTAGATCAGGGTAACAGATGAAGGGTAAGGGTTTCCGGTACTCAGTGGTTGGGGTGGGTGTATTATTAACCTAATTCTGTATGCTCTAGTATAGCTTATCATACATAATCACGATACGGGTTGACAACCCGGAAAGGGCGCCAGAGTATTTGGAATTAATACAATCGGGGTTGAAATGCCGAATTACGAAGATTCACAGCGCGTTTGAATACTCAAATAACTCGCTTAGCTGTTATCATAATTACAGATGGATCCTGGATCTGCAGATGTTACGCTATACCTGAAAGGCTACAACATTCTATTTACATGAAACCGCAATATAAGATCGTGTTGCAACTAACTCAAACAACCGTTCTTCGATTTCTTTTCTTTATCACTACTTTACGTTAATTCTTAAAATTTTAATTGAAGAAAAGAATGTTACATTAGCTCTTAATCCTAATTTTAAATGATAACTAAAATGCTTATTAAATCAATTCTTTCTCAAATTGTTACGTTACGTTACTGTCTCCAGAAAAAAAGGACGCTTGAAAATTATTCGCACTTCGTCACTATGGAATTGTGTTGTTAAACAATTTTCGTAATTAAATAAAAAAATTAAATTCAGTAGATATTTGCATATCACAGATCCTTAAAAATGTTGTACTAATGTAAATGATATGGCAGATAAGAATAGGGGTCACAGCTTGTTACACTTCAATTGAAAATACTTCCAGCTCATTAACCTATCCATATATTATAAATAAACACATCGGTTCGGTGTGAGAACACCGGACTACACAATAAATAAACAGATAAATTGCATAGGCTACTATCGTGATTTGGGGATGTTCTTGCAAAATTATTCACCCTCTCGTAAACAAAAGCAGCTTAATTGTAATTATTTCCAAAGCAAAGGTCTAAAACATCGACAAACTTAGTTACATAAAACTTTTCAAATATTGCATAAATAGGATAAAATACTTAATATACACAAGGTAATACAATTAAACCACGAATGGATATGTTTTGCAAACTGAGTTACTTAAATGCACTTAACAAGGAAACATACACATCCGTTCGATACATACAATAATAAACAAACACTTTTTTGTTTTTATTCGGACAATCAACAGCACTAGTAAACTATCCCCTTTTCTTTATACTGCCTACGGGGTGGGCTGTGACGATGGTCCCTTAGGTTACTACACGGTGATGGTTAAACTCCTACGGCCTCCCCGAGGCCGCAATTACGATCGAATGATTTTTATTCAGAATCTCCGTAACAATTGGGAAAGCCGAATAAGTCAACGCGAACTATTTGAGTCCTGCACTACTTTAATTAATATAATTGCGTAAACTATATTTACACCGCGATTTGATACTCTAACTACAGTTTTAAGGAACTACCGTTATAATTACATAAACTAAATTAAGCGGTTTACTTACAGTGAGTTTTCTAGTTATTAACAAATTGTGAGCTTGAACATCTTAAGGGGTAGGAAGGGATGTTTAATTTTCTGCGCACAAAAGGCGACTTTAATAAGAGAAAGCACTAGGTGGTAACGGTTAACTCCTTTCTTTTAGGATACTTAACGATGCCCCTATGGACAAACGACACTTTAAAATAATTTATCACGTGCTAGATGAAGCTACTCAATATCCCCAGGCGAAATGTCTGTCAACGCGGATTTTACTAAGACCCTTCCTTCATAAACGTTACGCGTTACGTGTTTCTGCCGGTCACAGTAATTGAACTTGACACTGCGGCATCACAACTAGGACTCACTCTCTTCCATTTTTCGCCACATTGGATTTTCATGTCCTTCAACCAATCATGTCAGTATCTTCCTTAAATGTTAATACGCGCGAAAAACGAATTAGATTTCGTGAGCGGGCGGAAAAAAAACTGCATCATAAAAACATCCTGCCTGTTATATATATCTTCTATATTGACGGGGTCTTCTCGATACTGAACTTAAAATCTCGTATTTAAAAGCAACATTCTTTGTATGAAGACCAAAATTTTTATCCCAAACTCCCGCCCCCCCCCCCCTCGACGAAACGTTTATAAACCTGCAATCTACGCAGTATATTCCAATACCGAAATAACAATTTACGACATCTAATTATGCCATAACGCAATTTTGACGACAATTATTATGATTAACGAAATTTACCAAAAATATGAACAAACAGTATTTAGGAACTAATTAATTTTCAATAAAACAGTAAAGGGCATTTTACTACCTACCGATGTCACACGTTAGTTGCTGTATCGATAACGGTAGCCGTTGTAATTAAGAAAGCTGTTGGCCGTTGTGACTAAAGTGATCAAGGACATTCGTTCACTGCGGTGATGGTTACCGTGGTAGTTACGATCAAAATTGCCAAAAATATAGGCGGCTATTGTGATCAGGTTCCGGAACTGCTATGCATAAAAAACCCAAAAATTATATATCAGAGAAAAAATCAATGGCATAAATGAATGTTGAATATTTTTTTATAAATTAATTCATACCATGAACCATTAAGCTAAACTTTTCATTAATGTTAAGTATCTACCTTTTCTAGTTCCCAGGCGAGAACGTTCCGGGCATATTTAATTATTAACTTTAAAATTGAAGGTATTGAACTGTTTTTCAATTTATTATGGAACGGTTGGTTTAATTCCGAATTGAAACGTTAATGTTAATTTTTAATTTTTCAACTTTGACAAAATTGTTTACAACATCTTTAACAATTTTTAACAAATATTACTACTGACGAAGATAACTGTAAGTGTTATCGAAACGTTTAGATTGTATAATTTAAAATACACAATTAAAAACCCCAAAAAAGATAAGTATTTTATTAATTTTAACTCTTTATTTGACATGTTTACAAATGTGTTATAAAGTTTCTCATAATCAAAGTGGTATGTACTTTTAAAATTCATTAGTTTATGGTTAAATCAGTCTATACGGAACGTGGTTGCACTTTGGGTCTTTTACCGTCCCGTCTTCTACCATAACGTTCATTAAGCTAAGCGGCCATCACCAAACTAATACTATTATAAAAATAACCTGTAGGTACACAAATTGATGCAACCTTACCCAACAATATTAGTAAGGTGATCATTTATGCAAAAAGGAAATACGGGACATGGACGCATTACCCGAATAGCCTGAGGGGCACCAAGTACTCCTCAGTAAGGGAAGGAGAGGAGAAATTTCTTTTAAATTAGATACAAAATTGTGAGTCTTTATGCTCTCGGGTCTAAATGACAAATGTAGTGGTAGTTTATGATACGTTTTTAGATGTCCCATGTCATAATACAATACTGCCAAAAAAATCTATTTAATTCTGTATTTTACTTCTATTACATAAAAAATTCAAGGCAATTCATTTAAAAATTATGTTTTGCCTTTTAAAGATTTTACGTGAGGCTAGTCTTCTCAGTGGTCCAAATTTTATTCATATTGAACATTGTTAATATTCTTTCTATCGAAGGTCGCAACGCTAACCATCTGGATTTACTGTATCCCAACAGTTTTTGGTGTTCAACATCAACAAACTCACAAAATTCTTTTCACTGCTCAACTCTAACAGCATAAATGTAGAAATAGCCATTGATTTTCACAATAAAAGCTTCGACGTCAATAGGCAGGCAGCTTGGATATAGTTATGAAGCATATGAGCAGCACTGTTCACCGCAACTAAAGATCCTTTAAGTAACTGTTGAACTTTATGAAAGTCGTTATTTTGGTCATGTCTTGCAGTTCCTCCAAAATTGAAATCTGTTTGCCAGCGCACATTGCCATTACTATTGCCAATTCGTATTTACCAACCGTTTTAATAATATGTTTGGATATAATGTTTGAAGTTTCCTGGAAAATCTTGAACTTCCAAAAGGTTTTCTTGAATGCCCTTGTCTTTCATAAAATATTCTACGAGTATAGGACAAATTTTATGCTCCCACGATTTGAACAAAACTGACCATTACAAGATCATTTTGTACGGAGTTTAATGATTCTTTTTGTAACATGTTACACACAATACTTTCAGATTTGGTTTTAACATATGCAAATTTTTGTTAGAAGTAGCTTTTTATTAGCTTACTAGTGTAATCCATGGCACGAAAGGAATGACTGTGGATCACGTTGTGGTATGACCAAGTAAGTACATTCAATCACAGCTACTCTTTGTTCTTTATTTCCAAATGTGTCCTTAAGAGAAGCAGTAATATCTACCTTTTTATGCTTAAATGTCGATTTGAGTTGAACAATATCCGCATTTCCATCATTTGTAACTGAAAACTTTGTACAACATTTTAACCTCACTTTCCAAATTTCCATTAAATGTACATTTGACATTCTCTGATTTTCTATCGTCTTAAATGCACACTACACTGTAAAGATTACTTAACCTTAACTAACGAACTATTAATAGTATATTTATTTACGAGCACCGATATATTTATTTTCCACACATCGTCGTACACACACACGCACACGCACACGCACACGCACACGCACACGCACACGTACACGCACACGCACACGCACACGCACACGCACACGCACACGCACACGCACACGCACACTCACACGCACACGACACGCACACGCACACGCACACGCACGCACACGCACACGCACACGCACGCCACACGCACACGCACACGCACACGCACACGCACACGCACACGCACACGCACACACACACTATATATACTATATAATATATACATATATTCAATCATAATGCGTAAAGTGACATTCTGTACACACGAAAACAAGATATTATAAAATGATAATCAATACTATATATATAAATATATCATTTATATATAAATGTATATCATTGTGTTACTTCATTAAATGCAAAGTAGCATTTGCTCTGAAAATAACTGTGTCACGTTTTATGAAAATATTTTTATGTAATAGTTGTCAACTTCATAACATCTGCTATAACCTAAAATATATTTGCACAATGAACAATTTGTTTTTTATTCATATAACTATCTATAAACCTGTCCTTATTAAGTGATAATAGGAAGTATGCATAGTTTTAACAGATATCGTCCTTCCGAAAAACAAGAATTTCTATTAAACATGTCGATTTTAATTAACCGTTTTGAATATTTATTAAAATGTAATATTTCAAAATCGTTAATGACAATGTTGTTATTTAACTATATCTTCAAATTTAATTTGAAAGATTTTTTTTTTAATTTTTCCTTTTACAATCTATCTTGTTAAGGATAAATGGTATTAGACCTTTATTCATAATAACTGAATAATTCTACAGGGCTCCATAAGGTTTTCTATGAACATTATTAATGATTAATATTGGTGTATATACAGCGTTAATTAATAATGATGATATTCTATAATAGTTGATTGTACATTGATATGATTTAATTTAATCGAATCTAGTTTGAAGATCCGATGGTTTAAACCTTTTAAACGTCTGTTTTCTTTTCATCATCTAATAGTGTTGTTGCCAGATGATTAGATGCACTGTAGTTTGACACTGTGTTTTAACTAAACTTTTAATTTCTTCACGCACTAGCGGGACTTGCAAGTCACTATGAATCACTGTATTTGGCACGTACCACGGTGCATTAACTAAAACTCGAAGCACTTTATTTTGAAATCTTTGTATAATTTCTATATTAGAATTGCTGGCTGTGCCCCATAACTCTATCGTAGGTCCAGATTGGTTTTATCATAGCTTTGTATAGAAGCAGTTTACTGTCTAGCGACATCCTTGATTGCCTACCTAACATCCAATACAGTTCTAAATTTAATTCTAATTGCTTGTTTATTAAATATATGTTTTTTCCACGTCATTCTTCTATCCAGATGAAGACCTAGATATCTTGCTTCATCCATTTGGGGTATTTTTGACCATTGAGCGTCACAGGCGGACAGTTTCTCTCTCAAGGTAAAAGTGACGTGAGTTGATTTTTCGGTGTTTACTTTAATTTTCCATGTTTTTAACCAGGTTTCGATGTTATTTAGATGAGCTTGAAGATTTTGTGTAGCCGATATAGGGTTCGTATGCGATGCCAGGATAGCAGTATCATCTGCAAATGTGGCAGTTAGTGTTGTTTCTGAAATTGGTAGATCTGCTGTATAAATTTGATAAAGTGTTGGTCCCAGCACACTACCTTGTGGAACACCGATGATACTGGGAATAGGTTCGAGAATGCCTCATGATATTTTATATAATACTGTCTATCAGTTAGAAGGAGTTTAGAATCACATAATATTGATATGGTAGTAGTAATTTCATTTTGTAACATAGACCTTTGTGCCACACTTTATCAAAAGCCTGTTGTACATCTAGAAACACCGCTGAACAGTATTGTTTGGTTTCTAAGCTTTGTGTTATTTGTTTACTGATGCGGTGCACTTGTTCGGTTGTTCTATGCATCTTACGGAATCCGAACTGATGGTTGGGAATTAGGTTGTCATCTTCTATAATTGGTTGTAATCTTTTCATTAAGAGTTTCTCAAGACCTTGGATAAGAGAGGCAACAAGTTTATCGGCCTATATGATTTCAACTCCATTGGGGTTTTCCGCTTGGTAGCATTATTATTTGAGCTACTTTCCACTGATTTGGGAAGTGTCCCAATCTTATAACTGCATTGAAAATATAGGTCATAGCTTTTATGCATTTTTCGATTTCTTAGAACTTTTCCTGTAATAAGATCGAAGCCTGGTGCCTTTTTTGATTTATTTCCTTGTGAATTATTGTTTTACTTCCTGTTGTGATAGGCTTAATTGGTAGGCTCATTTGATACGGGGCATCAAGTATTTTATGGATGTTGTTTTCATCTTGTAAAGTGTTTTAATATTATGCGGTTGGAATACTTTTGGAGGTGGTCTGCAAACGCAGTTACTTTTTGTATGCTGCTTAGCCAGGTGCCGTCAGCAGCTTTTATAGGCGTTATTGTGGTTTGAGGTCTTCTGAATTTTTTGTCGCCTTCCATAGTGAGTAATCCGTGGCTTGTGTCGGCTCTAGTTTACTTAAGTATTCTTGAGTGGCTACATTCTTAAGATTTGTCAGTGCTTGTCAACTCTTTTGTAATTTTATTTAGCCTTTGCTTGTCTTCGTGATGTGTCATGTGCCATCTAGCTCTTACTGATCTTTTTGGATATTAGTTGTTTGATGTTTATTGGGACTACTTCTTTAACGTACGTTTCCGTTTGGTCGGGCGTTGATTGCCATGCTGCTGTTTGATTGCTTTGGTTAGCGTTTCAACTGCTATTTCAATTTCACCTGCATTTTTAAGTGAACTCTAGGCTGATTTGTTCGTTTAATATGTTACGGAATAGATCCCAGTTGGTTAGTTTGCTGTAGAGAGGGTTCTTTCGGTTTCTCTATGATTTGTGCGTGCATGCTTATTAGAATGGGTGTATGATCCGAGCTAAGTTGAAGCATGATTTTACTAGGAACTTTCTAGTATTAAGCCCTTTAGTGATACAGAAATCTAAAAGGTCTGGTAATTTATGTGGATCCTAGGCCAGTATGTTGGTTCCCCTGTAGAGAGATAACTGAGATTATGTGTTTTCATGGCGGCTAGTAGTTGTTTTCCTTTCGTAGTAGTTGTTCTAGAACCCACATGGTATTTTTGGCATTATAATCACCTCAATTATAAATCTGTTTCCAAGCGTTTTGAAAAGGTGATCGAAGTGTTCGAATTTATTGTTATGTTTTGACAGTAAATGGCTGCTATTGTAAGTTCTCCTAGGTGGTCATGTAGAATGATGCTGGTTGCTTGCATATTTTCATATTTGTATTCGGCTTGTTCTGTGTGTTTGATGTTTTGTTTGATAAGTACTGCAGAGCCTGCATGAGCATTCCCGTCAGGATGTTTCTGTGATAAATATTATAATTGTGTATTTTATATGACTTCGATCTGTGAATCGCGCTTCTGATATAAGCATTACATCAATATTGTGAGTAATTAGGAAATATTTAATTTCTTGGACGTGTTGGCATAAGCCATTGGCATTCAAATTGCAATGTTTAGTGTTTGAGCCATTATGTTAATTTGGTAATTAGCGTTGTTAGTAGGTTGAGTAGTGTCCCCATTTGTTCCATCAGTTTGTTCATCGAGATTTTTAATTCGTTCATGTCACTAGATGTTTGTGCTGAAGTTGTTGGAATAATGGGTTGTATGTTATTGACGTGTTGTGTTGTTTGGGAGTTTTGCTTAAATGCTTGAGCATAGGTTAGATTTGGTTGTGTCAATCTACTAGGGATTTTAGAATTTGTCTTTCCTTAGTGTTGGAAATATTTTTGTTGCAGTTGTTTTGTATTATGCATCCACGGTAGTTTGCTGGATGGTTATTTTTGCAATTTGCACATATGACGTTCTCATCTTTAGTCTTCCTAGGGCAGTCTTTGGTTGCATGGTCGCACATTTAACACAGCGTGGAGAATTGTTGCAATAATTTTGTATGCCCGTACCTCTGACACCGCATACACTGTGATTTCCTTCTGACATGGCCTCAAACTCTACGCATGTATTTAAAAGAAGCTTAATATCATAGATTTCTTATTGTTAGCTTTTGGTTTAAGATCTACGAAAATAGCAACCCTGTTTTGGTTTTATATTGCTTTATATTCCATATATTAATAGCCTCGTGTCCTTTTTCTTGTAGCAGCTTGATGTCATTCGTGTCAGTCGAGGGTGTATGTTTTAATACTACGCGAAATGATTTCTCCTGTTTGGATTTATAGGTATGAAACTCGGTCTTTTGTTAATTAATTCTTAATAATAATCGTATAGATTGTACTCTAATGACTGCACTTTGACTTGGTCTCCAAATAGGGATTTTATTGTATATTTGTCCTTAGCTATTTCATTAGTAGATTAGTGAGTGGCTTAATATTCTTGACTCCTGTTATAAATATAGGTGGTGGTTTAGGTTCTGCTTCTCTTGTTCTTTTTGTTCTTTTTGAGTGTTTTGGTCCATAGTCTCATCTTCTAGACTTTCATATCGGTTGCTGGTTGGTATAGGATCACAGCCAGTATTTTCGGTGTTCTGATTCTGTGCTATCCGTTTCTTACTGGTGTGACTGCTTGCCATTGGCTTCCTGAGGAACATGCTGGCTGTGTATACGGTGTTTGGTTGTAGGTTTGACTTGGTATTTGTGTAGTGACATAGGGTTGTGAATAATATGTCGTATTAAATTGCGGGTAATGCTGTTGAGCTGGCAGCGTTGTGTCACTGACGTATTGACTGGCATAGGTGTACCCGGTGTTAAAGAGTTTTGATTATTATATACGTGGGTTTGTGGACAAACATAATTTTGAAATTGGCCATCGGCCCTGTTCTTTAAAAATTTCTTGCAGTAAATGTAGTAATATACAGGGTGTTGTATTTAAGATAAGATAGTTACTTACATTCAAAACAAAAAAAATTTAAATTCATATTTCTAGAACACCTTGTATAAAAATTATGATGGAACACTTTGTAGTTTGTATATGCGAAAATATTCTTAAGTTATAGCGTGTTGAATTCAAGCAACTTTTGTATAAAACATTTTTTTCTACTGTGCACAGTTAGCCGTAAATTCACTTTGGCCCACTAATGAACAACCCTGTGTGTGTGTGTGTGTATATATATATATATATATATATATATATATATATATATATATATATATATATATATATATATAATATGTGTCCGAAAATGCCTCCTTAAGAAGATACAGCCCTGTAAACGTGGCCCCAAAAATCCTTTCTTTTTATTATCTGTGAAGCGGTTTAAGATACCTAAATGAAATTTAGATCACAAATACCTTTGATTAGGTCATAAAAGATAGTGTTGACAACTTTTTAACATTTTGTACAGGAGCGTCGCCACTTATTTTGCCCCACAAACTTTTTTTTGGGGATATTTTTAATTTTTTGGGCAAAAATAATATTTTTTAAACAATTTGCCACTAAAAAGGTCCTCGTATTAAAAGTTTTAACATGTTTTACCTAAAATAAGAAAATAAAAGAAATATTGGGTTAATTTGATTTACTTGAATTAAGTAGGCTTAGACTGCAGACTCGCAATTTTTGTTTGATAGATTCGTTTGACACATTGTTGTTGATAATTTGGGTCTGTAATAACGTTTTTAAAAACTTTGAAAATGAATATGTACCGGCTGTCCCAAATGCGAGGGCAAGCATGGGGATCTCGCTTATTATAAGAGATAGGATATAGGTTTAAATTCGGCACTTTTGCTAAATTCGATGCCGAGTTATAATCTGAAAAGAAATTTGAGCTAACTCGAATGGATTTGGTTTTATGCTCAAAAAACTAAAAATTTCGATTTTCGTTTTTCGCGTTTGGCCACCTTATTAGGAATTTTCAAAATTCAATTAAACACTATTAAGGCACCTTTTTACGCACAATACTAATACGGTATTAAAAATATTATGTGACGTTTCGTTTATTCTGAACCATCATCAGGTTTATTTTTTCTTATGGGGGTTAAGATATATTTTTATGTCGTTGGATGGAGAATGTTATGCTGATTTTAGAAATATATAACACTTTATGGTTTGATCGACTGCGAACTAAAATAATGAGAAAAATACGAAGAACAAGATTCCGCCTTCTTGGATCCAGCAAGGAATAATTACAGTAGTTCTACTTATTTAATTTGTTAAACTCGTTAGAACATCAAAAAA
Organism: Vesta saturnalis; assembly: GCA_036346205.1. Lineage (NCBI taxonomy): Eukaryota > Metazoa > Arthropoda > Insecta > Coleoptera > Lampyridae > Vesta > Vesta saturnalis. The sequence continues at coordinate 1,295,657 of JARFJB010001256.1, forward strand.
AAAAATAAAAACAGTTAAACAATTAAAAAAAAAACATTAACAAACAACTCAAACAAGTAGGTCTATGTAACACGGTCATAATAGCGACAACGCAAATTTATCGATAGGTAACAACAAAATAATTACACAGACAAACAAACAAAATTATTATAATAAATGTTCGAACAAGTTTCCTCCTTCTTGAATACAGTAACGAATTCTTCTTCTACAATTGTTTGCGCTTCTTTGAATGGTTCGCCTGGGACGAAGTTCATTAACAACCCTATTCTGGAGTTCTTCTATATTTTGCGGTGGCGTCTTATAAAATCATATTTTTTAAATAGCCCCAGAGGAAGTAATCTAAAGGGGTTAAATCTGGACTTCTTGCTGGCCACCTAAGTGGTCCCCTATTTCCCATCCATTTATCAGGAAATTCGCCGTTAAAATATTCACTTATTATCGCAGCATTATGAGGAGGAGCTCCGTCCATTTGCCACCAGAGAGTCCATCTTTCGTTTAGCGGAACATCATCCAAAAGGTCTGATATTCCGTTTGTTAGAAATGCGAGGTAGCGTTGAGACGTTAGGATACCTTCGTAAATAATTGGCCCAAGGAGCCTATCCTTCCAGATTCCAACCCACACATTAAAGGACCGGTGGCCTTGTCCTCGCATTTGCCTGTTAATTCGTGGATTTTCAACGGACCAGTAGTGCTCGTTATTACGATTAAACATTCCATTAGTGGAAAAATTGCACTCATCCGTCCAAATTATTTGATTGAGAAAGTTGCGATTTTCCAGCATTTTGATATTAACTTGGTTACAAAAATCCAACCGTCTCATATCGTCCCCAGGCCGAAGAGTTTGACTAACGTGTAACTTAAATGGTTTATAACGGTGTTGCTTTAACACTCGCCAAACTGTGGTTTTTGGCACTTCAATAGTTTGCTCTATTTCTCTGGTAGATGTTGAAGGATTTTCTTGAACCTAAGATGGATAACATAAAGTCATAACTCTCCAAAAAAAATGTCTGCTGAAATTAGCAGTGAAGTGAGTGGAAATTCTTATAATTAGTATAATACTAACAAATAGTACCTGATGTAATATTTCTTCTTCGGCATCTCTGTCTAGTCTGCTACCATATGCATTTCGAGGTTTCTGAAAACATCCAAATTCTCGCAAATTTTGGTCCAATTTTAAAAAATATCTCTGGTTTGGTTGCTGCCTCTCCGGATATTCCTCTAAATATCTTTGTTCTGCTCTGACACTATTTCTATTGCAGCTATAAAATATCCTTATCATGTCTCGTTGTTCTGAATTTGAAAACATTCTAAAGAAACTTGCAAATTTTAAAGCACTAACACGAAGGATCTTGCAGTTATTACCCTTTTTACAATTAGAAAATGACATGACAAAAGCCAACTCCTGAGTTTTGTTTGATTCATGGGTATCGTGATAATTTAATATTTAGTTTTTAATTTAAGAGTATTTTAGTTCGCAGTCGATCAAACCATAAAGTGTTATATATTGCTAAAATCAGCATAACATTCTCCATCCAACGACATAAAAATATATCTTAACCCCCATAAGAAAAAATAAACCTGATGATGGTTCAGAATAAACGAAACGTCACATAATATTTTTAATACCGTATTAGTATTGTGCGTAAAGAGTTGCCTTAATAATGTTTAATCGAATTTTGAAAATTCCTAATAATAAGGTAGCCAAACGCGAAGAACAAAATTCGAAATTTTTAGTTTTTTGAGCATAAAACCAAATCCATTCGAGTTAGCTCAAATTTCTTTTCAGATTATTACTCGGCATCGAATTTAGCAAAAGTGCCGAATTTAAACCTATATCCTATCTCTTATAATAAGCGAGATCCCCATGCTTGCCCACGAATTTGGGACAGCCTGTACAGTGCATCCCATTTTGGTTGAGACAGCCAAGTATCTCGGTTGTTGTTGAAGATAGAACCTTGCGGTTTTCGCGGTCCTGTGCCACTTTAATGTCAAAGTGAAAACGTATCCCATAGAGAATTTTATGTAGAATTCAGTAGCGCACTCAATTTTTTTTTTTTCAGGGTATGGTTATGGAGATACGACTCAAACTTATGATTTTTTCAAAGGAACATCTTGTATTTTATCACCTCATTAAATTCCTTATTTTTTTCCTTCGAAATGATATATAACATATAAACATAAATTCTTCAAAAATGCTCCAAAATCACTAAAACATTGATTTTTAATAGTAGGCTATGGATTTTCATACAAAAAAGTTCAAATTGAAGAAATACCATGAAAGGAACAAGAACAATACTAACACTAATGCACTAACAAAACACAAAACGTAGGTAACTATTAACAAATAGATAGTAATAAAAAGTTCATAATGTAGAATAAGCAACTAATTAAATATTTACTCATACTACTTCATTTAGAAATTATTCGGTAAAGTATTCATTGAATTGTTCAAATTGATGTCCATTTTCCCTAATACACAATTGACACAATTTCTTAATACGTCTTAATGCATTTAAAATTATGAAAGGCCGATTTTTTAAATTCTGGACAACCGCCTCTGTTGTTGCACGAAGTTCTTCAATATTATTGTGCCTCTTACCGTATATTTTATTTTTCAAAAAACCCCACAAAAAAAGTCCAACACTGACAAATCACCTAATGGGTCCATTTGTTCCAATCCAATGGTCCTGTAAAGTTTCTTCTAAAAACGGCACAGTCAACCTCGAATTGTGGGCAGGGGCACCGTCTTGTTGGAAGTAACTGGCATTAAGATAGGCGAGGAGAACATTCCCCAGGAAATCTGGTATTAGTCCTTCTAAAATTGCCAAGTACCCATTCGCGTTGAGAGCCTCTTCAAAAATGCGATATTTTATTGATGTCCCCAATAAGAAACAGGCTACATTAAAATGAAATCGACCCTGTTCTTATTGCTCAAAAATTAGGTGTTGGTTTTCATCATACCAGTGCCTTGTATTTTGCCTGTTAAATAAACCAGCACTGCTTATATAGGCTTCGTCTGACCATATGATTTTACTCGCAAAATTATTGTCCCCTCGAGTTTGGTTCAAAAACCAATTACAGAAATTCACACGCCTCGCTGCATCACCAGGGTATAAATGGTGGACAATATTCACTTTGTAGGGTTTCAATTTGTGTTTTTTTTAAATCCTTTGTACCCGTGATCCGGGAACGCCAGTGTCATTTTCTAAGTCTGAGGAGAGACACGTACGCTGGCTAAGACATTTATTTCATCCACTTCATTATTTTCCTTGTTATACGTCTTGAGTCGGGGTTTAGATACGCACCATAATTTAGTAGATTATTCTTTAGTCGAAATATCGTTGCTCGACTAGGTTGACGCCTTTCTGGATATCTAACGTTTTAAAAACAATATGTCATATAATGTCTTATTGTAAATTACTAGTTTACCTGTTTAAATATAATTCTAATGCTTCGTCAACATTTTCATGGCATTGATTGAAACATTGTATGATATCATACTTTTCGTTGTTCTGAAAAAAATCTTTCAGCCATTATGAAATTTCACAAATTAACAAAATCGCCAAACACAAACACAATAAAACGCATCAAAATTTATCATGATTTCTCCACAGGCACTTGATAAAACAATGCTCCAAAAGTCAACAACAGTGTTTGTAGCATCCATGACCTACTATAAAAAATCACAAATAATAATCCCTGTAGTAAAACTTTGAAATCCATGGCACTCTATTAAAATTCAATGTTTTAGTAATTTTGGAGCATCTTTTAAAACTTCATGTTTATATATTATATATCATTTCGAAGGAAAAAAAATAAGTAATTTAATGAGATAATAAAATACAGGGTGTTGCATTGAAAAAATCATAAGTTTGAGTCATCTCCATAACGATACCCCGAAAAAAAAATTGAGTGCGCCCCTGGATTTTGCGTAAAATTCTCTATGGGACAAGTTTTGAATTTCACATTATCGCTGAGAAACTTCTTAGATATGGAGGGGATCCAAAAAGTGTGGATTTTCAAAACCACCTTGTAATTTATAAACGAAAGAAGTTAGGCAAAATCCGTTCAGGCCATCTTGAGTTTCACAAAAAAGTGGCAGAGGACCGCGGAAACCGCAAGGTTCTATCTTCAACAACAACCGAGATATCTGGCTTCCTCAACCAAAATGGGATGCACTGCACACTAATAGTGATTATACCGATATGTTGTTGACATTAAGGGAATGTGATGGAAACGCTAAAGAAGCGAAAAGAAGATATGCGAAAAAATTTCCAAGAAGAAGTGTTCCGGATTCAAAAACATTTTTGAATCTGTGAGGCGGTGCCGTGAGACTGGAACCTTTCAACCAAAAAAGGTAAATTCTGGTAGACCACGAGTAGCAAGAATTCCACAAGAAGGAAATATTTTAAATCTAGTTGTTGCGGATCCTATGATAGGTGTCAGAAATGTGGCAAGGGTAAGTAACGCAAGTGTTTCTAGTGTACATCGTGTATTAAAAGAACAATTATTGCTCCCGTTTCACTGCAGGCAAGTACAAGAATTATTTCCTGAAGGTCTTTTTTTGAGAAGAGACTTTTGCGAATTATTACAAGAAAGAATGAGACAGAACCCCGATTTTTTACAAAATATTCTTTTCACCGATGAATCAACTTTTACTAGTCAAGGTATGTTTAATAGTGATAACAGTCACTTCTGGGCGGAATAAAATCCAAAGGTTAAACGTGTAACGCATTATCAACATAATTTTAAGTTGAATGTATGCCCATACATCATGCTTCAATAGGCAACCACCTCGTTGCATACCATATTTTTGATGGAAATTTAAATGGTGATGTTTACTATAAATTTTTGGATAACCGTTTATTTCCGCTATTAGAAGATTTGCCTCTTCATCTACGAAGGTTTTCATGCATGATGGTGCTCCACCTCATTTCATGAGACAAGCTAAAATGTAGCTCAACGAACATTTTCCAAATCATTGGATTGGTCGAAGTGCTGATGCTCCTAACCACTGGGCACCAAGGTCTCCTGGCCTAAATCCCTTGTATTTCGATGTGTAGTTAAAGAAAAAGTATACTCAAGCGAAACAAATTCCATTGAAGAACTTCAAGCGAGTGTTGAAAATAATTTAAGAATGTTAATTCAAGAACCACGGCCACTCCAAAGGATTATGTTTTCACTAGAAAAACGTATACGATTGTGTATTAATGAAAATAGTTGGTATTTCGAAGATTTAAGGTAAAAACCCGTACCTACTAACCCAATTTCTTTTTGTTTGGTTTTGTGTAATTCGTTGTTTTTTTTAAATTGTTTTCTTTATCCGTTCTGTGTTAATGTCACACAATTAAAACCTTTTTTAGGCTCTAAATAATTTACAATATTTTTACCTCATAGTTGTTTCTGAAACAATCATTATTCCCTGAGGTAGTTTGTTCTCGCGCATGAAAATTATTAATTGTTTCGTTTTAAAATAATTTATTAACTCGGTCAGCATTACTTGCTAAAACTCAAATAACTCTAAAACCAGTAATTTTTTGACTTTCAACAGGAGTACCGTTTTTATGGCAAATTGTTTAAAAAACATCAGTTTTACCCAAAAAATTAAAAATATCCACACAAAAAAATGTTTGGAGGCAAATAAGTGCGTTAGCGACGCTCCTATACACAATATTAAAAATTTGTCAACACTATCTTTTATGACCTAATCAAAAGGTATTTGTGTCTAACTTTCAGGTGTCTTAACCCGTTTCAGAAATAATAAAAAAACGGATATTTGGGGCCACTTTTACAGGGCCGTATCTTCTTAAGGAGGTATTTTCGGACACATGTTTATTAACCAAACTAACGTTATTTTTCAGTATTCCATTTTCCCTCCACCAAGCCTCTATTCACTTCAATACATTTATCATACCGCTTTCGAATGTTACGTATAGTTTTTCTTAATTGCTCTCGTGTAATTTCTCTACAAGCTTGCCGTATTTTGTCACATAGTTCCAGTCTGTTTCTGGTGCGATTTTTGTACACTTTTTGAACAATAAGACCCCACAAGAAAAAATCGAGTGGTGTCCAATCAGGGGATCTGGGCTGCCATTCCCGGCAACCGGAACCGAGCTGGTAGCGTAGTGGTGACAGGACCTGCTTAGCATTCGGAAGGTAATGGGCACTGCGTATATGCACACCATGTGCGGCTACTTAGGCGAATGCTGGGGTAGTATCTTCCCTCCTCAGAACCCTAACTCCGATCCTATCCTGACCACACCCATCCTTAATCCCACCATGCATATATACATAATGTATTTATGTATGCTGGGAATCCGTGATTGTGGCTGAGGAGCTCGGAAAGCGCGAACAGCCCGCCCTCCCCTTGGGGAGGGAGTGAAATACGTGGCCTTTTCCTTTCCCGGCAACCGGAAGGTCATCAATAGCATCCCATAAATCGGTTCTTAAAAATTGTAGGAAATTTAATACGTTTAAATTGCTGTCAAAAAAGAATGGGCTTGTAATTCTTTTATTCAATATTCCACACCATACATTAACTTTTTCGGAATACTTATAACAACATTACTTTTGGAAACGAAATTTTTCAATCTATTTTTTACGTAGATTGTGGACAAATTAAAAAGCTGGAAACTAGGCAAACACAAAGTAGAAGACCACCGCAGTTGTATGGTAAAAACCCCAAGTTAAGTTTTTTGTCCGGTCTCCTGAAAGTATGGTAAAATAATATAATTTATTAACCCACTGAATATCACTCTGCTAATCTCTTCTTTTACAAATGTCTTCAATAACGTGTTGGGAATATGACGAAAAAAGTGAATAGACCAAATTGCACTATAAATTAAATCACATTGTTATGAGCATCAAAAACTAAATTCGATTACCTACTACAATTTTGTGGCAGCTCCTTTAATTTCAATTTTCAATTGTGATATTTTTCCGAATTAAATACGATTAAAGGATATTGGGAAAAAAATTACTACACCACTGAAGTTATGACCTTTTTATGAATAGAAAATATTATTAGCAACAATGTTATAACAATAGTTACTTTCGAAGTGCACTATTTTGTACATAATAAATTTTAAGTGGGCTATAAAAAAGACATAATGACAGTTACTTAATTTTTCCGAATGACCGAATGTTTGCAAACTAAATCTGAAAATTACTACGTAACCAATTTAAACTAAGTGCAAATAAGAAGTTTTATGTAATGGCTGTACAGTAACATTACAAGAAAAAATTGAAATCGTGCATCTTCTTGGAGACAATGATAGAAGCGAACGAGGGGTATGTAGAATATTCTATAATAGACATCCAAACCGTCCTCCTATTAGTTGTAATACTGTGCACAGAATAAATCAAATTTTTAATGAAACCGGAGCTGCACCCAAACATATTTTAAAAAACAATGAAAGAGGAAGGGTTGGGAACAATCAGACTATTTTGGATTATTATAGGAATAACCCGAATGCAAGTTCAAGAGTGGGTAGCATAGATTTAAACTTACCAAGGGAAAACATACGGAGATGCCTTAAAAAAAATAAAACTGAAACCATTTAAACCTAAATTCTTACATACATTGGAAGAAGGAGATGAAGAAAAACGTCTAGAATTTAGTCTCTGGCCACAAGGAGAATACCTCAATAACAAGAGTTTCTTAAAGTGTATTTTATTCAACAATTAAGCAACTTTTACTACCAACGGTGGTGTTTCATCACTTGCAAAAAGCAATTTTCCGAAAAAGTTAATGTATGGTGTGGAATATTGAATAAAAGAATTATAAGCCCATTCTTTTTTGACAGCAATTTAAACGTATTAAATTTCTTACAATTTTTAAGAACCGACTTATGGGATGCTATAGATGACCTTCCGGTTGCCGGGAAACGAAAAGGCCACGTATTTCACTCCCTCCCCAAGGAGAGGGCGGGCTGCTCGCACTTTCCGAGCTCCTCAGCCACAATCACGGATTCCCAGCACACATACATACATTATGTATATATGCATGGTGGGATTAAGGATGGGTGTGGTCAGATTAGGATCGGAGTTAGGGTTCTGAGGAGGGAAGATACTACCCCAGCATTCGCCTAAGTAGCCGCACATGGTGTGACCATTACCCCCCGAATGCTAAGCAGGTCGTGTCACCACTAAGCTACCAGCTCGGTTCCGGTTGCCGGGAATGGCAGCCCAAATCCCCTGATTGGACACCACTCGATTTTTTCTTGTGGGGTCTTATTGTTCAAAAAGTGTACAAAAATCGCACCAGAAACAGGCAGGAACTATGTGACAAAATACGGCAAGCTTGTAGAGAAATTACACGAGAGCAATTAAGAAAAACTATACGTAACATTCGACAGCGGTATGATAAATGTATTGAAGTGAATAGAGGCTTGGTGGAGGGAACCACAATTTAAAAACTGTTTTTGATTTTTTTTTTTTGAATTTGTATTTTATGTAGGTATTAAGTGGTTGTACTCTTGTTAAAAAATTTTATTGCATTTCGATAATAAATTAAATTAAACACCGTTTTACCATATTTTCATGAGTTATAACTATAGACAGGACAAAAAAATTCAGTTGGGATTTTTACCATACAACTGCGGTGATCTTCTACTTTGCATTTTTCTTATTGCCAACTCTTTAATTTGTCCACAATCTACGTAAAAAATAGATTGGCAAATTTCGTTTCCAAAAGTAATGTTGTTATAAGTTTGTTCTTTTAATGAATATTTTTAATGAAATGTTGACTGCTTTTATTCTTAAGGATTATTAATGCAGTGGTGTAGTCAAATTTCGTAAAAAAAATTGCCTAATAAACTTTTGCCATTTTTGACAAGGAAAAAAAGTGCCTTGAGAATGAAAAATAAATTATGAAAATTTGTTCCATGATACAGTTTTTGATGCTTAATGTGGTAAAAAAAATGTTCAAAATCGGTTGAAAAATCTACATTTTACAGGGGTGCTCCCATTACAAATAGGTCACACTCTATATGTACTAAAAATACGTATTCATCAAAATTTAATCGAAAACGTATGATGCTTTTTGTAAATACGGTCAATGTCTTATAAACATTCCTCTACAACGACAAAAAATATTTTTTATGAATATTTCTCGGAATGATCATGCTGTACATAACTGCTTTAGTGTACCACCTTTTGAAGCTATTTTGAATTTTTGAATCAACAAATGTAGCTTTTGAGCTTTATGGTTAATGCAGTCGCAATTTAACTCAATCGGGTAAAATCCACAGGCTCAAACGCTTCGGTAATAAAGGCTTTCTTTAATAAGCGAAAGAGTGATTACTTTTTGACACAATTAATCTTTATTAATTTTTCAAATAACCTAATAATGCTTATACATTTTTGTTCAATTATTTTATGCTACATAAATTATGTAACATAGCAAATGTACTATATATTTTTATTTTGTGTATAGGTTTGCTGCGATTACAACAAATATATCAAGGTTTAATTCCGGGTAACGAAGCCTTTAGAGTAACAACAGTAAGAAGAATCAGTAACGTGACAGAGGCTTTACAGTTCCTCAGGGGCCTAGAAGAACAATCACGATGGGATCCTAAACATGTTGTATTAGACTGCACCGCTGATACTGCCAAAGAAATCGTTGTCAGCCATGTTCGTGATATCACTCTAGGCAAAAGAACGTATCATTATTTACTTTCTGGATTGGTAAGTTTATAAATAATAATCTTGAATATGTAATTAATATTTAAAATAAACATTCAATTTGGGAAGAAAATAAAATTAAGCACTAGCTATAATGAATTTTCAAATTTGTCTTTATACAGAAAGGATTTTGTTTTACAGTACCTATTAATAGATTGTTAAAAATGTATAACGTTATTTTAATTACAGTTAATCTAGATTTAACATAATATTTATTGAATAGGATACATGTTACGTTCTTACTTACAGTATGTCTTTTAATTTCTTTAGATAATGGATGATCGTTGGGAGAGTGAAGTTATAGAATATGGAGCAATTAACATCACAGGTTTTCGAATCGTTGATACCACCAAAAAATACGTTAAAGATTTTTTGGAAGGATGGAAACGTCTCGATCCAATTTCTTCACAAGGCGCTGGAAGAGAAAGCATTTCGGCTCAAGCTGCTTTAATGTACGACGCAGTATTTGTTCTAGTAGAAGCTTTTAATAAGTTATTAAGAAAGAAACCTGATAGAAGAGGTCAAATTGTAAATAATGGTAGTAAAGGATTAGACTGTAATGCTTCAAGCGGATGGGTTACACCGTGGGAGCATGGAGATAAAATTTCCAGATTTTTACGAAAGGTAAAAAACTTAATATTAAACTAACAAATTAAATCTAACGTCGAGCGTTACACTTACATTTCCAAAAATATAAATACATATAACTTTTCATTTCACAATATATACATTCTTACACAACAGCCTTACAACAAATTCAATTCTGAAAATATTATGCTTAAAGATATAAATTATATATAATTCTTTAAAAACGTTAATGGGTTTTAAATTATTGTTTAAGGCAGTTAAATATAGGTTCTACAAATTAAAATGATTTATTTCTTTTCTGATGTCATTATATCGCAACACATTATCGTCCTGTATTAATTGAAGTTTTAGTTTATATATAGGTTAGTAAATTACTTTTTAATAAGCTTCATTTTTCTCTACAAAACTGCGTTATTATGGAAGTATCAATATATCTTATATCCTAGAAAATTTTATATACCGTTTACATGTTCGTTATCATCACGCATGTACCAGATTTTTTTTTTATAATTGTGGACCTGAACAGGCAAAATTTGGGCTGTCGTGCTAAAGCACTCAGGAACACTTAGGAGGATGGATAGAGGGATAATGAATTGCCAATAAATGCCTATGATTAGTTACCTTAAATTTTCTCATATCATAAGTGAGAGTAAAACAGGAACTAGGGAGATCATTCCAGAGTTTAGAAGCCGTGTAAAAAAATGTGAATTTCGCCCGTTTGGTACGACAAGTGGAGATTTGTACTGCATACTGATGATGTGAATGAGCTAACCGAATGTTTCTCGCAAAGATAGCTCGAGATGGTATCAAAGAATATAATTCAGCAGCACAATAGCCGTTGTAATAACGATAATACAAAGAAAGAACTGAAACCATCCTTCTATGCTCAAGGGACTGTATGTGAGAAGTTAAGGACGGGTCATTTATAAGTCTAATCGCTCTCTTTTGAATACGATCAACGATATCGAGAGCGTATTGGGGAGCACTAACCCAGAGGTGAGAATTATATTTCAGATGAGGCCGAATTTGGGCCTTATACAACAGAAGGAGTTGTCGAGAGGTAAAGTACTGCTTAGATCTGTACAAAAAGCCTATTTTACGAGCAGCTGTTTTGGTAGCTGACAGAAGATGGTCAACCCATGAGAGATTTGAAGATACAGTCATACCCAACAGAGTAATAGAGTCTGAAAACTTAAGAACTAAGCCATTCATACTTACAACAGGAAATGATCGATCTTTTTTGGCGGATACAAGGCAACACTGAGTTTCCTTAGCATTAAATTTAACCAGATTATTGCTTCCCCATTCGAGAATACGTTGAATGTCTTTGTTGATTGTATTTGCCATTTCAGCTTTAATTTCTTGATTTGACATAGAAGGTGGATTATCACTATGAGTAGACTGAGATGAACTACAGTGAAGAGTGCTATCGTCAGCAAAGCAATGTATGGGGTTAGTTGTTGAAGAAATAAGGTCATTTATGTACAGCAGAAAAGGTGTAGGCACTATAACGGATCCCTGTGGTACGCCCGCGTTAACGCTAACTTCTTTTGAAAAATAGCCATCAACTACGCACGTATTCGTCTTTTATCAAGGAAACTAGAAACTCAGTTGATGAGCGCATCATTTAACCCAAACGAGGTGAGTTTGGCAAGTAAACACTTATGCCAAACTTGGTCAAATGCCTTTGAGATATCTAAAGCGACTACAACTGTTTCACCGAACTGCTCTACTGTATTGTTCCAAACTTGGGTCACATATGAAAGAAGATCACCTGTTGAACGACTTTGCCTAAACCCATACTGGTGGTCACTAAGGAGTTTGTTAGTTTCGTGAGCAGTTGCTAATTGACTTTTTCCATGATTTTAGACAAAATGGAAGTTATGGCAATTGATCGGTAGTTTGAGGGTCTTATCGCCTTTTTTGGGAATAGGTTGAACATTTGCTAACTTACATGATGAAGGGAATTCCCCAGAAGACATAGAGATCGTATAGAGCTTAGATAGGACTGGTACTAGTTCGGGGGAACATTTCCTTAAGACAATAGCTGGGATACCGTCTGAGCCAGTCGCCTTATTGAGATCAAGCCTACTGATGATCGATTCCAAAAGCTTGTACCGAAAATGAATTGGTTTCATAGCGTATGAAGAAGAGTTGACTAGGGGCACATCTTTTCCAGAATCATTGAGAAACGAGTTTGATGCAAACAAATCCACAAAAACATTGGCTTTGTCTACAGAATCAGCAACTACCGATTCGTCAATAGATGTCAGGGGGGGAAATGAAGATGTTCCAAAGTTTTTACTAATGGCTTTAGCTAAAGACCAAAATTTACGACTGCCTAAAGGAGATGTAGCTAGTTCATTGCATTTTCGTTGTTCGAACAACTTTTCAGTTTTAGTGATGAGACTTTTGCAGATATTTCTAGCACCAACGTATTCTACATGACTGTCGACCGATTTATTAGATTTCCATTTAATGTAATATTTATTTTTTAAAGATATTGCATCAGCACAAGCCTTATTGGACCAGGGTTGGGAACGAGAATGACCTATACGGTATTATTTTTTGGGAATATATAACTCCATTCCCATGAGGATGACTTCAGATACTGAAAGAGCGATGTCCGAAAAAGAGGACGACTTAAAACAATATTCATGTTGCAAAGAAATCCCGTAAATTACTCCATCGAGCTGACTTAAAACACCACACGGTTGTATCGGTAAAGAACGTTTTGATAACTGTTGAATAAGACCTAATCTAAATTGGTTAAAGGTTCGATCAATATTAATGAGGGAGGTAGACAAAAAAAAATGGGCATTACGGTGTAAACACTGTACAACTTTCAACTTGGTTAGTCTGTAGATTTGTAAATAGTACACTAGAAATTGCAAACTAACGGCTAGTTCTGATTTTTTAAAATATTAGGACCGCGTAATTGTATTTTTTTTTTTTTTTTGCTTTTTCATTATATCTCCTAAACAATGTGTTTTTCATAAAACATTTTGCGTTTTTAAAGTAGATTACATCTTCTAAAATTTGAGATCAGAACCAGATCTGTGAGTACAATAGTTACCAATATACAGCCCACAAGAGATTGACAATTTTTTCCAAAAAAGTGAAATGTTAAGAGTTGGTCAACTTTCGACCACGAAATCGGGGGAAATACTCATTTTATGAGTAAAGTCACAGGAAGAGATGTTACAACGAATGCAATTAGCTTTAATTTAAGCACAGAACTCGTATAAGCATAAGACTTGGTGTTTATATAGAATAATACTTGCGGAATAACATACTAAAGGTCGTCGAAAAAAAACTTGTGCAATGGCCATTATATTGAAAAATGGCGCCTAAAAACAGTTTTTTAGCCATAAAACGCAGTATTTGGAAAAAAAATTTGACAATTCGTTAAAAAAGCAGTAATTTTTTTTGTGAACAGTTTCATACCAATAATATGACTTTTCTCTTTGCATGTATATTTTCTGTGAATTTTTAAAAGTTACACTGCTGATGCTTTAGTTGCATTTCGCTAGGCTACCATAATAAACTCCTACTGAGTATAGTATCCATGGTTTGGTTTATTGTATTGATTTTCTCCACGCCTTCACGCCTTCACTGAGTGCGACACCACCACTGCCCTTTTCGGGTATGAGAAGATTAATCTGTGGAGCGCCATCTAGAAATACCCTCAACTCATCACCACAGCTGAAGTGTTCCTCCAAACTATTTAATCCACCAAGCACCTCAGATGCCGGAGCGAAGTGCCTAGTGGCTCTATATGGAGGAGACTACACTGAGTATACGCTCCAAAGCCTGCGCTATAATTTTTTGTAAAAACAGCCGCCTCGGCTAAGGTTAAGCTCGCCCATTGGCCTTTAATGGAAGATGGTGCAACATTCGACGCCTACCAAACTTACTACCAAGTTCAGATGTGATTGGGGTGGATAAATATGCAACTCAATGAAGAAGGCAGATCAGGAGCTCATTCAAATAACAATGATACACGCAGTGGCACTCTCTCCCTTCTAAAATTTCTATCATGGGGTGCAATAAAGGGGTTTTCTTTCAAACTACCCTCAAACCGTCGTGAGAACTTATATACGTAATATATATATATATATATATATATATATATATATATATATATATATATATATATATATATATATATAAAAATTGAAACATTTATTAGAGTTGTGAGGAAATTATCCGGCCTACAGACGTCGTTTTGTGCCGAAATTAAAATTAATATATTACCTGCATCTCCGCCTATGACTTTACCCGTAAAATGGGTATTTTCGCCGTTTGTAGGGTCGAAAGTTGACCAACCCTTCACATTTCACTTTTTTGGAAAAAAATTGTCAATTTTAGCAGGGCTGTATCTTGGTAACTATTGTACTTACAGAGCTGGTTCTGATTTCAAGTTTTAGCTTATATAATCTCCTTTAAAGGCGTAAATAACACGTTTTATTAAAAACGCACAGTTTAGGAGTTATAGCGAAAAACAAAAAAAAATCGAAAGTTACGCGGTTTTTTGAGTGCTACGAAGTTAGCTTGGGTATGCACTACTGGTGATAGTCCTAACAACATATTCAAAAATCAGAACTAGCTGTTAGTTTGCGACTTTATTGTACTATATGACTGGCCTACCAAATCTATGTCGTACTGAGAAACCAATGATAGAAAATTTTCAGCTATACAAAACCAATTATTTATGGTCCTGATAGTAGCCATGGAAATTCACAAATATTTAAATTCCTTACAAGTGGATTGCCCATACTTAACACACAGCGAAAATCCAAAGTTTAACAAAAAATGTCTAAGAGAATTTTTGTAGATCCAGATGAACTGAATACTTCTCAGAAGCATACCTTGGTCTTTTAACGTTTTTAAAATAATCAAAACATAATTAAAATATGGACTAACCTTATTTTTCAACAATGAAAATTTCACCAGGTTGTATACTACTTAAAGTTTAAAACCTCACTCAGAGGACATGTAATTTGAGAGAAATGTAGTTCACACACTCACACCTCTATTTTCACCTCCCTTCCCCACAAAGACGCATGCACACACACACACACACACACGCACACGCACACGCACACGCACACGCACACGCACACGCACACGCACACGCACACGCACACGCACACGCACACGCACACGCACACGCACACGCACACGCACACGCACACACACGCGCACGCACACGCACACGCCACGCACCACCGCACGCGCACACGCACACGACACGCACACGCACACGCACACGCACACGCACACGCACACGCACACGCACACGCACACGCACACGCACACGCACACGCACACGCACACGCACACGCACACGCACACGCACACGCACACGCACACGCACACGCACGCGCACACGACACACGCACACGCACACAGCACACGCACACGCACACGCACACGCACACACACGACACACACCACACACACACACACACACACACACACACACACACACACACACACACACGACACACGACACACGACACACGACACACGACACACGACACACGACACACGACACAGACACAGACACAGACACAGACACAGACACAGACACAGACACAGACACAGACACAGACACAGACACAACACAGACACAGACACAGACACAGACAGACACAGACACAGACACAGACACAGACACAGACACAGACACAGACACAGACACAGACACAGACACAGACACAGACACAGACACAGACACAGACACAGACACAGACACAGACACAGACACAGACACAGACACAGACACAGACACAGACACAGACACAGACACGACACAGACACAGACACAGACACAGACACAGACACAGACACAGACACAGACACAGACACAGACACAGACACAGACACAGACACATATACATATATATATATATATATATATATATATATATATATATATATATACAGGGTAACAATTTTTAACTAAACTTCTATGGGCAACTTTGTTATTATAACAGCTACAGAGTCGGTTAAATTAGCAATATTGGGCAGCATTTCAAGACCAATCAAATGACGTTTTGAGTTTTGACCAGTATTGCCAACTTTCGTAGTTATTTAGAAAAAACTAAAAATGAGCCGAATTTTCAAACTCAAATATCTTTGAAACCATTGCAAATAAAACTAAAATACAAAAGTAGTAATTGATAGATATTTTTACGAACTTTAAGATAAGCCAATTTTTAAATTTATTTTGCATTTCATTTTTGAGATATAACACAAAGTTCCTTTTTTTTTCAATGGAACGTATAGTTTACTTTAATCCTATTAAATAGCATATTTTTTACTGATTTCAAAAATGTGTAGTTTACCTTATTTATAACAAGTAGTTTTCTTGTAATTTAATAAAAACTGTAAAGTTAAAATCAAGTATCAGTTTTAAAAAACACAGCGCCTTGGAATGAAATAAAACAAAATGAAATAAAACAAAACAAACCTATAACACAATAATCGTCAGTTGTGAAAAACTTACGAGTACGAACTTTATTAATGCTGAAGTTTATAAAATTTCAACCAATCATAAATATTTATAAACAAAAGAAATACCTGAATACTATATTACAACTAAATTACTACAAGATTTTAAAATGACCAACATGGTTTTCAACCCATACACGACATCTTTGTAATATATTATTTTGCAATTTTAACAAGGTATTAGGTCTAATTGCTGCAATAGCTGTTCTTATTTTATCTTTTAGATCTTCGACATTATGTGGTTTAGTTTTATGAACGCTGTCTTTAACTGTTCCCCACAAAAATAAATCCAGAGGGGTTAAATCTGGAGATTTAGGAGGCCATGGAATAGTACCACGAGTACCAATCCAGTTATTAAATCTTTCTGTTAAAAAGTTTGAAACAACATTTGCATTGTGAGCAGGAGCTCCATCTTGTTGAAAATAACGTATTAAATTTAATGGAACTTCGTCCATCATATTTTCAAATTCGTTTCTTAAAAACATTAAGTAGCATTCAGCATTTAAATGGTGTTCAAATAAATATGGACCAATGATTTTAGTACCTAAAATACCGTACCATACGTTTATTGAGAAAACACGTTGATCTCGTCTCTCTACAGTTAAATGAGGATTTTGCTGAGCCCAGTAAATATGACTGTTTCTATTAAATAAACCATTGTTGGTAAACTTGGCTTCGTCCGTAAACAAAATTGATTTAGAAAAGTCATTGTTTCTTCGATGCTCTTCAATAAACCAGGTAGCGTAATTTAATCGTGTTTCAAAATCTGCAGGATGCAATGTATTTCTAACGTGGTGACGGTAAGCTTTGAAGTTATTTTGTTTCAAGATTATGCGTGCTTCTTCTCTTGACGTATTACATTAGAGTGCAATTTCCCGTACAGATGCAGTCGGTTTGACATTGTTATAAGCCAGAACATTTACTTCGGTTTCTTCATAAAATTTTTTTTGCGTCTTTTGGTTTTTTGAAAGACCCGTATTGCTTTAAATTAGTTTCCAGTTTACGAAATAATCTTTTAGCAACTTTCCTTCTTTCTATGTACCTCTGTAAATACATTTCCGACGCTACATTTCCATCACGATTAGAAATATAATAGCAAAATAACATATCGTTCTTTTCTTCACAGGAATACTATTTATTTTTTAGAAAATCACCTTTTTTAAATAAGGAATACTATTTAAATTTTAATTTAATTAAAATAAACATAAATAAAAATGCAAGTGTCAAATTTGTTTTGTTTTATTTCATTCCAAGGCGCTCTATTCTTTAAAACTGATACTCGATTTTAACTTTACAGTTTTTGTTAAATTACAAGAAAACTGCTTATTATAAATAAGGTAAACTGTGCATTTTGAAATCAGTAAAAAATATGCTATTTAATAGGACTAAAATAAACTATACGTTCCATTTAAAAAAAAAGTAACTTTGTGTTATATCTCAAAAATGAAATGCAAAATAAATTTAAAAATAAGTTTATCTTAAAGTTCGTAAAAATATCTATCAATTACTTCTCTTGGTTTTAGCTCTAATTGCAACGGTTTCTAAGATATTTGAGTTTGAAAATTCGGCTCATTTTTAGTTTTTTCTAAATAACTACAAAAGATTGGTCTTGAAATTCTGCCTAACATTGCTAATTAACCGTCTCTGTAGCTGTTATAATAACAAAGTTTCCCATTGAAGCTTAGTTAAAATTGTCACCCTGAATATATATATATATATATATATATATATATATATATATATATATATATATATATATATATACTAGGATAAATTACCAGCCGAATTGTACGTGTCACATTAAGGAAAGCACAACTGCCGAGGAGAAACCTACAACACCACGAAGCCGTAGCATTAAAGGGACTGCAAAAGAACAAGGAACAATAACTACAGCCAGAAAATATAACAGCACCGGAAAATGGAAAATCTGCTGAAAGACATAATTTATCAACCTATTTGCCAGACCCAACGACGTACTTGTAAAAAACAACAAGGAAGAAAATATCGAAGTCACCTTTTGACAAAGAAACAAAAAATGCTAATTCCGAGATAAAAATCACAACGATGTCCAAAAATATATGCACTATGTAAAGTACATAAATATGGAGCTCCTCTGCAACCTATCGTGAGTTCAACAGGATCACCACTCCAATCGCTAGCTAAATACCTAGCAAAACAGCTGCAACCTTACACCAACCAGGTGAAGTCCTACGTAAAGAATGCAAAACATTTCATCGAAATACTCGAACAACAAACAATCGTATCAGGAAATATACTCGTAAGCTTTGGCGTAGTGGCAATGTTTACTAATACCTACACCAGCAGAAGGAGCAGTAAACATCATATTACGGAAATATAAACTAGTAGAACATATAAATTTGATCATGCATTGTCTAAGAAATACATATTTTACCTACAATGGACAAAAATACAAACAAATAGGACCGCCGCTGTCATCAGTGATTGCTAATCTGTACATGGGGAAATTTAAAGAAGAAGCAGTCAGAACGGCCACCCACAAACCAAAACTGTAACTCAGATACGTCGATGACACCTTTGTCATACGGAACCATGGGAGAGAAAACATATAGATTTCTGGAACATCTCAACCAGAAGAATAAAAACATACAGTTCTCGATGGAGCTAGAAAAAGGTAATCAATTACCATTTCTGGATATATTGATAAAAGGGGACAAGGATCGATATTTTCAAGCAGATTCACACCATCATCCAGCACAATCTTAGTCTGTATTCAACACGCTAATACACCGCTCTAAAACGCTAACTGACAAGGACCACAGACAAGCAGAGATAAATCAAATAAGCAGATCCCTACGCCAAAATGGATTCAAGGAACGGGACATACAAAAAGCAATAAATCCGAGAAAACGAAACAACACAGATCAACCAGAAGACGAAGAACTTACAACAATAGCATTTCTACCGTACATAAAAGGAACAACCGATATAATAAGCAAGATACTACAGAAACACAAAATCAAAACAATATTTAAATTACCAAGGAAGATCAACACGATGCTAAAAATTCCCGAGGAGCAAATAAACCTAGAAGGGCAATGAGTATACCGAATTCCGTGTGGCGGATGTGTTCGGTATCTATCGGACAAACACGAAGTTCAGTGCAAAAAGGGAATAACATATTAATGCTGTTAAAAAAGGCCAAACTACCTCATCTTTTGCAAAATATGTACAAACATGAGGCCATACACTTTCAATATACGGCAATGCTGGCCAATGTAGAACATTACAAATCTCGCATCATCATAGAGGCTATCTAAATAGAGAAGCACGTAGACAACCTCAATACCAGGGATGATGGATCAAAATTACCGACAACATGGAAACCAATTCTAATGGATAAACAATAAAATAACACATTCAAACACGACGACAAGCGAAAGCAAAAGTAGAGAAAGTGAAAGTACAACGAAAGAAAACAACAAAAAAGAAAGAGAGAGGGGCTTTAATAACAAATTTAGTTCGTATGAGTGTTGGAAGAGACTACGTTCCACCTATGGCGATATTTCCACGAAAGTACATAAACACTCAGTTGCAAAAAGAAGATACAGTGTTACATGTGCAGCCTTCAGAACGGATAACAACAGAACTGTTCACCAAATGGTTCGACAATTTTTTGGCGATAATTAAACCATTTCTTCTAGTATTCGATGGGCATTCAAGTCATACAAGAAATATCAGTATTATTGATAAGGCTAGAGAGAACCACGTCACAATCATGTCCTTGTCCTCTCATTCGATGTACAAATTGCAGTGCCTTGATTTCTTTTTTGTTCCCTCTAAAGACATATTATAGTCATAAGATCAGGTAATGGTTACTAATGAACCACGCCCTCCGATGTAATGGAGCTATTTGGGATGCACACATAAAGCGCCAGACGGCTGAAATGGCCAATTAATGGAATCAATACAACCGGAAGTTTTCCAGTGCACAGCAATAAGTTTTCTGATGCCGAATTCATTGCATTGTATTGATTCCAGTGATGACGACAAGTTTTCTAATGAACATTTGACATCAGCTGACAAGGACTATTCTTCAAACAACAAACCTGATGGGACAAATTCACAACCATCTCACTTGATCCGTTCTCGTCAATATTATGCTACTGAATAGGTGCCTACCTCATCTGGGATTGTAAATTTACCGTACCAAATACTTCGTCAGCATAAGATTCCTATCCAGCTATAACGTCCCGACCAACAAGTTCTCAGTCAAATCCTTCAAAGTCATCAGCCCTGTACCAAAAGTGGTGAAAAATGCAAGAGGCCGTAAATCCTGCAAGTCAGCAGTCATCGCATCATCGCCTTATACAGCAGACTTAGGGATGGAGTAGAAAAGGGTAAAACAGAAAAAACCGAAGATAAAGCAAAGGACATAAAATAAAAAAAACATGGAGAGGGAAAAAATATTGAAACCTTTCTTGAACAAAGCCAAGGCCAAGCAGCAACAGCTAAAAAAACAACTGCATTTTGGAAGGGATAGTGAGGAAGCATCATCTGAGGAACAACCTGATTTTTACTTGAAATCTGTTTCATCAACAGAACTCGATGTAGGACCAAGACAAACGCTGTAGTTGTCAGATGTAACGTGTATGTTCTGCAATGAACTATTGCCTAAATTCTCTGGAGGGTAAAAATGGATTGAATGTATTTTGTATCAGCGTTGGGTACACGTTGACCGCACAAGTGCTGAAGAAGATGATTACGTTTGTGATAGCTACCAATAAACTAAATCTTAGGCTCAAAGAATAAATGTTACCTTTTTACGAATAAATTTTATGTTTACATGTGTGTTATTGTAATCCTGCCTTTTTTGTCAACTTGTGGACAAAATCATACCAAAAATATTTCTGATGTATCAAATAAATAGTCGTTGTATGGCAAAAAGAAATTGGCGGGCCGTCTTCACCGACTCTCCTCTACATATTAGCTACATAACGTACCGGTAAAGTAAGATACGTCTTAATGTTTTGGTTGAGTCTTCAATCTGTGGGCGTTTAATTCCATAGCAAACATCTTGCTTTGATTTTATTACAACTATTATTTAGGAAACAAATGCAATATTCTATGAAAAAGTTTATGAGTTTCCTTTTTACTTGCTATTCTATAACCTCATTTGGAGCAACCGACATATAAAGATGACCCAAGTTAGACTTGAGACACTACATGTGCAGTATTGTTTTGAACCCATTTTATTGAAAAGGTTTTTTCATTCGAAGCTAAGCTCCTCGGTTTGAATTTTGGATTGGGAGTCATACCACTTAACGTAATCGTTAAATAATTATGCAAATGCATTACATGAGCTTACAACTAAGTAATGATAATTATTAAATAATTTCAAAAATTTATTATCATGAATTTTGAGAAAAAGTAAACAGATTCCAATATTAAACCGGTTTCCTCTATCTTTGTGTCACAATTACAAAAGATTTTGATCTAGTCACTTAGTACCACCCATATACAATATAACTTAGGCAGGTTATTTAGTTTGTGTATTTTCTAATCTGAAACAATTTAGAACCGATTTCAATCTAATGACATAACTTCGTGAGAATAAAACATTCAGCTATAGATTGAAGCGTAATTCAACACAAATTACTCAATAGCAACTGATATGTCGGTCCCTATTAACTAATACATTTAAAAAGGATTGCACGATTCTAGCATGTCGGTGAATCTAAATATCTGTTAACCAATAAAGCATTTGATCCACTAAGTGGCTTCTCTTCATTAGCATAATTTTTTCGTAGTGAAAAGATCAAACAATTAAAGTAAATGTAGCTCCTTCTACATTCTTATCTATACACGTTTCGTGTATAAGGACTATAAAGTTGCACGCAAAAGAAAAATCGTTTGTCAAATTAAGGACTGGAAAGCAATTTTATTAATCTCTGTTGGAAGTAAAAATTCGATCCGTTTACTAAGAAAATGTCTTATATTTTCAGGTCGAGCTCGAAGGGCTTACTGGAGAAATACGTTTTAGTGATGATGGAAGAAGACAAAATTACACACTTCATGTCGTCGAAATGACTGTTAACAGTGCAATGGTTAAAGTAGCGGAATGGAGTGATCAGAGTGGATTTACTCCAGTTGCTGCCAAATATGTCAGACCTTCGTCACATATTGAACGAAATAGAACTTATATTGTTACAACAATAGTAGTTAGTATTCACTTTGGTATCAGTAACTAAAAATTGTAATTTGAATTTCAGGAAGAACCGTATATTATGCTAAAGAAGCCGGAATCTGGGGAAATATTGGTCGGAAATGAAAGATTCGAAGGTTATTGTAAAGACTTGGCTGATTTATTGTCAAAAAAACTTGGAATAAACTGTAATTATTTTTATATTATTTGGCATTTTTATGACTTTAAATTATAGATGAACTTCATATTGTTAAAGATGGAAAGTATGGTGCTGAAAACCATGAAGTAAAAGGTGGGTGGGATGGTATGGTGGGAGAATTAATGCGGCAAGTAAGTATAAGAAATTTTTGATCGATAGTGAAATTACAATTTTCTTTAACAGAATTTTGAAAGTTTTGCAACAGTCACGGATTGAATATTCAAACCGTAAATTGGTTGCACGCAAGTTATCGAGTACTTGCCTTTTAGTACTGTTTGCCACTGCATATACTTTTAAATTACCTTTTATCGACTTGTGTTACAAAATACGAAGGTTGCACCGTTACACAAAATCAATTCGTATGTATGCCATGGTCAAACGGAAAACTTTTAACATGAAATGCGTTTACTTTAAAATTTCCTGCAAAAGCCTATTATTATATTCGCAAAAGCATTAAAATTTGCGAAATGCTACAAGAACCGATTAATTTGTACAACTTCAATTAAAAATACAAATAATTATTTTAAAAGATAATTGACATATTTCGTTACCTACAGAACAAAAAATATTGTAACTATAATCTAACGTCTTTGTCAATCAATATATATATATATATATATATATATATATATATATATATATATATATTCGCACTTGTTATTAATTCACGGCTATGATGTTATCTCAGCCATTTCCTTATTAAAATCTCTAAGCGAAGAAGGAAAGAAAAATTGATTGGCCAATAATATCAAGTTTCTCCTTAGCGCACCTTCAATTTACTTATGCCAATACCTTAAACACACGCCGAACCCACTCTTGACGCATTATCAGTCATCGGTCATCATTATTCACTATACATGGTGTCTGTTTTTCGAATGCCTGCATGGAGATCTTGCTTATCTTTAGAGATAAACAGTCAAAGTTGCGCATTTTTATGGTGAAGAATAATGTGAAAGATAATTAGTGTTGTCATCTTTTGTTTTTGAATTATTGCAAAAAAATGAAAATGTTGGTGTTCATTCCACATTATTTTGACACAACAAAACAAAGTTTCCAAAGAAAATAATAATTATTATTAAAAGAAATAATTAAACACAAGAAAAAAAAATGGTAAAAAAATTACAGCAAGTGTTCAAATCGGTCACCCTCCAACTCAAGGCACAACGCGGCTCGCTTTCTTACATTAGCTATTGCTCTTGAGACATCTCTCCTCCTGATGTCTTGTCTATGAGTGTACAATTCTTCTGTGAAGTTCATTCAGATCAACTGGTAACGTTTTATAAATTTTATTTTTCGTTATCTCCCATAAATAGTAGACTAGAGGAGACAGATCGGACGACTGTGCTAGTCAGTTATTAGCAATAACTCGGTTGTGGAACATTTCTGTGAAGTATTCCCTACCCCTATTAGCATTATGCGGCAGTTCGCCATTTTGCTGGATCCAGATTGCATTTAAACGCTGAATAGTAATGGTGTTGTCTTAAAGTCCGTAAAAACGTCCTTAAGAAATTGAGCTAACGATCGTCATTTAAATTTTCTTCATGGATTACTGTATCGCCCAAAAAACCAACCCACAAGGCCAAAGCTTATTTGCAGTCACCGTTCTTGAAACTGATGTTGGTTATCAACTGACCAGTAATGCTCATTGCATTAGTGAACTTGCACTCATCAGATCATATGACATTATCAAGGAAATGTTGATTGTTCTGTAGCTGATTTATCAGAAATGTGCAAAAAGCAGCACATTGACCACTGTCTCCTGGATGATCAACTTGCGAAACATGGATTGCGTAAGGCCGATACTTAAGCTTTTTGAGCGATCCCCAAACTTCCCTCGTTTTGTACCTAATGAAAAAATGTATACTAGGTGTTCATTATAAAAATGAATTTTCACCGCTTGTAAGATTTCCTGTTCATGTTCATTACGCCTGCCACCATAATTTTCAGTAGGTTTATTAAACGAACCATATGCACCCAAATTTCTATCTATAAATTGAAAAAACCTTCAACTCGGTTGTTGTCGCTCTGGATACCGCTGCAAATACGTTCCCGCAGTGACTACTGCATTTCGATGCAAAGCATAGTAAATTCGCGGCATATCTCTTTTTTCTTCATTGGAAAAAGGCGTTTTCGCGGCAAGAACAACACAAACGTGAATTACACACAAGAAATGGTGTAACTATCAAATTTTTGCTTAAAACAATCGAACGTTGTTATCTTTCCAAAGCAAAGCTCTCAAAATTGAAAAATTGAAAGTTTTGGCGTAAATATAAGGCAGAACTATTATGTGTGATACATCATCGTATTCACAAAAACAAAAAAACTGGATATAAAAATGAAAAAACCCAAAATGGTGCCCATAAGAAAAATCATCAGATCTTGTTTTTTGCGTTTAGGGTGCCATGAAAAATACGATCACAGATTTAGATTCCTTGTGAAAAAGTGCCTTCACAATGTTTTAGTTAAAAATGTCTAGCTGTAATGGTTTTTGCTTCAAAAATTAAAACAAAAACCAAAATTTTCATTTTCTTTGCAATAATTCAAAAACACAAGATAGGAGCTCTAATTTTCTTTCAGATCATTGTTCAATATGAAAATGCATAACTTTCTTCTAATTTAACCGACTGTTTATCTCTAAAAATAAGCGAAATCCCCATTCCGGTGCTCGAAAAACGGACACCCTATATTTGCAATACTTTTCCTCATTTTTGTCAATATAACATTTGAAAATCTGAATATTTTTCAGTTTCTTGTTTCCATTTTCTCCAGCTAGTGTTATTTTACAAACAAAAGTCTTTATAACTCACCAACATTTTTGGTGAAAACTTAGTATTTGTTTCTAATTACTCTAACTTTTCTCTTTCTGTTACCTTCTACATGTTTTCATTTATTTTATTTGCCATTGATTTTTACTTGATTTTCTCACTGATTTTAGATCTTATACAGTTATTAGTTAACGTCCTATCACAAGTTTTGGATCAGCGACTGCAAACCACTACGGGTCCATACTTCCATTTGTTTAACGGGCCCTTACCACTTACGCTTCTCTTCTAACAGTATATACTTTATTTTTCCCTCATTCTACTATATACGTAGTAATGTATTACACAAGACAAAGAATAAGTTAATAGACGATTTCAATCTCAGTGAACGAAATAAACATTCTCCAAAATTTTTTTCTTTGTTACATTTGGACGGGTTCATTGTACCGAAAAACTAACCTAACCTCCAAATGCTTTTAGTAGTTAAATTATCTAATACTAGCTGTACCCATCACTAGACCAAGAGGAATAATCCCACGTCGAACAGCTAATGCAAATCAAAATGTGAGATTTGACCGGATTGATCACTGGCCAATAAAAAAAACACATTTGCCGTAAATGTAACGTGGGTCTTCACATAGAATGTTTCGCACCATATCACCAAGAATAGAAAATGTTTGTGTTTACCCAAATTTTGTAACGTTGATATTCTTTTAAAATAAATATTGTTTATTGACTAATGATTATTCAATTTAGATAACAAAAAATTAGACATCTATTAATGCATGTGCGTGTCGTATAACATTTTAGACGGCCTGTATATTTTTTCCTGTTAATTTATTTGCACAAATTCCACAAAAATCAACTTGTTTGGTCTGTTTTAAGTAAATCAATAAAAGGGAATTTCAAAAACATAATTTAAAATAGTTTCGGTCCCTTATGGGGCCCTAAATGCACTGGGCTAGTACGAAATATTGTCACAATATAGCGTCTTAGAGATTAGAGAAAAAATTCATTTTTGTAATAGGTACATTTATTTATTATTTATGTCTTCTTTTTGACATACACTTTAATTGCCAAAAGTGGTTTGTTACAACACAAGAATTAAAATGAAATATAATTTTACGACTAGTGCCAACAGGAGATTTCAATTCTTAAGGCAGATTAACAATCGATCCCTTCAACACCTTGACTGCCGATTCGTATGATGTCGGCACCCCAGAAGCCGACTGAGCATTTTTTGATATTATCAATTTATTTATGTTTTTATTGGAATATCATTAATAAATATTGACATTTTGAAAAACCAAAAGGCCTTTTGGCCGTATAACAAAACATATATGCCATCGGCACCTGACACTATATTTCCTCGTGAAGTGCCGTGTCACACATACGTTGTGTCATCGTGTGATGTTATAATTCTCTACAGAAAACAGTAAACAAGCTTACGTGGTACAGAATTTAAACTTTATTTCACTAAAACACAAATATCAAGTAAATAAAATGTCCTGAAAATACATAAAAATATAAAAAAAATCAGACGTTATTTACTTTTTGTGATATTCTTTGAAACAGTCGCCTAAACAAAGGCCAGGGCCCTCCTCACATTCTGGGAAAATGTTGGGTTCGCCTTTCTTATATTATACACAGCGTGAAACTATTATAAAAATTGTCCATGTATAGACAATGGCCATTGTTTTCCAATTCTCTCATTAGAGACATGACTACCTTCCTGGCATGTCCTTTTCCACCCAATTCATCAACTTTCCCATTGTACGAGCTGCATTTTAAAACAAAGCCATTCGGTTCCGCTAAAATATGTAATTTCATCCCATATTTGTGGCGCTTTCCTTTCATAAACTGACGAAGTACTAACCTCCCCAGCCCCGACACCATTGACTCGTCCAGGGACAAGGTAGTATACTCCCTGCATCTTATTATTAATATATTCTTGCACATATCAAATCAGCAGTTTTTGGGTTCGTGAAAAAGTGCAGACATCTGATTATAAGTAGAAATCTGTTTCGACTCGTGTAATTTTGAAAAACGTGTATATTCTGCTACTCATCCGTTTTCCCTTCATCTTGCAAACGATTAATTTGGGTGTTACCCATGTGGAATCATAAACAAAGTCTTCTGCTGCTTGCACGAATTTTCTGATTCCACAAAACTATTTTCATCGGAAATGTTTCCTATATTTTCAGCAATAGCCTGTAACTCTGCTTACGTTAATTTTGTCCTGAAAGCACGTTTGTCCTTCTCAGAAGAAATTCTTTTGGGCTTAGAAGTTCCCGGAATTGATGGATCCATAACAAAACCGCAAATTCACAGAACTGAAAACCGCAACTGTATAACGTTCTTGGCAGACTGGTAAACATACATCAACATCAGGTGAATGCCGACGTAGTTGTGCCACGGACGTGGCACAACTGATATGTCATCAGCTCTCGTCGAGAAATTACACTTACTGCTAGTTATGAAAATTAAATGTACAATTTTGGAAAGTATTGCAATGATTAATTTTCTATATTTTACTTTAATTGAAATGAATTTAAAAGGTATCAAATGTGATATCTATCCATAACAAAACCGCAAATTCACAGAACTGAAAACCGCAACTGTATAACGTTCTTGGCAGACTGGTAAACATACATCAACATCAGGTGAATGCCGACGTAGTTGTGCCACGGACGTGGCACAACTGATATGTCATCAGCTCTCGTCGAGAAATTACACTTACTGCTAGTTATGAAAATTAAATGTACAATTTTGGAAAGTATTGCAATGATTAATTTTCTATATTTTACTTTAATTGAAATGAATTTAAAAGGTATCAAATGTGATATCTATCCATAACAAAACCGCAAATTCACAGAACTGAAAACCGCAACTGTATAACGTTCTTGGCAGACTGGTAAACATACATCAACATCAGGTGAATGCCGACGTAGTTGTGCCACGGACGTGGCACAACTGATATGTCATCAGCTCTCGTCGAGAAATTACACTTACTGCTAGTTATGAAAATTAAATGTACAATTTTGGAAAGTATTGCAATGATTAATTTTCTATATTTTACTTTAATTGAAATGAATTTAAAAGGTATCAAATGTGATTGTTTTCCACCATGACTAAATTACAAAAATCTTATATGAAGCACAGTGGTCAAATTTTCACATCCAGTGAAAAAAACACGCTTGCAATTTGATATGTAGATAGCTACACTACACTGTACTGTGGTTAAAGTGTAATATTAGCAACATGTATCAGTATAAAATTGTAATTTCACCGCAAGCACAAATTAATGGTAATTTATTATACAAAACATGGCGTGAAAGATGTTAATTCACGAGTAGCGTTTGCCACCAGTGAATTACCTTTCACGAGATATTAATTTATATTTCTAATATTCTATTCTATTTTATTTACGATTTTGAATTACGTGAAAGAATAGATAACATTCATCTACACAGTGGGTAAAGTGCTACCTTAGCGAGATATATCTATGTATCAAAATGTATACTAACCACAAGCACAAATTAAGGAATTTCTACAATTTAAATAGTTAGTTTCGCATTTCGACGCCTTCCATTTTAATCCGAAGCGTAAGCTCAGTGATAAAAATAATGTAAGTCCGAGCACTAAAAATGTGACAGCGCCCATAAGATCGTCGGTCTGGGGCCTATAAAGTGATGGGGATACTTATGTCTGGCCGACCCTTCATGGGATCTCGTGCAGATGGTACAACTTTTCTATGCGAATTTTAAAGAATTATTCGTAAACAATTGTAATCTAGAGTATTTATTTTATACTTTCTAAATAGTAAATTTTGATAATAACAAAGAATACATAATTACAGAATAAGCACCTTCTTCATTAGGTCACTCCTGCTCGCCACGTTGTCAGTTATGTCCTCTGAGTATATTTTTTTTAAATGTCCTTTTCACAAGACATTAGTAGGAATGCATCTAAGTGTTCTTGACTTAATTGACTACTTACACGACTGTTAACAAATTTCAAAGTCCAAAACCTTTAAAACGGCAGAGAGCTCGTAAACCTTTGCTAGATCCTGTAAAGCTTCATTGCTACCTACTCCCCTGGTATAAGTTTCTTTTTTCGTGTTCGAATAATCGGGAAACCACGTTCCACACAAAGATTGAATCGCCAAAAAACCATGTCGGTAATCCATCCATTTTTTCATTGTTAAACGAACCGTGGAGCAAACTTTTAGAAACTCTAATCCGCTAGTCTGAAGATAATTAAATAATGGAGTTGTCTCTCCAAAAATTTGTAAATGAACGTGTTCAGTTACGATAGTTTCGTACTGTAAAACACCATTTAGATATCCATTGACTTTAGCTCGAATCGTTGGGGTCACGTTGGTTTTTTCCATAATATACACTTGCGTGAATAGAAATCGGCCCACTGTAAACTTTTGACTTTTAACTATATTTTGCTTCGAATCTATCTATCAGATTAAGAAAAAATATATACTGTTTGAAAGACAATTTCATATGCTTTAATGTAAGTTTACATTTATTAAAATTTATTTCGGTTTCTTATTCTTAAAATTGTGAAATTAACGCATGAAACAAATTATCGTTTCTAGTTACTAAAATAAAAGTGGTTTACTGATAATTACAGAACTTAACTCATAATTAATAATAATGTGTATGACCCCCTCTTGCCCTAATAACGTCCTTCATACGATTCGGCACAGATCTAATCAAGTTCGCAATTGTTTCTTGTGGGATGTCAAGCCACTCTTCTTCTACTGCCACAATAAGCTCTGGGATCGAGGTTGGGGCGCGAAGTCTAGCACGAATTCTTTGTTTTAGCTCATCCCATAAATGTTCGATTGGAATTAGATCGGGACTGCATGCTGGCCAATCCATAATCCAAAAACCGACTTCTGTAATGTAGTCTTGCACGATTCTTGCGGTGTGCGCCCTAGCATTATCATGCATAAAAATAAATTCGTCTCCAATGTAATCGACGTAAGGTACCACATGAACTGCTAAAATCTCCTCGATGTACCTAGCACCAGTTAAACCTCCTCTACCGTGACCACGGTCGTCCCTTCGGATGAAAACAGGATCGGTTCGTGCTCCCATAGAAATTGCACCCCATATCATGCAAGAACCACCTCCATAAGCAATCCGCTCTTCAATGCAGCATTCTGCAAATCGCTCTCCTGGTCTCCGGTACACTTTTACTCTTCGGTCGTTGCTATAGAGGCATATCCTGGTCTCATCTGAGAATAGAACAGAACCCCACTGTTCCAATGTCCAATTCAGATGATCCCGTGCGAAACGCATGCGTGCTTGACGATGAGCTGGGATAAGTTTTGGACGAAGTGCAGGGGTTTTACAAGTCAAGTTACGTTCCTTAAGTCTTCGCCTTACTGTCCACTGACTAATAGCCACTCCTCGTATTTCACGGAGCTGCTGTTGCACTTGGACCGCATTAAGGCGACGATTTCTTAATGTTGTTGACACAATAAAGCGGTCATCACGATCCGTTGTGTATCGTTTTCTGCCGGTTCCAGGTCTCCTATGAAAGGATTCAGTCTCTTGATAACGCTGGTAGGTTCTTCGAGCAGCTGCGCGTGTCATCTCCAGTTGGCGAGCAACAGTTCGCTGGCTAAGACCATCTTCAATTAGAGCAATTACTTGGGCGGCTTTTTGCGGTGTAGTATGCATTAACCTAGTACACCTTTAAACTAATCAAATTGCGAAAACTAATAATGTACAAATTTCAGTTGGAAATGCAATAAATTCAATATGTGAGAAGTTTGTTATTCGCGTTATAATCACAACTTAAATACATTTCATTTATTTGCCGGTTCCTATGCATATAAACGCTAAGCACTCTTGATTAATTTCGACTTCTATCAAAGCATATTAAATTTTCTTTCAGACAGCGTAGATTTTTTCTTGATCTGATAAATAGATTCGAAACGAAATATAGTTAAAGTCAAAAGTTTACAGTGGGCCGATTTCTATGCACGCAAGTGTATTTTAAAGCGATTATCACTTCTACATAAAGAGCTTGGTTTTTATCTCAAAACGAGCCGAATGTTTTTTAAGAGCTTAGACTACCACCTTGTCTTTCCGATCATACTTAATTTTTTATATCGAGAATGTTTTGCTGTTTCTTCCCATATATCGACGCGCAAGTAAAGGCCATTTATATAAACTGCAATATCGTTCATTAATGAAAAAAATATAGCACTTGTAATTGTTATAGTGGTTGCATCACAAAATGATTACAAAATTTAAAATATGGGCGTAACATTAAATATGAAATTGGCCGGGAGACACTTGGTTTAACCGCATATTAAGGCCCTTATACTCGCCATACATGTTTGCCGTACCGTCTGTGGTATTTCCAATGCAGTTCGATACATCAGTGTTGCATGATTTGAGAAAGATTCTCCCCTGTTCCTGATTTGTTTCGTGCCACGACAAGTAAACTTTCACTAACTTTATCCGTTACATACCTAACAATGATTGAACGTTGATCCTTTGACGTAATATCTTGAGTCGTACCAATTTGTACCCCAAACATTCTGACTTCGTACATTTCTTTAGCGATAATATGCTTGATCATAGTTCCTATTGTTTCAATAACTGAATTTAAGTGATTTTTTGAAAGAAACGTTATAGAGAACCTTCTTCTTTGCCCTTTCTTCTCTGGTGCAAGTAACGGTTGGGATTTGCTTTTATCAATGCACTCTTCAACATGTTTTAAAACTGGATCATATTTTCAAAGCAATAGTAACAATTCCGAGGAATTGCCGTGAATAATATCCGTACTTTATTCCCTCTTGTGAACCTCCGACACGGACAAAATATCCCCGTAAGCTTGAAGTCCAGACTTTTCTGGTTTGCCATCGCCTTTTTGATTTTGTGCGACTGTTTCCATTTATTTCTCATCAAAAAAATCGCGACTTTTCTTCGACTGCTGATTTGGAGATTCCTCTGTAGAAGGAGATGCACCATCACGAATAGAAAAAATATCATTTATTTTCAAGCACTTGTCTCCGCTACTTGCAAGAAGTTTTGTTTTTTATCGCGTGCCTTTTCAGTTCCCCATTTTGGTTTCTTTTTCATATGTTCTTTATCCGCCATCATTATTGGCTCTGATTCCTGGATAACTAACTAAGCGGCTAAACGAAAACGAAATTAATATATCGCATAGCACACTTAATTTTTCGCGAATTGGATGATGCATGCAGGGTTATGGTCACATGGATGGGAACTACAGGATATTCCTACTTTCTTTATCTTTACTATTCCGTATAAACAGTACTTGTGTTGTAACTTACAGTATTACGATGGAGTACGAATACCGGAATACGAATATTTAAATGGTGAACCAACTAATCACTACCAAAAAAATAACACAAATTATTTAAAAAATGTAGAAGGTGCCTAAGTCGATTTTGCAATTACGGGTGCAAAGGATTAAATTGAAATGCACAATGGACTGGAATCACAAAGACTGCCGGCCGTCTCGTCGTATTGTAAATGTTGTAGTTTATAATGAAATTAAATACGCCTACGTCATAAATATAAATTTACTCAACGATAATCGTCTGTGTTAATTAATTTTGTTTCTTTAGAAGCAAGAATAGTTTTTATTAGAATTTCTCTCTCTAAAATTTAACGCTTTTATTTTAATATATCAAACCTCATATTTGGAACGTACATTGATCTTGGTCACCATTGGATTTATGAATATTGACCATACCGATAGGAGGCGTTGGTGGCCGACTATTTGAAAAATCTTTATTCATGGCCTGATTAAGCTCATATTCAGAATATATGTTATTTAGGTGACAAATTATTGCACAAAACCCATTTTATTGGTAAGTATAGAAACCTCAATTGCAGGACGAGGTCTGCGGATCGGCTATCAATTGTAATTGTTGTATGCTTTTAGCGCTTAGTTACCTACTGTCTCTTTTAAAATAGAACTATTTTCAAAATGCGCGTTTACCCAGTAAATTAATCCAATTTTTCATTCCCATGCTATTTAAATTTTTGAAGAAGCCTTGGTATATCTCGTGAATGTCAGTTTAGATTTTTATGAATGTCCGTATCATTTGAGGAAACCAAATTTCCGAACGTAACACTGCTTGTCGTCCTTAACGTGCTCATTCAAACAGATGATAAATTGTTCATTTTACTACGGAGATTGTTACCAAAATAGGGGATATTGAATTGCCACGAAATGCTTATGAACGGCTACCTTAAGCTTTTTCATATCATAAATGAGAGGAAAACAGGAACTAGGGAAATCATTGCAGAGTTTAGAAACCGTGTATAAGAAAGTGGACTACGCCCGTTTGGTGTGACAAGATAAGATTTGTTCTGCATATTGATTATGTGAATTAGCGAATCAAGTATTCCTAGTAAAGGTGGCCGGAGATGGTACCAAAGAATGTAATTCAACAGGACAAGTCATTGTAATTCCGATAATGCAAAGAAAGTATGTCAGGGGGGTCATTTACAAGCCGACAGAAGATATTCAACCTATGATGAATTTGAAGATACAGGCATTCCCAACTTTATAATAGGGTCATATCATGAGCAGGTAAATGAGCGGATTTATCTAACATTCTTCCCATCGTTATATTCAGTTTGAAGCTATGTTGCGACCGCTCGATGTTTTTCGACCAGAGGTTGAAGTATTATCACAATATGATCGAGAGTCCATCTGCAAGATCTAACCTACATTTATTTAGATTATAACTTTCGGTGCGTTTCTTGAACTGTATTAGAGATTCATCCGTATTTCGATTTTCAGAGCACTTCGAAAACTTTTCAGAGAGGACACATAAGAGTGGTCTTATCTTATGTACTTGGTCACATTTTACATTACATTTGACGGGCTTTAGTTAATTCTCATTTACAAAGACATGAAATAATCACGTATTCTGACCTGCAGAACCAACGGTCTTTAGAAAAACTTTAATTTCTCCTGTTGTTATGGATTTGCGTGATTTTTAAAGTAAGTTTTGTAAAAACAGTTATAAGGAGAAAAAAACATCAATAGGAAATTCGGATATGCTGGAAGGTTTAAACAAATTACTTAAGTGAACGTAGCTGGACATAAATAAGACATCTTCACTTTCAAAAACTGCGCCTGTATCCGCATAGTTTTTTAATTTTTACAAATCAGCGAATTCTTCGCCTTCAAAAATTTCGGTCTCATGCACGCACATGAATGCACATGCACATGGTGGCGAAACTTTGTCAAATGTCGTAAAATTAGGGTTTGGGGTATGGCAATGCCCTAGATGTGGTCCTTCTGCGGTCTACATGGTACTCCTTGCTTCTTCGCTGTTTTTGTCCTAGTAGGTGCATACTATGTGGCCCTTTGATTCTTTTCTTACTGCGACTTCACGATCCAGTTGTCCTGGAAAGCGCAGTACATTCAAAATGAATAATAAATTTATTTGTTTGGATTTTAATGTGTACTTTAAATTTAAATGTAAACATTTCATAACTTACAAAATGTTATCTCTTACAATTTAAAAATTGTTAAAGATGTAGTAAACAATTTTGTAAATTTAATCAAAATAAACAATTTCAAAATTTATACTTTTAATGAATTTTAACAAATTAATGGATAGTAACTTTAAATGTATATCTAAACGTTTAGATTGTAACATTACAGTTAATCATTATATCAAAAAGTAAGTATTAGTTAGATGTTAATGTGAAAGAATTTTAAATGAATGTTCAAAAAGGTAACAATTTTGTCAAACTTTGAAATTAATTCATTTTAAACTATAGAACGAAATTTTACAAAATCTGTTTACTATTTCATCATTTAACAATTATTTAAACTTAAACATTACTTAACATGTTAACGTTATCCAGTTATACTTAATACCAAGATTTTGTGAATCAATTTTAGTTTCAATAATGTCAAAAAGGTTGAGGAATATCGTCAACGTTCTTCGAAAATGTAATCTGTTTTGTAATTTCGGTTAACAAGTTTTGCTAATCATTGCATTAATTTTAACAGAATAAGGACGTATCTTACTTAAGTACGATATCATTAACTAAAATTAATATCTGTTAAATTTAACAACACGTGGTATACTATCAAAGTAATTTGGTTTAATGTTGTGTTATACTCTTCTTAGCAATAATTTCGTATTTATGTAATCCAATTGTAACATTCTCAAGTATATAGTTAACAAAAAATAAACTTTAAAGCACTAACGTATTCAAAAGTCAGTTTATTACTTTTATACTGTTATTAAGCAAAACACTATCAATGTACTTCTCAATATAGTAGGAATTTTAGAAACTAGTCAATTAACTTTTAATATTTTCTCAAAATTCATAAGGGTACCTTATACAGCTACATACCAAGTTGTATGTGTAACTATTATAACGTAATTCAGGTTACGTTTTACTTATAACGTAATCTTCTAAATTTTTATCATGTTGCAATATACAACACTGCTGTCGTGTCCATCAAATGTAGTGATATAGAGAAAGTGATATGAATGGTTGTGTTTCTTTGAATATGTTAAGTAATTAGGTAAAATGAACCACAAGTATGAGTAGTTATTCCAAAATAGTGACTTTATTGACAGGCATCTGTATAATTACCAAAAGCCAGCTTAACTTAGAATCTATTCAATATGTAATAATGTAAGAAGAACCTTTTAATACTTGCTGTGCAAATATATAGAATTTTTAGAAAAACAATTAATTTAATTTTACTCAGAAATTTCAATGTCTTACTAAGTTAATGGCCTCTCAGTGGTGCACTTCTCTATTAGGGGTAAATATTCCCGCTTTGGACGTTAACAGGATTGTTTTTTTAGTCAGTAGTAGAGTTATTGTAATTAACCAGTTCGGTTCATACCACAGTATTTTATGTATTTAACACGTAAATAAAGGTATAGTTCGGTAATAATACCTTTCATTTTACCGCGGTTGCTCGCTCGCCGTACAAGCACTGAACCGAATTAATATTGTTAATCATTGTGATTGATGTCGATGGCGCTGCAGATGGCCAAACATTATAACAAACATAATAATAAATCATAAATTACATAGCAGTGATAATTATATCAACAAGTCGTCCGAATCTACAGTGAAGAATCTTCAACGCATCTGCAGCGCAACGGATATCTTCAATCGGACATGCCACTGCGTGCTGAAACAACTCGTCACAGTCCGCCGAATTGGAAGTCGGCTTAATGTAAGTAAAGTCCGTAACTTGAATGATTGCGAATTTCGGCTTAGCGCTTTATTTAGCGTGCACACTCGTAGTTTGTATCTATTTCGTTCTAATACACAATATTTGGAAATAGCGAGAATGGAATGCTACATTACCGTCGCTACGGGTGGTGAACTAAGACGGACACTATACGTCTAATTATTTCAGAAAAACGAGTTATGTGGTCCATACGTGTGACAGCGCACGGACTTGCTTATTGCAAAATTTGACTTCAATTGACAAAATTAGTTTAATAGCAAATTGCACGGTTGGGTTCTGCATAAAAGAAGCTATCTATATCAATTTTAATAAGTAGTAAACCCTTTTAAATTATTTCAGAAAAACGAGTTACATGGTCCACACGTGTGACAGCGCACTTCCTAGTTTATTTCAACATTTGACTTCAATGAACAATATTAGTTCAAAACAGATTGCACGGTTGGATTCTACATAAAAGAAGCTATCGATATCAATTTTAAAAAATAGTAAACCCTTTTTAAAACATTTGTATTTATGTCAGGTGTGTTAGAAGGAGATAGTAATATTTGTTTTAGACGTCTCTTTAAAGACTAAATTCTGTTGTAATCCTTTGACAGTGGTATTCAAAAGTTTATTTGGTGTGTTTGAAGCTAACAACTAAATATGTTATATTCTTTCAATTTATAAAAAAAAAATTAAAACGTAATTGAAGATACAATAATATAATTTATTCTTGTAAACAAAATTACCTTATAATGAACTACTTTCTAAATAAGTACAATGAAGAGTGTGGGTCATTAATAGATCATTATTTTACACAATGTAGCAAAGTCTACAAATATGTATGCAAATAACTTAATTTTGTTCAAACCATTTATAATTTTAAATTTCAGTATTTTTTCAATTAATAAAAACTACAAGTAATAACTGTAAATAAGCATGTAGTTTAATATGCAGTTTTAATTAGAAGAATGTAATATTTACATAAAAAAAGCTTTTTTACAATTAGAGTAGGAGAAATTAACAAAAAGGATCTAATTAACAACTTAATTTGTAACACTGTGTTCTTAATAATAAGATTTTAAAGAGAATTAAAAAAAAGTGCACGTAAACTTAAAATTAAAACGTTAACTATCACTGTCATCTAAAGTATCGCCATTAATACAAATTACTAATGGTTCTACTGTTATATCTAACACCTTTTCACGTGACCACCATTGAGATATTTTTTTTTTCTGTATGTTGTAACAGTTCTTTTCTACACTTCTCCATTGCATTGTTTCAAAGCCTCCTCCCACATTTGTAATACAGCGGCATCAGAGTAACCTTCTCTACCCATGTGCTTATCATAATATCATTTGCAGATACCCCAAATATTCTCAATAGCATTAAATTGGCAATGATACGGAGGTAGTCTAAGCACGAAATGACCAGATTCATTAATAACGTCAGCTAGAATACAACGTACCGCTTCAGTTGTCTATGTTGTTTAGCAAGGTTCAGCAAATCTACCTTTAAATCCGTGTCAGTAAAATAATTTTCTTTTTGTTAGCCAGTTTCGCAACTCTTCCTTTTTCCATGTACTCGAAGGCGTTTTCTTTATAGGCCGAGAATGATATGATGCATTGTCCAAAATAATTAATGACGGTTCCTGTAGATTAGGCAACAGCTGATGTTTCAACCACACCTCAAAAGTTGCCGCGTCCATATTGTCGTGGTAATCACTAAATTTTGATTTTTCCGCAAAAACTAAACTACAGTTTTTAATAAAACCATATTGATTACCAGCGTGTAAAATGATAAATCTTTTCCCATTACTTAAACACTCCCCATTTTTTACACTTTTTGGTGTGTCGTTTTGCCAAGATCTCTTCTGTACTCTCCTAGAAAAAATCCACGTTTTGTCTATAAATAACATCTGAAGTGGTGAAGCCAATTCCATGTTTTCATGGTATTTTTTACGAAGTGCACCCGTGCCGACGCCACATTTGATTTTTCACAAAGTGCTCTGCGATTGCGGTCTTGTTTATTTTTAAATCCTATACTATGTAAAATCTTACTTACAGTTGGTCTGGATGTTGTCAGTAACCCTTTTTCTTGTAATATATTACTAATTGGCTCCAATGTAACCACTTTCTTTTGGGAATACATGTCATAAATTATGTCTCTTATTATATGTTTTACCCCTTCTTGTATATCATCACTTTTACACTTAGTTCGTGGTTTTCCGATAGTTTTTGGCAATTAAATGTTCCGCTTTTTACTCTCGACAACTTTATGTAACGTATTGGGGCTAATTTTTAAAGCTTCTGCGGTTCTTTTGTTCA
Organism: Vesta saturnalis; assembly: GCA_036346205.1. Lineage (NCBI taxonomy): Eukaryota > Metazoa > Arthropoda > Insecta > Coleoptera > Lampyridae > Vesta > Vesta saturnalis. The sequence goes on from JARFJB010001256.1 coordinate 1,335,155, forward strand.
CTGCGTCAACATCACAGGGAACCAACATTATACTTTTCGCGACAAACATACTCATACACATTAAACACGAATTCATGGCAACGTTCGTTTAAACACTTTCCTGGCATTTTACGGTTGTTACAACAATAGTTTACAAACAGTACTAACGCAAATTTGAAATCTATAGACATTACTCCATTGGGTAAAATAATGATATATTAATGACCCTACATTCTTTCATGTACTTATTTAGAAAATAGTTAATTATAAAGTAATTTTGTAGTTGAAAAATATCCCGAAAATTATTTACCATGTTGTATTCAATTTAATAACATAATTATATTCCAATTATGTTCATAAAAATAAATTATATTATTACATTTTCAATTACGTTTTAATTTTTTTTTTATAAGTTGAATTAATATAACATATTTCAGTAGTTGTTAGTTACAAACACGCGAAATAAACTTTTGAATACCACTGTCAAGGGATTACAACAGACAATTTAGTCTTTAAAGAGGCGCCTAAAACAAATATTAGTCTCTTCTAACACACCTGACACAAATACAGATGTTTTAAACGTAGTGTCCGTCTTAGTTCACCACCAGCAACGATAATAATGTAGCATTCCATTGTCTCTATTTCCAAATATTGTGTGTTAGAACGAAATAGATACAAAGTACGAGTGTGCGAGCCTAATAAAGCGCTAAGTCGAAATTCGCAATCATTCATTTTACTTTATCAGTCATACCGCTGTGAGATTCATACGCATTAATTCAATAAGATGACGAAAAAAAGGCGATACTAGGGCTATGATTAAAGCAACCAGTACCGAAATTAGATTCAATTCAAAAGTTTAATGAGAATCTACCCCCGCAATTAGATGAATCGCTTTTGCGCAAATTGAGACCGCATCTTTGCCCTCGCTTGAGGACAAATATGAGGAAATATACGTGGAGTTGGTAGAAAAATCTCAGGATATTCCCCAATTGCCCTCTTTGAACCAATTTCACGATAAGGTGCGTAAAATTGGTAGGTGTCGCGTCCAGCCGCGAAAGTACCTTTAATGAGTCGCATGCTGCCCAGACAGCTAAATATTTACCTTCAAGCGGGTTTTGGGAGATTCCTCAGGCATTACCTAAGTTAAATTTGCTAACTTTTGGTGGTAATCTAAGCCAGTATGTCGCGTTTAGGGATGGCTTTCATTCGATCGTTGATAAGCACAATATTTCGTTTGTGCAGAAATTAACCTACCTTAAATCATGCTTAACCGGCGAAGCTGCCAATGTTGTTAGCGGGTTAAAGATAACACAATTTCTCTAGAAATGCTTAAGAGAGAATTTACCAATAATTTAAACAGGGAAAGAAAAATTAAAGCGTCATTATCCAGATCGCGTTCTTACTGTCGATGAAATTGTTGCCTTTTGCAAAAAAAAGAGTTCAGTTCCTTGCGGATACAAGTTTTGAGGGTGGCAATACCAATAAAAACGAAAGTGTAGGTGGCAACAATTTCAAATCGCGGCCCGTAACTTTGATCGTGTCCCAAAATCGTACTGTAGAATACGGCATGTGCAAATCTGACCACGATGTGAGTCAATGTTCACAATTTTTGGCGTTGGACGTTGATCGTCGCTTTAAGCTCATAAAAGAGTTACAATTATGTCGTAATTGTTTAAGACATCCCTTTAAGCAACGTTGTACGTCTAAATATACTTGTCGACAGTATAAAAAGGCTCATCATACTCTGTTGCACTTTCCTAAAACTTATAATCAACAACAGCCGTTAACTTCGCACCATGTCACAAATACTAGAAAGCCATCAACCATTGATACGCAATTACCCGCTCAAACGCTGACGTGCCAGGGTTCCATTGAATCCATAACCCATCTTGCTACTGCAGAAGTGTACGTACAAGATTCAGAAAATAATTTTCATGCGGTGCGTTGCTTATTAGATAGTGGTTCTATGAACAACATAATAACTACGAATTTATCAAAAAGGTTAAATTTCTCCTGTTTTTGATACTGAGACGCCTATTGCTGGTAACGCGCGTGTTACAAATAAAATCAATACATAATAATTACTCCACACATTGTAATTGCCTAGTTATGTGAAAGAAATTCCTATGAGCGCCTTTGATGTAAAACCATTGAACATCCCCTCACACATCAAGCTTGTGGATAAAAGGTTTCACGTGTCTAGTGAAATTGACTTGCTAATAGGGGAATCCTGCTGTTATGACATTGTTTGCGATGGTAAATTATACTTGGGAGATAATCTTCCTCTACTGCAAAACACGACTTTGGACTATGTACTTGTGGGTAGATTCTGTCACCAAATCGGTCGGGAATACCATACACGTCCACGAATTGCGCTTGCCCATATGTGCGCGTCCAATAACGATCTAAACGAAAACTTGCATAAGTTTTGGTAGATGAAAGGTATACTGCGTCGATCAAAACTGTCCCTTTTATCTACTGAAGAAAGGTTGACGGAAGAACACTTTACAAACACGATGCCATAACTTCGCGCCTTCGGATGGTGTTTGACAGAAGTGTCAAAACAGATACAAATACTTCAATGAACGATTGCCAGTTATTAGGGCCAGTGGTTCATAGAGCCTTGTTTTCCATCCTTCTTAACTTTAAAGAGAATGTTATAACATTCATAGGTGATTGCGAAAAAATGTACCGTCAAATACAAGTTAATCGAGATCAACGCTTGTTTCAATGCATTTTGTGGCGAGAATATCAGTCAGAAATGGTACAAGCTTAGGCTTTCAATACCCTAGTATACAGCATGAAAAGTGCTTCCTATCTTGCCATAAAGTGCTTACAGCACATTGCAGTAAGCAATGCTGACCCATCTCCTTCCGAAGTTCATAGCGTTTTAAACGACTTCTATGTCGACGACTATTTGACCGCTGGTAACTCTCCAGAAGAAGTAATTTGATTGTGCGAGCAAGTTACAAATATACTTATCCAACCGGGCATACTTTTGCAAAAGTTCATGTCAAACGACACATCCGTTATACCGGACGCTCGAAATACTAAAGACAAATTTTTTACAATTCCCATGGAAGAACGGGCCAACGTAAAGGCGCTAGGGTTGAAATAGGAAACTCAGACCGCCGTAATAGCGTATAATATTCATCAGTAATGAACACTCCCACGTTAACAAAGCGGAATGTATTGGCACATGTCGCACAACTGTTTGATCCTTTGGATCTTTGTCTCCAGTAGTCATTCGTGGAAAAATCTTAATCCAAAAAATTGGATGTCTGAGACCGATTGGGAACAAACCATCGAGCTCGCGCACTAGACTGAGTGGCTGGATTTATTTAAAGACTTACAAGATATTTCAATACTTCAAATACGCAGTAATTGTTCCAAATGTGCTTGACGTTGAATTTCATGAATTCTCAGACGCAATCTGTCGGTGCTTGCATATACGTCAAAAGCATTCGAACGGACTGTGTGATTGTGAAGGTTTTGTGATCCAGGTCCAAGGTGGCGCCTTTAAAGCAACAAACGCTACCGCGTTTGGAATTAAACAAATTATACAAGAATGTACAGAAGCCCGCAACTGGCGATGTGTGGACAATGGACCCAACATTTTGCAATCAATTACCTCCCAACGGGAAGATTAAAGAAATGGTCAACAGGAACAGCCATTTCTTGAATTAAAAACAATCAATATTTCTGTAACTTGTATCGCGAAACGACTTCTTGCAATCGATAAGTGTTCGTCGCTGGCGAAGTTGCAGAGAACCTTAGCGTCCTTCGCTACATCAACAAACTGCGATCTAAACACCAAGGCGATCTCGGCAATTTAATCGTAAGGGAATTAAATATCTCGTTACATACTTTGATTAAAATGGCACAAAGGAAGAATTTCGCAGCTGAAATTGCAGTTTTAAAAAGTAAGTCTCATAAGCGTATCAGAAACAACTTATTAAGTGCATTAGACGTTTTTCTGGATAATGATAATATTTTACGGGTGGGTGGACATGCGGACTTCTCATACACTGTCACCCAGCGCTTCTCCCAAAAACCCACAGATTGACTGAGTTAATTGCTATTGATATTCATAAAAGGTACTTTCACTGCGGCGCACATCAACTTCTGTCACTAATGCGCAATCGCTATTGACCAATAAGTGGGATTGCATTATAGTAAGAAAATTCACACCCAAAGCGAAATGAGGTGCAAATGGTAAATCTCCCTTATTATAGATTGCAAATGAGTGTGTGTTTCCACAATACCAGTTGCGACCTTGCTGGTCCTATTTTGATAAAAAAACAGTTTCAATCGCAATACAAAATTTTTGAAATCATTCGTTTGTTTATTTGTTTGCAAGTCCGTAAAAGCGATTCATCTCGAGTTGCTCACGAGTTTATCTGCAGAATGCTTTCTGCTGGCGTTCAAACGATTTATATCTCGTAGGGGTAAACCAAAAAGTTTGTTTTCCGATAATGGCACGAATTTTGTAGCCGCAGCTCACAAACTTAGAGAAGCATACGTCGCCTTTCAGTGTGACGAAGTTCAAAACGCAATCTTCAAATACACGGCAAGTGAGGGCATATCTTCGAAGTTTATTCCGCTTGGAGCTCCCAATTTGGAAGACTGTGGGAATCTAATCTAAAAACAATGAAGTCTATGTTATATAAGTACATCTTACGCATGAATCTCTTGTGACGGTACTTGCTCAGATAGAAGGATCCGATCCGATCCTTCGTACTGCGCCCCTTTGACTCCAGCCCACTTTCTCATTGGACGTCCTGCTACAGAGGTGCCCCAGGTGGGTTTAGATGGTGTACCTTTGCATAGGCTTGACCAATTTTAAAGATGTCAGCTCCTGGTCAAC